>CM034305.1:79260748-79840166 GCA_019925795.1 Dendrobium chrysotoxum | reverse complement strand
GACGATCGAAAGAAGAGCTAGAAGGCTGTATAGTGGATTTGGACGCGCAGTGGCTAGGGTTTGGTGAGGATATCGATCTCAGGGAGCAGAAGGATGCTTGAAAGAGAAAGAAACGGGAAGGGGCGGACACCTAAAATGCTGAACTCTGAAGAGTGAAGAAGGGGAGGGTCTGTCCAATTATTAATTTTTTAATCTTCATTTTCTTATTTTCTATAATAAACTTTTCTTCAATTGAATGTGAATAATAAAATTTAATATAAATAAAATTAAAATATTAGCAATAATTTATGAAATTCTTATCAACACTATTTTTTTTAATTTAATTGTCAAAAATATGTAAGTAGTATTTGATTTTAGAATATTAATAATATATATATTTTTAATTTTATCAACTAAATTAGCTGACACCTATAAATGATAAATATTAAATAAATAATTAATAAATTTTAAATCCAAATTTGATTTATTTTTGTTTAATAAATAATATATTTTTGCTATTTCTCATAATTGAATACTGTCATTGTCACTAGTTTGACTAATAGAAAGATATTATCTTGTCTATTTCTATTATTCTATATTTAATAAAAATTTATGTAATAGTAAAACTATTTAATCTAAATTAAAAATCATCTATAATCAAATCAATTCAATTATTAGAATAAACATCGTAGGCACCAACACAACAGATGCCCCACTGCCACAACCTTTCGCACCCAACTATAGCTGCCGCCACCCTCCAATATCAAACTATCACTACCCACGCCGCCACCCCACCACTATCAAGCTCAGTTGATCGTTGGCGACCAATCACCTTCCATAGCTAGTCGCTGCCCACCGACTCCCACCGTCACTATCAATAATCTTTGGATCTTACACTATATTTATTTTACTTCAAACCAAATAAAATAATAATCAACTGCATTTATTTTACACTCATTCAAATAACTCTAAAGTATTTGATTTAAAATTATTATTAGGAAAAAAACCCTAGCAAAAATGCTCTTTCTTTAACTCTCGATCATCGCTTCTCACTTATTACAATTTTGATAATAGAATAAAATATTAAGAGAGTGTGAAAAGAAATATTTCTTATTGGGAAAATTTTTAAACTATGATAATGTGATTAAGTATTGAAAAAAAATAAAATAAATAGGCAAAGTCGCCCATCAAATGGGAGACTTATGTCACTCAGACTTGCTTAGTAATGTGCCATCGCCGAACTAACAAGCGGCTTATTTTTTAAAAAAATTATTATTGTAAGTTGCCCGTTAAACATACGACTTGTTACAATAAATTTTGAAAAATAATTTAAAAATAAAAAAAAAAATAGATAGAAAATTCATTAAATAAATATATTTTAAAAAATAAAAAATATATAGTGTAAAATATAATTTCTATATTTAAATAGAAGTCAATAGTTTAATCAAAATTTGATTAAATGAACTTTTTTAATTTTCAATTTATTTTGATATTAATTTAATATTAAAATTATAATAAATAACAAAAATAGCCACCCATTCAAAACACATTATTTGAAAATTTATATAGATAAATATATGTGAATGTGAAATTTACTTTCGAGACCTGCGTTTGAGGAGAAACTTTGAATCGTCATTTTTTTTTCTACCACTTTAATTTTCAGTATAATGCTTATCCATTAACGATATACCATTTAAAATGTTAATATTTTATTAATATCAAAATAAATAAAAAATATTCATTTTATTAAATTTTGATCATATTTATACTTTTAAACTATTGACTTTTATTAAAATATAAAAATTATAATTTACATTAACTTTATAATTTTTGTTTTTATCTCTATTTTTTAATTATTTTTAAAATATATTTATTTAACATATACTCAAAATATTTTATTTTAAAATCATTTTTCAAAATTTACTATAATAAGTCGCCCTTTTAACATGCAACTTACAATTATAACTTTTTTTGAAATAAATCGCCTGTTGTTTCCGCGACTGGCATCTGAGTCAGCATAAGTCGCCCGTTTGATAGAAAATTTTAACTACTTCTAATTTTTTTTCCAATACTTAATTACATCATTAAAAATTTTCAATATACCTAGTTTTAAAAATTTTCCTTTTTTTCTTTTAGACATAATAAGTACACAAACTCGCATCATCTTTAGCAAACACTTTTGTATATTTATAAAAGCAGGGTTTGATGAACATAGTTCCATCTGTGCATTCACAAAAACAGAGGGGCTTATATATATATATATGTTTATGTACCTGTACCGGTACAAGAAGACCTGAGCAATAAAAGTTTTGCCTGGACATTAATTCCACCAAGGTTGAGCAACCAATACCAAAGTGTAGCCTCACCTGAAACCTGCACATATTATTAGCATTAGGAGATGAAAGAATGCTCAGCAGTTCCAGGATTATCTACCACAAATTGCGTTGCTAGGTGAAGGCATTCACTGGCATAACCTACCAGCTGAGCTCATATTGAATTTAGTTCCAATGAGCTTAGCTCGACTCAAAATTGAAACAAAAAGTATGGTTTTAAGTATTTACCAGCTACAGCCGTTAAGCTAGAGCTTCAGTATTAGTCCTATAGGACAGTGATCACTGCCACCCACATGTGGTAGAATATAAGAATCATGAACTTTATCTGCAATGATCTCGGAGACTAGAAAGTAGTCAAGCCGCCATCCTGTGGTGAGGCAAAGAAGATCAGAGGTGGAAATCTTCGTGTTCACTTAATTGTAACATTAAAATGTTTAAAAATGCATGAAACACCAAAAACTCAAGATATTGACCAACAGTGTTAAAAGTTTATGGATTTTTTGATCCTTATTGTTGGTTTTTTACTCCATCCATTGAAGTGATCCCTAGAGCTTGGGGGTCCACGATAATATATAGGAGGTTAGTCCGATTGTGACTGTAGAACTAATCTCCAAATCATGTAAATACTGTGTTTTCAAGGGCAGATCCACAATAAGCGTATTGGAAGGCCGTTTGCCTACCGGTCTAGCTCAAAACAACTTTAAGAAAAAAATATAAATTACTTACCTAGCTGAAGCACTAACTCACCATTACAGGATACCTAGCCCTCCAGATGTCACGCTGCACATCTTGTCAATGCGCCCAAGAGAGTGTCGCTTGCTAGTTAGGAGATCGGGCGACCGGTGTAGATGTTTCCCTACTGCCACCACCGCATTTAAAAAGCAGTTCCTTGGAGGCATGAGTCATGCCCATTGTTTGGCAATTTACTCATTTTGAGAGGTAGGTATGTTCTAATTCATCTCCCTATTCGAATTTGCTCTTCCATATGGTTATTGGAGTTACGGAAATAGCATCACTATGAACAAAGATAGGATTAATTTGATAGAGTACTATGCTTTCTTCGAGCATTTCATCTACAAAAAATTCCTCTTGCAATAATTTGTAATTTGTTTATTATGGTGATCTTGTGGAGAGATTATTACGTGCGGAGTCCGGATGTCACTTTTCATCGGGGCTCCAATCACATGAAAACACGTGGATTTTCTCTTTCTTGTACAAACCCTGTGTACAACAGAGAAAAAAATTCACGTGTTTTCATGTGATTACAATCCTGATAGCATCCGGATTCCGCACCTAATAATTTTTCGATCTTGTGACTATAGCATGACAACATTTTAATTTTACCTTCATCTCAAATGTGTATCCGTAATGAGCTTACAAAACTATGTCAAAAATTATTTCTACGAATTTTTCTTCATAGTTTTCTAGAGTATATCAATCAATTCTAGTTTCCTTTAGCTAACCAAAAAACATTCCGAAAAAATCCTAAAGTAAAGTGCCATCTAAGCTATTTGAGTTAACCACTTATTTAACTTAATTATCTATATTATTTAATTTAGCTCACATCTTTTGGCCTTGATTTATTGGTGATATTTTAGTTAATCATATAATTTTGCTAGCAAAATAGAAAATCACTTATTAAAATTTGAATATTTTGTTATAAAATTTAAAGCATCTCTAAAAAGTATTCATTATTTTAAAGCCGACAATTATGGTCCCAAGCCCAGATAAAAATTGTTGATGATATTTTTAAGCGTTAACTTGTGCCCCGCCATGAAATATTCCTAGCTCCGCCCCTGTCCTTTTTGTGATATTATGAATTTTCATTTATTTTTTTATCTTCATCCTCAACACAAGCAACCCCAAACATGAGAATAAAAGACAATCATTATTTGACTCAAATAACAAAAATAATGATTGAAATGAAAAATAATTACTCTTGCCTTGAACATATCAAAAGTACTAATTAATGACACAATACATAAGAGTTTACTTAAGTCTATTAATAGGCTACCCGCCCATCCGCCCGCCATCAAAATAAATAATAAATATATCTATCAGATCAACATATTATGGATATAATTAAGGGAGTAAATTCCCAAATAAATAGGTCTTATGATTCATATTGTCAAAAGGCTAATTACCAACTCCTATTAGATTGGTTCATGGCATTATCTAGAAATTTTTCATTAGAGGTTATAGTTTGCCATTTTTAATTGCAAAATATATAAGTGAAATATGATTATTGAAGAGGTAATCTAGTTAATTTTCTTGGGATTAAAAACTCAAAAACAATCAAATGCATATATTTTATTAGGCATAGGTTCCTTCAAGATGAAATACTTAGCATCTCCATAGATCTTAACATCAGAGATCATTAAGAGCACATGTCCCTGGGGATTCTATACTCTGCTCCATTTTTTATATACTTCATGCATTGAAGTCTGAGTAGAGGGGATAATGCAATATTAATGGAGCCACAATTACCCTAGGAGTGCCCTTAAAGAGGTTTTTGAGTCAACAACATGAAACTTTGCCTTTGTATAGATCTTCCCAAATTTAAGGGGCGGGATGAAGGACCTGAAGTCTCTAATCCTCCTCATTAAAGAATTACACAAACACCTTATCTCATATAAGTTGCCAATGACTTCAAGCTTATTAGATTTACTAAAGAGCCTAAATTGATAAGAACATGATTCATCATAATGGCATTGCTCTCTATTGTGGCATATATTGGAGTGGTTATATCTTGTTGTCACCAACAAATCTTCATCAAAGAAAGTGATGATTGACATATTTTGGGAATGGAGAATCTCAATCACACATGGCTCAACAACATTTGCTTCATATTGCCCTAGGTTCTAGAGACCTTAATTAGGATATCATGAAGGTCTTTTCACATAAGAAAGCTTCATACATGCTTAGTTGTGTTAGTACCTTTAGCAAGAGTGATAAGATATTATAGTCAACCACTCAACCCTCTTAGCTAAGGTTGACGCCCATTTGGGACCTAGGCATAGGGCATCTTCATTGGTTATAATATCCCTTCATTCATCTTTTGGCAGATGAACCGTATTTTACTTTAAGGATAACTTTTTACCACTCAATTGAATTCGGACTACTACTTTTGATTCTTATGGTTTTGAACAAAAAAGATTATTAAGAATCTTATCTCTGACAACCTAAAGATTGGCAGAGGCTTCCATGCTGCTTCCCAACTTTATACATCTCATTCTTTTCACCGTTTCTAGCTCTAAATCAATTTCTTTGGAAAAGTATCAAGTCTTTTTTAAAGGTTTCATTTGTTTGCACCACTATGAGACATGATTGTAATGGTGTATCTTCAAAATTTCCTTCATTGTTGAAAGGTGATGACTTAGTGGGGCTTTCATTAAAAATAATGGAAATCCTATCCCCAATTGAAGTTATGGGACTTGACAACTTTGTTGCTGCTTGCTTCAATTGACAGTAGCTCTCCATCCTTTTTCTTCTTTTTCCCAAGTTATGACATAAATCCTGCTCAATCAAAGCATTGATTCAATTGGGGACTTTACTGAATGCAGGAATACCCTCAATATGCTTGAACATTGTTTTAGATTTAATTGTATGGCCCATTCTCCGTCTCAAACTAGTTTTTTCTTGTTTTACTTCTTTTAGAGTTGATATAGGAAATTATATGATCACCTTCACCAACTCATTTTTGTGTACCATAACACTATTGGAGAGTGTAAATTCTTCATATCTATACTTCTCCAATCCATCATCGAAAGATATAGCAATCTTTAATAATCACATGATGATAGAGATAATAGTTTGGATCATTTTTCTTATCAGCCTCTTAGGGTCGTCTTGATTCTAACATTTGAACATCTACTTTAAGTACTTGGTAAAATAACTTCACCATGTTTTTCCCTCAAACTGAACACACTCTATCCAACCTAATACAAAGGGTGGGAGTTTCAATCACCACCATTAGTTGGTCTGTCATTTCTGCAAATGAAGCAATCATCGCTTTACTTCCCCTATCAACATTATAGGTGAAGTTGACAAGTTCTTCGTTTTTTTGGAGCTTTGCTTTGTTTGGGCTTCTCTAACTGAATATTTGACTTGAATTATCCAACTTTTAAAACTTAGCCACCATATCAAGTACTCTTGGAAAACTTTGATCCAATCCATAAATGGTATGAAATTATGTGATCATCAATGTTACCCATAAAGCATGCTCCTCAGGACCTTCAACAGTTATTCACAGATTATGCTCAAATTATGCCATCAGGTGATGTATTGTCACAAACATCTCTTTTTTTTTTTTTTGTTTTTCATGCAAAGTTGATAATCATATTATTATCGGCTAGATTAGTGAACCGCTTTATTAACAAGCTTGTCAACTAAACAAATGCAAATATTTTAATTGAATTACTAGGAAGCTCAACATACCATTTCAATGAAAACCCAATAAATGATAATGGTGGAGCATTTATGTCCCGTGTTGCCATAGGTTGCCTTAAATAGAGCCAGATGTTGTCTTGGATTACTGTTCCCATGGAATGTGTAAAATTTAAGAACTTCCAGGTTTTGGCATATTGCATTAGAAGCATTATTATTTTTTGGAATCCAAATTTGTGGGTTTTTTAGGCGGTATACTTCAGGTAAGACATCCCAAAATTGCACTCTATACTTTGGTATTACCATCTTTTCATTGGAGCTCGGCCTCCACTCTTATTCATCTTCTGTTAGGACCCTTTGTTGATGGATCCCTAGGCAAGAGATCCAAGTGTCACACATCAATATTTACCACACATGGTGTAAAACCCTCATATGAACAGGTATAGGTATGGGTTAATAATTACGATTACAAAGGATGATGTATGTGTGGCATTTAGTATGATGATGTACACTTATCCTTTGTGAGTTATATACTATTACACTTATCCTTTGTGAGTTATATATAGGTATGAACAGGTATAGATATGCGTCCGTAATTATTAGCAAATTAGTGTATGTGTGGCATTTACTCTTGGATTCTTATATGATCGTAATTATTAGCCTAAACTATAGTTCATACAACCATTGTACATCGTAATTCTTAGCCTAAACTATAGTTAATACAACCATTGTACTTACTTATATACTATTACACTTATACAAATTCATGTTCGTATATATGTAGACATACACACAAGTAATATATATAAGATTGTTGTCAGACTAGCAATATATATAAGATTGTTGTCAGAAGAGAAGAAATAGCCATGATTAAATAAGTTTAAGAAAATGTCATGTTAGAAGATAGGTAGGTGGGGCAATGCGACCTGATCAAGTAGAGGCAATGTGACCTCAATACAATGGAGCTTATTGCTATGAGACCTACAGTTGGTAGAGCATAAGGGCAATAGAGGAAGAGGCAGTGCGATCTTGAGAGCGTACGGGCTGAAAAACCTAATTATAGACATGACATTTTATGAGGTTGGAAAAGAAATCTATCAAATGAATAGAAATTGATAGCTATGACAATATGTTTTAATCGTATGCATTACATACAACTACAACAAGCTTAAAGCGATACTATTGATGTTATACAACATGTAATTGAATGGGTAATTCAAGCAAGCATCATCATTATATGTTACATGGTAGGAATCATACCCTGTATATTATTCTATATTACTTTTATTGTAAACCTTGATAGCTTACACATGTTTTTTTCATGCTACATGCACAGGTTGATTTACCTACTGATGTTCATTTTTATTAGTGAATTATTATTAATTACAACATTAGAGTTGTATATCTTTATGAGTTTTATAGCTCACCAGATTTTTATTATGACTGTTATCATATGAAAGGAAAAGAATAAAATCGAGTGAATAACGACAGGTTCAATTTTTATTTCATGTTTATCTTTGTCAATATGAGAGGAGTCTAATATGAGGTCAGTGATATGTTCATATCTACATATTTTGGATTCCCCTGTAGTTGTTTGTAGAGGAAAATTTTTTAGAAATAAAATTTGAGCAGCTTATGCTTTTGAATGGTGGTTCAAGTTACGATATTTTATTGGGCTTCATTCAGATGTCATGATTATATTTTACATAAATTTGTGTGATAGAGGGGTGTGACACAGGGCTAAGTCAATTTTCTGAACCGCTGCCGTTAAATCTCAACCTCTCTTCCCATATTGATCCCACGGTCAAGAATAGCGATCCATGGGAAATTCCCGCCTACCTCACGTCGTTCTCCTTCTATAGTGAGACAACTGATTTAGGAAGAAATTTATGAGGGCAATAATACCTGATTTTGTAATTTAAATATTTCTTTATTTGATATGCTATATAGATCTATAAATAGAGATGAATTTCTGTAATAAAATACAAGTTTTTCCTCTCCAATCCTCTGAATTTGACATGGTATCAGAGCCACGGAGGTAAAATGAAACATCAGAAGTCGAGCAAGAAGGATGGAGCTGGAAGCCTCGAACAAGAGGGACGGAGACTTACGGACGGAGCTGGAAGCCGGAGCCGACTAAACCTAGCGAGATGAAGTCGAGCAAAGAAGGAAGGAGCCGAAAGCCGGAGCCTTGCGGACGGAGCTTGCGGGATGGGACCTTGCGGGCCAAAGACGGACCCCGTGCGAGTCTGCTCACGAGTGCGGAAGAAGAAGAAGCGTCTGCAGCCCTTCTTATTCACACAATTTTTGAACCCGTGAAACATATCGGGCTTGTAACCTAATTAAATCCCTAATAAATATCAGCTTTCATTGTTGATATAATTACATAAAATCAGCCTTAATTGTTGATAGAGAATGTCTTTATTATTATCTATTAGTAACATCATAATGTATGAAGAAAACTCATCCCAGAGTTGTGATCAATTTGAAGATTCTATGGTACGCCAAGAACTAGGTGATCTCCAAAGCATGCAACCTTCCTATCGCCTAAATGGGAAAAATTATTTAAAGTGATCTCAATTTGTGAAGGCCTACTTGAAAGGGAAAGGAAAAACACACCACCTCCTTGGAGGAGGACCAAAAGGAGGAGATCCTAATTTTGGGCATGGGATGAAGTGGACTCCATGATTATGTCATGGTTGTGGAATTCCATAACTCCAGAAACTAGCGGTACCTTTATGTTCCTTTCCAGTGCAAAAGACATATGGGATGCCGCTAGACAAACTTTTTCAAAAGCTCAAGATGCTGCTCAAATCTTTGAAATTAAAATCAAAGTAGAAAGCACAAAACAAGAAAATAAGACCATGACAAAGTATGCTACTCTTCTACAAAACCTATGGCAAGAACTTGATCACTACAGATGCATAGAAACCAGGTGTTCAGAAGATGCTATCCTAAAAAATTTTATTGAAAAAAATAGAGTTTATGATTTTCTTGCGGGACTAAATGCAGAATTTGATTAAGAGTACAGATCCTTGGCAAAGAGGAGAAACCATTATTAAATGAAACCATTTCTCTCATTCGCGCTGAAGAAAGCCGATGGGGAGTGACGTTGGAGCCAAAGCTTGCTGAAAGTTCATCAATGGTGATGAACAGAGAAGCACTATGGAATGAAAAAGGTAAAAACTCCTCAAAATTTAAAAACAGAGACTCACTTTGGTGCAGTTATTGCAAGAAGTCAAGACACAAAGGAAACGTGCTGGAAATACATGGAAACCCCCCCAATAAGGAGTGGAATCAAAGAAGTGAAACAAGGAGCACATCACATGCCAACAATACAAGTCAGCCCAACCTAGAAACACAGTCTAGCTTCAGAAAACTCAATAAAGAAGATATTGATAAACTAAAACAACTCATGGTATCCCTTGAAAAACCAAATGCATCCTCCTCTCTTGCCTTTTCAGGTAAGTTTCATATTTTCATTGGTTTAAGTGCATCTAGAAATCATTTAAAAAGATTATGGATCATTAACTCAGGAGCCACAGATCACATGACACACTCACCTACCCACTTCATCAACTATACTCCTTACCCAAGTGACAAGAATCATCACTACTGATGGTTCTCTTACCACAGTAGCAGGCTAAGGAGACATACCCTTATCTCTCTCCCTCACTCTAAAAAATATGCTCCACGTACCTTAATTATCCACAAACCTAATATCTATACAGAAACTTACCAGTGACCATAATTGTCAAGCTCTATTTAACCCTGCTTATTGTTTATTTCAAGACCAGAGATCGAGGAAGAATATTGGACTTGCTAAGGAGAGAGGTTGGACTATACTACCTGAAAGAACTGAACAAATTTAAAAATAGCTACTATATGTTATCCCTAGTTCATAAGAAATCCACTATTTGGCTTCATCATTATAGATTAGGACATTCATCTTTTGATATCCTAAAACATGTGTATCCAAAATTTTTTCAGAAATTGGAAAATGAGCACTTTCATTATGAAACTTGTGAGTTAACCAAACATAAAAGAGCTTCTTTCTCAAATAAAAATGAAAGATGTGATACTCATCATTTCTATCTTATTCATAGTGATAAGTGGGGATCCTAAAAAATCTCCAACATCTTTGGGGCACGCTAGTTTGTATTGTTCATTGATGATTGCACTTGAGTCTCTTGGATCTATCTCCTCAAAAATAAATCCGTACTCTTCTCATTTTTCACACCATGATCCAAAATCAATTAGGGATAAAAATAAGGAAATTTCGCTCCGACAATGCTAAAGACTATTTCAACCAAACCTTATCCTCCTATTTCCAAAATGAAGATATCTTCCATAAGTCCTCTTGCGTTCACACCCCACAACAAAATGGGGTTGCAGAAAAGAAAAATGGTCACCTTCTAGCCTCAACTCGTGCTTTCCTATTTCACTACACTACACCCAAATCCTATTGGGGGGAAGCCCTCCTAACTGCCACTTACCTCATAAACCGACTACTTTCAACAACCCTGGGACTAAAAACTGCAATGGAGATTCTATCCTCCTTTTACCCCGAGTTTCAAACTCATAATAATCTTATAACCAGAATCTTTAGGTGTACTGCCTATGTTCACATTCACAGCTAAAATAGAGAAAAATTAGATCCAATAGCACTCAAATGCATCTTTGTTGGATATTCAACCACCCAAAAAGGTTACAAGTGTTACCATCCCCCCACAAAAAACCCTCGTCTCTGTTGATGTTACCTTTGAACAAAATTCCTATTTTACCAAATCTCATCTTCAGGGGGAGACATAAATTGAGAAAGAGAAGGAAAGTGAGCTTGCCCCTCTTGACCTTCCTCCACCACCTCAAACCAATCCACCTGAAATCAAAAAATAGGGAAACTCAAGGCAAAGCTGTCAGTAGATTTGGGAATGTATATTCCAGGCGTACAAGTTTAAACTGCCGCTTCAAAGCAGATCCAATAATCTGAACCATCTCCTGAAATTAAGGTAAAAACAAATTCACCCACCTCTCTTGTACCTCATAACTAACTCTATTTCCTTCAATAATTTTTCATCCTCACACAAAAAATTCCTGGTTACACTAAAAAAAAAAATCATATTCCTAATAATATTTCTGAGGCCTTATCTGATGAAAATTAGAAAAATGCCATGAAAGATGAAATGCAGGCCTTAGAGAAGAGCAATATGTGGGAAATCATTAACCTGCCGAAAGAAAAAAAAATCAGTCGACTACAAATGGGTGTTCTGTCATGACCCGGCCCGGATACTCAAATTAACGAGACGGGAACTAAAGTCGGACGGTAGGATCTAATCAGTTCATAAGCATAACATAAAAACATTAACTTTTCCTATATCATCTGAAGAGCCACTAATTAAATACTTCAAATACTTTAATTTTATTTCAGATCACAATTTACCTGTTATCAGATGCACGTCGTCTTCTATAGACGAACTCTTCTATTTCTGCCATTTTCTAATTCTGAAGACTTACCTGAAACATTTAATTCATTGTTTGAGTTTACTAAGTAAACTCAGTGGGTATCTGTTAAAAATTCTCATGCATAAAAGACATTACATATTAACATTACTATCATTTCATTTCTTCATTTTATTTGGCATAAAAATATAATTCCTTTCTTTAATTCATTCATTTCTCATACAGACTTTATCATCATTCCTTATAGCTTTTATCTTTAACTATTATTCATTTTCCCATTTCTTTTATACAGGAGCACCGTCAAAATGTACCAGAGGTACATCCATTTCCATTTCCTTTTCCTTATGCCATAACCTTTTCCCTTTTATTTTTATCGTGCACGGGTACGTTGCTTCCCCAGCCAGTACCATACGGGGGTGAACTCCTGTAATTTGCATGCATATCCTTTTCCCTTTTATCTTTCAGCAGTTATAATTTTATTTAATATATAAATCTCATTTGTATGTTTCATTTAGGAAAATATGAATTTAATGTTATCATATCCTTCTTTTTCCTTTTTATTTTGGGTATGTGAATTCCTTTAATGCCAACATTCATCATTTACTTTGAATCATCTCTTACTTTAACATTTACATTAACACCATGAAAGGTAAATGCAGTAAATAAAAGTTCAATAAAAAAGATCTGTATATAATGATTTGATTTACCCACTTTAATCCTTTCAAATCCTCAATCCTTGAAGCAACTTCAACTTCGAATTTCCTTGTTGAAATTTCTACAACTTTCTTAGAATTATAAACCCTCGATCAAAATGTGCTTATAATAATCAAATTGAACTAAAATTGCATAGTGGAAAAGTCACAAGAGAAAATGGGAATTCTCAAAATCCCTAAATTCTTCTCTTCTCCAAATTTCTTCCTTCTCGCTTACAATCCTTCCTTTTCCCTTTAGAAATTATCCTTTGCTTTTAGATAAATTAGAATGAAAACAATTTATAAAAATTTTTGGAAAGAAAACCAACAAACCTTCTTCCCTCTTCTTCTCGATCATTTCTCTCTTCCGTTGCAATTTCTCCAAAATTATCACTCCTTTAACGGTAGAATTGAAAAGAAGTCTTCAATTCTTATCTCCCAACGCGTTGGATTGCTAATTTGGCGAAAGAAAATCTCTGAATCCTCCTTCGCACGCTCGGTCGTCCGCCCAGACTTCCGCCTCCAGTCGTTTCGCGAAAGGGGGGGGGGGGGCACGGTTACGGGATTCTAATAATAAGGTTCGGCCGGTTCGCTTGAACCGGCCGGACCGAACTGGTCATCACATGTTCTCTATAAAATACAAAGCTGATGGTACACTGGAAAGGTACAAAGTGAGACTAGTGGCAAAAGGGTATACTCAAACATATGGGCATTGACTACCACAAAACCTTTGTACCTGTAGCCAATATGAACACTGTCAGGATCCTACTCTCACTAGCAGCTAAGTACAACTGACATCTGGAACAGCTAGATGTAAAAAATGCATTCCTATATGGGGACTTGGAGGAAGAGATATTATGGAGATACTACCAGGATTCAAGGGAAAATCTGGATGTGACAAGATATACAGGTTGAGAAAAGCCCTATATGGGCTAAAACAATCACCTAGGGCCTGGTTCGGAAGATTCACAAAATTCATGCTTCTTAATGGGTATCGACAGAGTCAAGGGGACCATACACTATTTTTAAACACTCTGACTCAGGGGGAGTCACAATATTATTAGTGTATGTGGATGATATTATCTTGACTGAAATAATGAAGAGGAGAAAGATAGTCTAAAGAAAAGTCTTATCAAAGAATTTGACATCAAAGAACTTGGTAGACTAAAATACTTTCTCGGAATTGAAGTAGCCCACTCCAGCAAAGGAATCTTCATTTCACATTAAAAATCTTCTAAAGGAAATATGTAGACTAGCTTCTAAACCAGCACCAACACCAGTAGAACCGAATCTTAAACTGGGGGAAGCTAGAAAAGATCTAGATGTAGATAAAGGGGCTTACCACAGACTTGTAGGGGAATTGATCTACCTTTCCCACACTAGACCAGATATAGCATTTGTTGCAACTTTTAAGTATGGTCAGTCAATTTATGCAGAATCCAAAACAGGCTCATATGCAAGCGGTAGACAGAATATTGCACTACCTTAAGGGAAACCAAGGGAAAGGGATTCTCTTTAGAAGAGACCATGGAGTAACCCTAGAAGCATACACTGATGCAGATTATGCAGGATCACAAGTAGACAGAAGATCTACCTCTAGATACTGCACATTCCTAGGAGGAAACCTAGTTACATGGAAGCAAGAAACAGAATGTGGTGGCAAGATCTAGTACAGAAGCAGAGTATAGAGCTATGGCCTTGGGAATATATGAGTTACTATGGATCAGGACGATTCTAGAAGACCTAAGGATCAAGTGGGATGAACCCATGAAACTACATTATGACAACAAATCAGCGATCAACATAGCTCACAATCCAGTCCAGTATGACAGGACCAAGCACATAGAAGGGGACAGACATTTTATAAAAGAAAAATTAGATAGTGGGCTTGTATGTATCAACCATGTATCATCAAAAGATCAACTTGCGAACATCCTTATCAAAGGATTGGACAACTCTACCTTTCTTAGAATGATAGATTTATATTCCCCAGCTTGAGGGGGAGTGTTAAATCTCAGCCTCATTTCCCATATTGATCCCACGGCCAAGAAAAGCAATCCGTGGGAAATTCCCGCCTACCTCACGCCACTCTCCTTTCATAGTGAGACAGCTGATTTAGGAAGAAATTTATGAGGGCAATAATACCTGATTTTGTAATTTAAGTATTCTTTATTTGATATGCTATATAGATCTATAAATAGAGATGAATTTCTATAATAAAATACAAGCTTTTCCTCTCCAATCCTCTGAATTTGACAACTGCAAATGAAAGTGCCCCTATGTTTGGTCTTCTAAGGGTCCACAACAAACAGCTTCTTATACTTGGAGGATAGAGATTCAAGCTTTGAGGGCCATGTGTATCTTGGAGGATAGGGATTCAATCTTCTTTCTTTGATATTTTCAGACCTAACACTTCAGCTCTAGGCTCAAGTCAACAATCAAACTATTCTATTTCACACACTGCAGAGGCTCAAATTTATTTTGGGTGGGAACAACCCCCATTGATTTCAAAGTCTGCTGCAGCTACAAAACCCATAATAGAGTATTATGTTTCCTCATTTATCTCCTTGATAACTTCACACTAGAGGAAGAAGCTTCAACTTCATATCTTTGATACAAAACGTGTTAACAGTACAATAGGGTTAATAGGCACCAAGGTCTCTTTATGAGCAATAGTAATACCTGATATTGATGTCAACAGGGGTATAACCCTTGATAATTGATGCAAGATCCATTTGTAAATATGTTCTCTAATATGACAAGTAATATTTGTTGTTCCTGTGTGATCTTTAATAATTGTTTTACAAGCATAGTATTTCACAATAGAGGTAAGAATTCATTTGAGTAGCATGTTTTTCATGCATCTTGTTGCATATCTCTATTAGGCGAGCATTGCTAACACATTTTGTTATACACAATTACACATGCCATATATTTATAATAATTTTCATAAATCACGTGTTAATCCTCATCATGTAAATAGTCATAATGCAAAGCAGTCTTCATATATTGTTCATGATATCACTTTTTCCATTATAAATACTTGTCTGCATGGAAAGGATTATTGATAGTACCCTATTGAAAGAAATACCACTGGCTGGCCTGGTTGACAAACATGATAATGTAAAGTGACAAGTTTATTAAGAGGGATTGACGAACTACGACGGGTTGTTGACAACCTTCTTATTGAACTAGGGTAATTGTATTGAAACTAGCACGTCACTATATAATCTTATCAATGGAACAAATATACATAATGGATGCATACTCTTTGGCATTTTTGTTACATAGGAAAAGATAGCTTGCATGCTTTTAAGCTAGTTAATTTGCACATGCAATTGACTATCATTGAATATTAGATGAATTGTCATAAACTTCATATCATATACCATGTTGGTAGACTGTCATGACCGTGAACTCTAATGAAATTAGAAGTTTGATCTTACTATCCCAACACCATAAAATTGTAGTTACAAAAACATGTCCAATAAGTTGTGATATTTTACTGATCGTATTAAATCTCTAATATTTTTTTGGTGAATTGTCATATAAATTGTATTACCTCTTTGACATTTTTCTTACATGTGAAAAAGCAGTATGCATGCTTGTAATCTAGTTAATTTGCATTTGTAATTGAATATTATTGTTAGTGAATTGTTGGGGAGCTATCATAAATTTCATTTCACACGATGTTGGCAAGCATTCAAGACTCTGAACTCTATGAAAATTAGAAGTTTCGTGTTACTATCCTACAACAACAACAACATCAAGCCTTTATCCCAGTATGTGGGGTCGACTACATGAATCCTTTTCCTCTATTGTGCCATGTTAAAAGTTAAATTCTCATTTAAATCTAATAAACAAATATCATCTCAAATATTTTCTAACCAAGTCTATAAGTCAAATCTAATACATTTACTTTCCTAACTGGGTCATCGGAAGGCCGCCGTTTTATGTGACCAAAC
This sequence comes from Dendrobium chrysotoxum, assembly GCA_019925795.1. Lineage (NCBI taxonomy): Eukaryota > Viridiplantae > Streptophyta > Magnoliopsida > Asparagales > Orchidaceae > Dendrobium > Dendrobium chrysotoxum. The sequence goes on along the minus strand of CM034305.1, from coordinate 79,823,351 downwards.
CATCTAAGATGACTCTCTCTAATCTTATTTTCCACTGGAGCCACTCCAACCTTTTCACGTGTTACTATCCTGAGACCATAAAATTGTAATTGCATAAACACATCCAATAAATCACGTTATTTCATCTCCCATTCCTTTTTGTTCATGCCTCAGTAAATAGAAGTTACCTACTAAATTTTTTAGGCAACCTGGTGCTATTCTATATATTTTTTATGTAGATTCTAAAAAATTGCTTCGTATATTATCATCATAGAAGTAGCTTCATCAATAATAATGCCATGGGAACGGGAATTAGTTATATAATAATTTTCTTGCTTCAAATAGCTGTCCTACACTTTGTGTAGTTTTTTAGTTTTGGTTTAGATTGTTTTCTTAATTTTGTAGCATCTATCGATTTCTTAAAGTTTAAACTGTTAATATATAAATATTTTAATATAAATACTACTTTTCAAAATTTCTATCATTATTGAATAATTTATATAGTTTATTTCATTTTTATACAAAACCACATTAGCCTCATGGAATTAATTTGGCGAGTTAAGGGAAGCCGTTTCATGAAGTCCTATATTGTTGGGATGTATTGCCTGTTGAAACCCAAGGTGTAGTTTGTGGTTATGACCAAACTTTACAAATTTAAAAACAAGTATAATGAATAAAGTATGGACACAATGAATCCCCACTTTGCAATGCCTGTAAGTAGTTTTAATATGGCGGTTCAAGTGCCCGTTAAAGAATCAATTGTTAGCAAAGAATACAAATATCAAGCAAACAACGTGGTCCCCTCTTGGAAGTTACTTTGACTAAATAATGCATCCTTCCATTTTTTTGGTTCTTCTTCACTCATGAGGCGGTTATTCAAAAGAGCCTTCATTAACGTAAGAGGGCAGTGAAAGGGTATTGAAATTAATAATGTAGATATTAGGATAAAAAGCAGTCATAAACAAACAATCACAGCATTGGGAAGATATTATTTTACCAATAAATGCTACCCCATAATAGCTCATAAACAGAGGATGCCAATCAGGATAGTACCACATGGTGTCCACCTGCCTATCTCCACATAGGCTTTGGGAACTGTGGGAGCATTTTTTTAGTGAGCAAGCAATTTCTTAAAAACATTTAACAAGTTCTTAAAGTGAGCTGTCCATTGTAATTGCATTTAACATTTGTATGCAGATAACAAATCTAATAGGAAATGATATACACATCCAACAACCTTAATCTAAATTACAAAAATAGACCTACCGTAAATACTAATTTGAAGATTATTGCATTTTGAGGAACAAGTTTAAGTTCTGGAATACTTCATAAACCGGCAAATGGAAAAGAAATTGTTATTGATAATAGCAAGGAAGTTATTCTCTGCCAGCATGTTTACTATAACAAACGCACGACTATCTAGAACTTTATTCTTTTTTTTTTCTTTAGAGTGACCTATCTAGAGCACAGATTCACCAGTATTTGAATATCAACATTTGAAATCAGTAAGTTTCAAAACACAACCACCTATTTTTCTTCAAATGAATCATACTGCATGAAATAAATTTCCTTTTTTTATTATGTTTCAGATCGGAATATCAAAATGTATAAAATTGATGAGAAATCGCCCACAAAAATTGTTTTGTACCTTTATTTGTCTTACGGCCTCCGTGCCTATAACCCCAATATGTGTAAGCCACTACCCCAGGGTGTTGTCTTCTAAAAGTGTCCACAAAGCCTCTAGACAAAAAGTTCTTTTGAAATGACTCCCTTTCTTCATTTGTAAAGCCAGCACTACGGCGATTTCCCTGTTCATGCCATTTCAATAAAGTAAATCCATCATCTGATGTAAAGTCATAGTTCAATAGATGTTATCTAATATGCAAATAAATAAATAAATAAATAAATATTCAATTTATCTATGTAAATATTTTTTTCTTCAATTTCACCTAAACCATAGGTCTATAACAAAATAAACAGCTTTGTTTGGTAAGGTTGTAATGGTGCATTATGTTGTTTGAATTGAAATAGAGTCACTGCCGCTTAGTGTGAGAATAGAATAGTTACTATGGTAATATGTACCAGTACAATTAGATAGATTATGGGTAATATGTACCAATGTGTTGAGCAGCAAAGAAGTCATCCATAGCCAAGTTGAGTGTAGTAAAATAAGAATATTCAAATGGACATTAGTGAGGTAAAATCATGAAGGATAGATTGAGAAAAAAATTATTAAATGAATGGTGAGAATAGCATTTATTAAATATAAATGGGTGGAAAATAGAATCAAAAGGTTTAGGCGTAGATGTACCAGTACAATTAGAACTAAAATTAGATAGATTATGGTAATATGTACCAGTACAATCAGATAGATTATGGATAATATGTACCAATGTGCTGAGCAGCAAAGTCATCCATAGCCAAGTTGAGTGTAGTAAAATAAGAATACTCAAATGGACATTAGCGAGGTAAAATCATGAAGGATAGATTGAGAAAAAAACTATTAAATGAATGGTGAGAATAGCATGTATTAAATATAAATGGGTGGAAAATAGAATCAAAAGGTTTAGGCGTATACATTTTTTTTTTTTTGAAGGGAAGCAAATTGCATTAATCAGGGAAAAAAAACTATTACAATCAGAAAGAAACTAAACAAAAAACTAACAAAGCTACCAATCCTACCAGAAGGGAGGTAGCCATTATTGAAAAGCAAATAAAACCTAAAAAAGAAACTATTTACAAAAATGAAAAAATCATAATAGAGATAAGAACCATTACTCCCCATTTTGAACCAGATGGGGTGGAGGGGATACCAAAAATTAGACAACCTAAAAGGTTGATTAGTATCCCAGAGTTTCCATACAGGTACAAATCTATGTTGCACCGATACGGATATGGAGACACAAATATGACACGATACAGATACGGGACACGTCAATTCTTTAAAATACATGATACGGGTACGGCGCGGACACGACATTATAATTTATAAATCATATATAAAAATTAAGAAAGCAATCAAAACATAATATTTGAAATGACAAAAAAAAATGAAAGCGACGTCATTTGTAGCCTTGTAGCTTATAATATCAAAATAAAGGTAAGCATTGAGTCAATGAAAGAGTTAAAACTCATTGCCTAATAAAAATTTGCGGCATGATTCCACTAATTATGTTGTTGCATGATTTGGTGGCATGTTTATTGAATAACATATAAGAGTTAAACTTCTTTTTTTTTTTCATTTAAGAAGACATACAAACCACAATAACATAATTTTTTAATACATGAAACAAAAATCAAAGCATTACAAATGCAAAATAATTTGATGCCATAATATCCTATTTTCTAGTAAACTAACATCAATATAAATGGCTCGCGGGTTCGAAAATGAGAGAACCTCGCTCATAGCCGCGAAAGTAAATACGACGCGTCTTTTTTCTGTCTTTCAACGAACACACATATTTGATACGCGTGTCCTTTTGAAATTAAATAGTATTTTAATTGGATACGGCTTTGACGTATCTGACACGTATCGGATGCGTATCCGTGTCCGACACGTATCCGATACAGCACGCCTTCATAAATAGGTGTATCGGTGCAACATAGGTACAAATTGAAAGGTAGTAAGAATCTTAAATCTACTACTCTAATTTCATTATGCAAATAGCACAAATTACTGATAAAATTACATCCGCATAGCCAAAACGCTAGCTCTACAATCTTTGGACCAGCATTTATAAAGCTCGCCAACAAAGTACCCTTCATGAATAAAAACTTCCATAGCTGATGTACTCCAACAACCATCTGTAGACACCAAACATATTCCTCTTCAATAGGACCTGAAGATGAATAAACCGCCACTCTGCATCCATCATCACCAATGCCATGAAAACAATACCAAGAAACCTCAATAACGGCTCTACTACCATTCCATTCAACATAAGAAAACATCTCTAGATAATATAAGGGGAAAGGTCCCCATCACTGCTATTCATCCTCAAGTCAGCTTTCCTTCTTCTAGGAATAATTTCCACCGGGCCTAATGATTGAATCTCTTTGAACAGTTTATGTTTACAACTTGAAGAATTTAACATATTCTTCAAGCTATACTGCTTATGTAAAACCATCGCATCATGAACATCAACCATTTCATCTCCAACCATCACTTCTGCACCAGCAATCGTCTTATCTTCATGTTCAAAAAAACACTTTTCACCATCAACTTCAGCTCCAATTAACTTACTTCAGCATCAGCAACAGCATTCTTGATGACATCTTCATAAACAGCAACACGAATTCACCGAGGCAGTTGTAATAATAGTTCCAATATTAACACCTCCTGGATCATTATCAACAACATCTACCACTAATTCCATAACAGAATTATCTACTAATTTGAACTTATTAGCTTTTAACAAAGCTAAAGAAGATGCACACGGATCAGAAGCAGGATGAGTTTCTGAAACTTCTTTATGATTCTGTAATTTAGCAGAAATGTCTGAATTCTGATTAAGAACTCTCCCAGCATCAGTATTGGCTTCAGAATTCATTGTTAAATTTCCCTTGATCTTAGAGAAAGCTCTTCTTCTGTTGTTCCTGAACTTGACATGCATCGACGGACCATAAGATAAATCATTAACAGTTTTAACAACCACATTATCAACAGGGGCTGTTCTGGATGAATCGGGCACATTTTTATGATCATTTCCTGTTTTAACACCCTCTATGCCATCAGGACAAAAATCACTTTTATGTCCTATCTTGCCACAATTGAAACGCAACGTAGAGATATTTTCATACTCAATTTTAGGAAAAATTTTCCACTCATACCTTCTATCCAAATTCCAAACGGCAACCTAGAATTCAAATTAATTCTAACACAAGCTCTAGCAAATTCCCTTCTCCCCCATTTGAACATATTGCCATCTAATAACATAGGTGTTCCAATCCTTGAAACAATCTTAGTAACATTAACTTCATCCCAACATTATAATGATAAATGTGGCAAACGAATCCAAATTGGAGAAGAAACTCCTTCCAACAATAAAGGAGAAAATTTGGGTGTCCATTTATCTATACCAATTATGAATCCACCCACATACCAAAGTCCTCCACATAAAACTTCCTCCATAGCATCAAATAACTGGAAAGAACAAATAATCCAATTAGCCCTAGAGAAGTTAGATGAAAACCACAAATTTACTCCATTGACGCCTCAATGCCATACTACAAAGGGAATCTTGACAACGAGAGAATTCTTCAATAAACAGACATTAGAACATTCCATTTCCTCATTGAGTCTGACAACATTCACATCCTCCAATATTTCGGAACCTGAATCCAAAGGATTCACTTTAATATGTTGCTTTTTAACCCAAGCATTCTCCATCTTTTTACCGGAAAAATCATTAAAATTTCGCAACAAATTTTCAGAAGAAATTTTCTCAACACCCTTTGGTTGAACAATAATCCTATTACCACAAGCTTCTTCCTCATCAACCAGATTATTAGCAAACCTATGTACTTTCAAATTATAACCAGAAGAAGAAGAAGCTTCATAGTCATTAGCTTTTGGTACAATTCCAGAAATGTTGTTATTCAAAGAATCTGGCATACGAAAATCAGAAGATATCGAATCATTCTTGCAATTCGCAATTTGATCGGATAAGACTTCTTTACCTTTCCCTTCAACAGGAACCATTCCACGAACATCTGGACAACAACCTTCCTTGATGATCAAAGGGGAATTCTTGAAATAAGAATTCCGAGAACAAAAACGATTGACCGAAGCTCTACCTTTAGCACCCGAATGAAGGAAACTTTCATTCGAACGCTTGGGAGACAAAGGAGTTGGGGTATTCCGGTCATCCAGAACAGATATGAGAATTCATAAGCCAACCCCATTCAACTTAGGGGTATACATTTGATGGCTAGATTTAAAAGGAAAGAAAGTGTAATAAAGGGAATATAGATGGATGATGAGCAAAAGAATTTATAAAAATATAAATAACGCCTCATATGTGACACTTAACAAGAATGAATAGATATGAGAATTCATAAGCCAACCCCATCTAGTTGGAATAAAGCTAATGATGATTATGATTATGAAGCCTTTCAACAAATAAATATCATAAAGCCAGCATAATTCTATAGAGTTCCTCAAAATAATTGTTACATCAGTATGTCTTGGTAAATCTTCATGCCAGCCTAGTCACAAAAAGCGCACCCTGTAATGTTTACCATAGCAAGGTTTTACACATGAAACAATATCTTTGGTAAACTATATTACAAGAATTTATCATGATTGGAAGCCAAATGACCATAGTGTAACTTTAAGAAATAATGGCAAGCCGAAAAAGTCATAAATAGCTCTTTATTATTGTTAAAAATCCTTTTGCAGTTCTATGTAACAAAAATTTACAAGGCAGCTGAAATAATTGAGCATCATGAGGTAATGCAGCTTACTAGAGAGTAGTTGAGTTTTATTCAACCCAAAAAACAAACTAAGACTGAATTATATGCTCCTTTTTTGTTGTTTTTTTTTTAATGACATCATTCTTTCGGTTTGTGTGGTAAACATGCAAATGAAATCCTTTTGCATACGAATTTTTGTCATAGCTTCAAATCATGAGTAATGAAATTGCAGACCAACCTGGCCATGTCTGTGGTATTGGCGTTTTTCTTCAGAACATGACATATCATTCGTTTGTAACCGTGCAAAGGAAAATCCTATTATATATGGACATTCTCCATGGCTTCAAATCATGACCAATGAACTTGCAAAGCAACCTGGCCATCCTTGGGGTAGTGTTTCATGGACCGGTCAAGCCAGTCCCTCCTAGATTGGCCATGGTTTACAACAAGCGGAACTCCCGCCTGCATTAAGATCCCGCCCCCTTTGGGGTGGGGCCTAGGGGCATAATTCAAAGGGAGATGGGGGCAGCCAGGATAGAAAATTCAAATGAAGGGACTATTTTGGATTTTTTTCTTATTATTGTATGTTTTATGTAGGTGGTTTACCCTAAGGTTCAGTTTTTTATGCTTGTTTTTGCTGAAATTAGTTTTATTTAGGTTGTGAGGGCTCAAGCCGACAGCTAGGGATTTGGGAGAGCAGGATCTTCCTCCCCAATTGAAGATCCAACCATATCTTGTGTTTTTTCTTCATAGTCTTTCAATAAAAAAGTGTTCTTGTGTGTTCTTCTTCCTAAATTTCTTGTGTCATTCTCTAATTTTGCTGGAATAGCATCCACTTCCTATCATGTTTGTATTTTGTCACTCTTTTGATTTGTGTTGTGAACATGCAAAAGAAAATCCTATTGTGCTTGCACTTTCTCCATGGCTTCAAATCATGAGCAATGAACTTGCAAAGCAACCTGACCATCTCTTCTGTAGTGGTTGTTTTTGGCCAATCTTTTGGTATGTGTTAGACGGGTCCAGCCGTCCATACGAGACCGACTTACGGACAACAAAGGCAGAGAGTTATGCCTCCTGCATTGCCAATCAAACCGCCAATTAAAAAAGAGTTGTTTAGGAAAGATTTTTGAGGGAGTTAAGAGAGAAATTTGAATGTATGGACTGTTTAGAGATTTTCTTTTTTATTGTATGCATTACATAGTTGGTTTTTTTAGGGTTAGGGCATCTTGAATTTGGCTGAAATTTAAGATCTCATAGGTTTTTGGGCTCTAGCGGCGTCTAGAGATTTGGGAGAGATAGATCCTCCTCTCGAATAGAGAATCAATTGTATCTTGGTATTTTCCGTTTTTATTTCATCAAATAATATAAATTATCAATTGTTTTCCTGATTTTGTGTGGATTGTTGTGGAGAATTCTCGTTGTTTTCCAAAGATCGCTAGGAAATTCTTGAGATCTTCAAGTGTTTCCTAACAAATTGGTATCAGAGCTGATTTTGGGACCGTTTGTGGGCATTTTCTGTGAAAATTAGCGGCTGTTTTTTGGCCGGAGGAAAGGATATTTGCTGTTTTTTTGGTCAAGATCCAAATTTTTTAACCTACAAAAATCCGGGTATTGATGGCGGCCAGAAAGCGGATGCGTTGGAGGAACGCCTCGAAGGGGAGATGAGCCAAAAAAAAGCAACGATGGAAGATAGAATTTCATCTGTAGAAGACAAAGTTTCCGATCTTCATGAGATGGTGAAGAAGGTATTGGAAAATTAAATTCAAACGATGGCTTCGGAGGCAAAAGGACCGGCGGGGAGAACAACAAAGTTTGAATTTGATGCAGGCAAAAATTTGGAGAAGAGCCCAAATTCTCCAAATTTTTGCTTACAAATAAATTAGACTTACATATTTTTGACATAAAACAAAGATAAGAAAATACTAGAAATTTAACAAAACTTCACATTTATAATAAAAGACAAAACACTTACAAACTTTGACACAACACCCAAACACCTAAAGTTGCATTTGCTTTAGAAGAAAGATACATATGGAGTGGTACTTGTGGAGAGAAGAAGGAGATAAGAAGTCCAGACGAAGTATAGCTCGCAAGCTATAGAGATGAGAAAGGAGGGAGAGAAGGCATAGCTCGCAAGCTATCCTAAAGAAACCCACAGGTTCTTACAGTTTTCCAAAAATCACATTATCACTCTCATAACACTTCACAAACATCATATATTTATAAGAGGAAAAGAGGGCAGCCAAACAGCCACTTTACCTCTTCAAATACCTAATTAAATCAGGGAAATGAAAGGCCAACAGTCACTAAACAGCAGCCCAAAAGCCACCAAACAGCAGCCCAAAAGCCTCCAAACAGCAGCCCAAAAACCTCCAAATAGCAGCCCAAAAACAATAGAATGGAAGGCCAAAAGTCTCCAAACAGCAGCCCACAATTTGGTACAGGAAACAAGGAGGCAACACCACGGGTAGCCAGCCAACAAAGCCACGGGAAGCCAGCAGGTGAGGGACCCGAAGAGGCAACAAGGGGAAACCAGCCAGAAAAGCCACGGAAGCCAGCCAGCAAATTACGGGAAGAGCAAAAAGCCACCAAAAACCGAGAAGACACAAAGAGGAAGGGAAAGGAACCGAAAAGGCAAAGAGAGGAGGGGAAGAACTTGGACAATACCTTTTTGAGCTAAAAAGTAGACAACTTAGTAGATATTAATGAGCTGGACAAGAAGAAATAATAAACTGACAAGTAGAAAAAACCCAAAATGTTTTGATCCCCCCTTTGCCTACATCAGAATTTCATAGGAGGGACAATGAGGTGGAAATCATGGAGGAGATGTTAAGAAGGATCTTGGAGATGCAAACAAAAACTTCACTGGTGGTTCCAATGGCTAACCCTAACCAAGATTGGTCTGAGATTCCCTTGGCCGAATCGAAGGGAAAGGAGATCAGACAATAGGAGTTTGACAAGGGGAGTTTATTTTATCAAGAGCCACCTCTTGAGGCTCCAATAAGGGGTGGATTAGGGTTTCTGGATGAGGGGATAACAAAGAGGAAATCTTTTGGTGAAGGCGTAGGGAGGCTGACCACTATGAGAGGTATTTTGGGCAAGGGGAGTGGGCCATCGGAGAAGGAGGGGGGCATGAGCCACCCCCTAGGGATCCGATAGGGGCGAAATAGGGTTATCGGATGGGGGGACAGCAGGAAGGGAGTTTCGTGGTAAAGGTGGTAGGATAGCCGACCATTATGGGGGGTCTTTTGGGTAAGGTGAGTGGATGACCGAAGGAGGGGGACGGGCCGAATCATGGAAATTGAGTCATGTGAGTCGAAGGGAAGGAAGGTGGGATTCCCACCCTTGATACATGGGGGAAATATGGAGGGATCACGACAACCGCTATACTGGAGGAGGAAGAAATTATTGGGGTGGTAGCGATCATAGGGTGAGGAAGTTGAAGATGCCAGTATTTGAAAGGGAGGATGCTTATGGGTGGGTGTACCGGGTGGAAATGAATTTCATGGTGAATGGGTTGAATGAGGAAAAGAAGTTTACGGTTGCATGGTTATGTCTAGAGGGGAAAACTCTAGCTTGGTTCCAGTGGACGATAGCATGGCCACTAACAGAGCAACTAAAGAAAGCTATCAACAGCGTCCCATCCTTCCACCTTGAGGACAATGTGGGTCTTTGGGAGGAGAGTATTATTAGACCAGTCCACTGGACTGATCCAGTCGGTCCATACGGGACCGGCTTACGGACAACAGAGGCGGAGAGTTCCACCTCCTGCATGCCGATCAAACCATCAATTCAAAAAGAGCTGTTTAGGAAGGATTTTTGAGGGAGTTAGAAGGGAAATTTAAATGTATGGACTATTTAGAGATTTCCTTTTTGATTGTATGCATTAAATAGTTGGTTTTCCTAGGGTCAGGGCATCTTGAATTTGGTTGAAATTTGAGATCTCTTAGGTTATTGGGCTCTAGCGGCGTCTAGAGATTTGGGAGAGATAGATCCTCCTCTCGAATAGAGGATCAATTGTATCTTGGTATTTTCCATTTCTATTTCATCAAATAATACAAATTATCTACTGTTTTCTTGGTTTTGTGTGGATTGTTGTGGAGAATTCTCGCTGTTTTCTAAAGATTGCTAGGAAATTCTTGAGATCTTCAAGTGTTTCCTATCAGTATGTGTTGTAAACATGCAAAGGAAAATCCTATTTTACATGAACTTTCTCCATGATCATGAGCAATGACCTTGCAGAGCAACCTAACCATCTCTGTGATAGTGGTGGTGACTACTTCATATAGCAAAACACAGCATTCCCAAGCTCTTGTTAAAAATTGATCACATACTATACTACGGCAATGTCAGATACTTACCACAGGATCATAGATATCAATCTCTTCATGAGCGCAATTCAGGTCACCAGCTAAAATTACAGGTTTCGCTTTTTCCAATTCCTGTAAAAAAGTTCCAACAGTCACTCAAAATGACATGGAAACTCAAGGCCAACTAAATTTTCATTATATTATTCCTGAAATGATGCAAAAGGCAAAGTTAGAGGGAAAACACAATATATCCATATAGTTATCTTTTGAATAACTATTCTTCAACACGTGAAAGCCAACAATCACAAAATGGAAAATACAAACTATCAGGAACACAATCATTCTGGCTTCAACTTACAAGGTGCAATGATTTGCATTTGCATGTATCACATTATCTATTATAATATATAACAATAAAGGCTTCTAACAAGAGAGATTCTGACAGAATAAGTAGTAATAACATGAATGATTGGATGGCATTTATTCCGTATATAGTTGAAGAAACTATTTTCCCAACAACCATTAAATACTAGTCGATATCAAAAATATGCCAAAACTAACAGAAACACAAGCCTCATTGCTGTACAATCTTTTAAAAAAATTTTGACTTTAAATTGAGAGAAAAAGAAACATTTCTCTAGCATAATGGAACACTATCTTATGCACAAACCATTAAATGATTTTTTTTGGGGTTTAGATTTGAGTGGATTCTATTTATTTAGTTCTTCCCTGTATTATTATGATTAGCTATAATCAATGTTCTAGAATCTTTGGGTTGAGTTTTAAGCTTCAAATAAACTCTGGCCATTTTATTCATGAGAAATGTGTATGAAATAAAAATTTTGGAGCTGCATTAATCATTTTCTAAATGCTAAAAAGTAGCAATGTTATCTTTCTTTTAAGTGATTGCAAAAACACTATTAATGTGAGGATAAAAGATCACCCTCTTCATTAGAATGAATCCAACAAGTCATACAACTTCTTGCACAAAATCCTTCTCTTCATCATCATCATACATCAAGTAATCATTCTATATTCCATGGCCACAACACTAGCATGGTGAGGGGTGTACCTAATGCATAAGCATCTTACCAGCGCAGGGGAGAACTTGTGATCTCCAGGTAAAAGCAACCTAAGCAATAATGCATTTATCTATTAATTGGATAAGCATCTTATCCCCTTAAAGATTCACCCTTTTCATATACTAAAAATAGATAACTCTTCCCTGAGTATGGCATTGTCTATCCCAAAATAAAGTTCATTTCCAGGGGTAGCTTGTCTCATTTAGTCAATCAATTTTTTTAATATTTTATTATTTTCTTCACGTGCACTTATTGCTACTACCATTATTTTCAGTATTCAGGTGAACGCATAAAAGAAGGCCTTACATAAAGCAAGAGGAAATCACATCTTTAAATTTCTATTCCTCCAGGGAAAATTGCACACCCTCTACTAATTATCATTTTAAGTGTTCAGTCAATTACCAAACAAGCTTTTGATATTTATTTCCACTATCATGTTAATGTACTGCTTGCATTGTTGAACCATCAGTTTAAAACCACATAATAGCACTCAGGTTATCCTATAGAAGAATTTCTCAACAGGAATAAAAGTCAAATTAGCACATGTTTAGATGCATAAAATTCAGTTGCAGAAAAAATCTCTCTTTTACTCGGATGTATTGTCACGAAAATCTCCATTAAAATCAAGAAAATGAAGATAAACCAATTTGACTAGCACAGTTCATTATCTGTAATCCGATACTTACCACATCACATGCTAGGAATGTATTAAATATCTGAATACGGATGGCTGCAGAGAAAATCAATTCATTGTGTAACCATTTGTGCTTATATTAAGACCCCACCACCCCCCCCAGTGCCCTTAATCAAAAGGGTTTAAAAATCAAGCACATGTTCCATACATAATAATCCATTGGATGTAGCAACATGGTGAGCCAGAAAAGGCATCAGAATTTGTCCCAATTTACAGTCAGACAAGAGCAATGACCTAAGAAAAAAAAAAGAGAACAAAGCCTTCCATTGGCACATCAGAAGAAAAGTTACAAGGATTATACTATCACTTAACAATCAAGAAACAACCTTCAGAAATTACTTCAATGATAAATTTTTAACAATGGTTATCATCATAAAGCAGACCACAAACACTTGTGAGAAGACAAATGAATGCTGCTGCTATTGCTTCTAATGATTATTATAATGATGATGAGACTTACCTTCATGTAATTGCTAAGCGATGGATCCCATTGCTCAATCCTGTAAGCCTGAAAATAACGGATTGCTGGATTTAAGGTTATAATATCATTTTACCTTGGTAATTTGTTTACATTAAAGAAAGAATGCATTAAGAAGAAGACATTGTATTACCAATCTTCTTAAGCCATCTCCAGAGTTAGGTACATATCCACTTATTAAGTAAAATGTATCAAACTCGACTGTCACAATTCTCCCTTCAGTATCATGATCCAATATGCCAAGTCCGTAGTTAACAGAGATTGGTTTTTTCTATTTGAGAAACAAAAAAAGTTTAGCCTCAACAAAAGGGAGTCACTTTGCATGCGTCAGAAATTTAACACATGCCAAAAAATTAATAATAAATGATATAGAAAACCACGAGAATGATCTAAATAACATTGCATAGTTCATTCAAATAACAAAATATATAAGAATGAATCATTACAAAAAGGTGAAGAGCAGCACATGCTAGTGGAACTACAGCTTTGCTCATACTCAGCAAAAATGACAGGTAAAGAACTTTCCTTTAAAGCAGGGAAAACCATAGGAGCTTTAACAATCAATTTATAAGAAAGCCTAGTGACAAAGGCATTGAATAAGTTTTCCATTCCTAAAATAGACTCTTACTCCCTTTGCTGGGTTACGTGTACAGGGAGAACTTCACCGTGGGTTTCAATCAATGTATCTTAAAGGATTGCCTTTGAATTCTTTACTAAGGGGGATGCAGACAGGGTGGATGTTTTCCAAATGGACTTCACACCTAAGAGTTATATGAATATAATGAAACCATATCCTGATTATGACAATAATCAAGAGCACAATACATTCGGCAAAGTTTCACTAAACTTCCCAAGCAATACAATGCTCAGAAGAACATTCAATTAGGTCACATGTCCAAGCAATTAGAGAAGCACAAACAAGATTTCCAACTGGAATGACCAAGGAAAAAGATTAAACCAGCTTTTAAGTGATGCGAGGGGGAAAAGTTACATATTCATAAGACCTAACCCATTGCATACAAGTCAAAAAACAAAGGATATCAATTGGCTCCTGCACACTATGACACTGAAAGACGAGCATGGATAGTAATATGACAAGACCAACTTACTAAGCTTATCAGATTAAATTAAAGGCTCTTCATGTGAATAAAATAACAGAACAAAAAGTTCTAGTTTGATTTAGTTTTTCACATGTCTTGTTATTATTCATATGATCACAATCTTGGAGGCTAAAAGAAACAAATAACTTCGATTCTCGTTATAAACTAAGCTCTTAAGTAACATGGACAGATCCTTCAGTCGTCTTACTATGGTGAAATACCATATTCTAGTAGTGGATACATGTGAAGTGTCATTTTCATGTTGCATTGCCAAACACTGTACCATATTCTAGTAGTGGATGCATGTGAAATATGGTTTTCATGTAGTAGTTCCTTTGCCAAACACTGTATCAGTCATACTAGTATTATTTCTGATTATATTTGAAACCACAAAATGATCATGAATGATAACAAACTCAAAGGTGACTTGTACATGGTTGCATTATGCAAACCCTATGATTTCTAGCATTTCTAAATTTAAAAAAAAAAAAGGATACGCTGAATTGATGGAGACAATGCATAGGACACTTATATTAATAAAATTTCCCAATCGTCACAAATTTAGAACCACCATTTTCAAATTGACTGAAAGCACATACCTTATTTTCTAATTTTGTGATATTAATGATAGCATCTTCCCTTTAAATTTTTCATTACTTCTCAACCATCGAAGCTACATTATTAGCAAATGGAAAATACGATAGTCCTTTCTGTGGAGAACATATATAAATATGTTCATGGACATTAATAAAATAATTCAAGACGTAGCCTTGTAATCATCTGAAAAACAAAAAACAAATGAAATACAGAGTGACGAAATAGTTCATCCTTTAAGCTAGCCAAGATAAGCATCTACACAACTATCATGTGCATTTTTTAACCTATAATCAAACCATAGGTAAAACCTTCTTTATGCCTTCACGTTAACAGTTAAAATATAAATGGATTATCAACCATCATCTTCACATGAATGCCAAAGAAAACATAGTAAGAAAAGAAAAGGACACTTCAAAAACCAACTGAGGTGGGATGTGAAAGGAACTAAGATAGTAGAATCAAGCCAATTCAATACTGTGAGGTTAAGCAATGAAGACAGCAAAGAGATTTAACAATACCCTTGATATAATAGCAGTGCCAGAATAACCAAGCTTTGAAACACTACAAGTCCAGAAGCTGTTGTCATAGCCATCAATCAGGTTCTTCTTGATCGCATCCACATCCTTCTCCTATTCATTTTAAAGCGTAATTATCTAGCCATTAGACAACAAAAGTGACAAACTCTAGAGTAAGTCTGTTGTACGAGATCATGATAGTATCCACAAAGACAATATCTCTGTACCAAATAGGTTTTCGTGGTTCTAAAAGAAAAAAACTTTAATTTCCTTATTAGAGGAAAAAATGATTTATATTCACTTGCTTGTAATTTAGTCTCTTGCAAACACAGGACATCAAAATCCTCATGTTGGGCAAGTTGAAGTGTAGGGAAACTCTTCAGCTTGAGCAAAGCCCTCAAGCCGTTAACATTCCATGAAACAAGCTTCGTAGAGTTGGTGTCCTCATTAAGAGAAGGAGGCCTCATGGTTCTAGGATTATAAGGAATCCAATCTTTTTGCGGCTTCTTGTGCGCAAGCACAATCCAATGTTCATCAGTGTCTGCGGCTAAACCTATTTGAGTTGAAACTTTCTGGTAACTTTGAACCGTTGAAGAAGCTTGCTTTTGTGAGAGAGACTGCCCTGTCCCTACAATCACAAAAACATATCATTCCATCATGTAAATAAATAATTAATTAGACTTAATCTGTAGAAAAAATATACATACCAATAACTTCCTCTGCATTGATAGTCAATTCATTGTGCTCCAAAACATATTTTGTATCACCTTCAGCTATAGTACTCTCTACAATTTGCTTTCTTCTTTTGGTTCCCCTTTGTTTATTTTGAATGACATCTAAAGCAGCATGTTGATCTTGAGAAAAATGTTCAGAACCTAAATTTTGTGCATCTGTTTTTAAGGCCACTTTTTCAGAAGCTAAAGAAGGCCTCTCCATGCCTTCTGATATGGCGGTTTTCCCTTAATGAAGCAGCACATTACACTTTAGTGCCTCAACCAGATGGAGAAAATAAATGTTTCATATTCATTACTGGATCCAAAACAAAAAAAATGAATAAAACATTTTCACCTTTGAATGATAAACACTTCAGTGAAGATATTAAGTCCTGCTTAGTGCCTCTTGTTGAGATACCGAAACTCCTTGAATGTAGAGAAAAAAAAACAGCAACAGCAATATTAAGACCCATCACAACCATAAACTCCAACATCTCGGGGTAAGGGCATGAGCAAAGGAGTAAAGAAAATAATATGCTTCTCACCTTGCCATTGTCCGAAGTTCCTTCACAGTCATAGAATCAACTTTATCCAGATTGCTTCTAGTTTCCTCAATTCCAACTGATTCCACAGCATGCTCCTGAGGGATCAATCACGTAACCATTGTCAAGTAAGCACATTTATCAAAGAAGAACTAACCCACATTTCCATTATAAAAGAAAAAAAACGCCATGTTTCATTTCTAACCTTAATAATACTCTTATCCGACTGTTCGCTGCAATCTGCAGAAATCTTCATTTTTTTATCTTTCTTCCAGCCTGAAGCCGGCATAGGTAGGTTAGATGATCGCATTTCAGAGCCCTTGCTTTTCAACCTCAAACCCGCTAGTGCTTCAACTCTCAGCTTCTTAAAATACAATGCAGTCCTAAAATGTCAAAGAAATGGACATAGAAATCTCTCTTTTTTATTCTTAATTACTGCCCCTAGGTACCCAAGATTATGACTTTATGTATCAAGAACATATCAGCATTCATCCCTACCCAAAGATACTATTATATTGAAAAGAAGTCGGTTTCTTGACATCAATAAGTGCAAATAAGTAAAGTGTAAAAACAATTGCCACAGGTCGGAGAAAGCTACAAGCAAACACATAGAGGTCATGGGGATTGTTCATACGAAACGTACAGATGGCTCTGGTGCTATCTTGCTGAAAAGCGATCGAGCGAAGAGATTTGCTCCAAAAAAAAAGTGTACTGAGGAAACCCTATGCCGAGAATAGGAAATAAGATGCATTACTAACGTTAGGAAGGAGTAGGCTGAGCGCAATTGCATCGCCACAGTTGTTCTGGTGCGGTGAGGAGTGGTGGCTAAAACCTGATTTGATGGTGATTCGATCAGTGCATCGATCCGTGCATGATATTTGATCGGTTAATTTATAAGAAAAGAATGTTTTAAATTTAAATTAGTTTAAGAAGTATTATTATGAAAAAAATTTAGAAAGGAGCAAGTGCTGAGAATGGAAGCCCGAATTCAAAATTCTCATAAAATCTGGGATAAATTATCCGGTTTTGTTGAAATTAGGGGTGTCAATATTTGACACGACACGATAACCCGACTCGAACCCGACCCGGAAAACCCGACTCGAACCCGACCCGAGTTCAAAATGGGTCGGGTTCGGGTTCAGGAATTCGACCCGTTTGAAAAACGGGTCGGGTTCGGGTTGACCCGACGGGTTGCCGGGTCAACCCGAAAACCTGTTTAGAGCCTGCCCACAAGTCTTGCCCGCTCTGCCCGCCCTGCCGCGCGCATCCGCGAACGCCAGCAGCGCGCTAGCAGCGCCCGCGCGCTTGCCCACGCGCCCGCGCCCTCGCCCGGGCTCGCCCGCGCCCGCGCTCACCCGCACCCGAGCGCTCGCCCGCCCCGCACCCGCACGCTCGCCCGCGCGCGCCAACCTGCGCGTCCGCCTTCGTGACCCGGGTCGGGTCGGGTTGACCCGCCAACCCGACGGGTCGGGTCCGGGTCCGGTTTTCTGACCTGTTTCCCTACCCGGGTCGGGTTAGGGTCAACCCGTTTAAGCTGCGGGTCATTGCGGGTTCGACCCGAAACCCGATTTTGACACCCCTAGTTGAAACCATAGCTTAATTATCCGGTTTCAATAGAAACCGAAACTTTGTTCTTCGATTTCAGTAGAAACTAAAACTTCATTCTTCAATTTTTGTAGAACTGAATTTTAATTCTCCGATTTCTATTACGTAAAATTTTTTTATTCGTTTACTCATAAATCGTTATTTAACGGTATTTAAATTTGATTAAAAATATCATCTCACTTATTTTTTTAGTATTATTTTGTCTTATATATAAATTATATTATTTTTTTATTTTAAAAATTTTTGTTTAGTAAGCATAAAATTTTTTTAAACCAGTTCATTATTAATAAGATTAATTTAAGAGAATTAGTTGTTAATAAATTTTTAACTTAAGATTTAATTAATAATAATTATTTTAGTTTACTATATGAGTATTAAGTTTTTTTGACAAAATTTAAATTGTATATTATTTATAAATTTAGTTTTATTTTAAAATATAGTTAAAATAAAATAATTGTAAATTCATTTGTGAATAATTTGTATTAAGTTTTGTCGGATCAATTTGTATTATCAAATCAGTCTGATGAATTATTTTTTATCTACTGACCTTAATGAGATCTATGGCCTTGTATAAATTGAGCATGTCTTAGTTATTTGAATGTATAAGATCTGTATCCTGCAAGCCCAAGTTCCTCTGCAAATCTTCTTTTACTTCTTATTTATTTGTCTATTATGGATATTACTCCAAAAATCCCTTTGAAGAAATTGATTGTTAAGGGTAGCAGTCGATTTAAGGAATGTTTGGTGCATTCCACTGATTGATGGCCTAGAGGAGATGGCCAAATTGAATGAAATTTTTTGGTGTTGTATGCATTTCTGTTAAGAGGGTGAAAATTGCATATTGTGGCATACACACGATAAAGTTATGAAAATTTCCTTTTACAGGTATGGAGCCGGTTTGAGTGATGTGGGTTGGAGATTTCTACAGAGAGGTTTATAGAACATGATGGTCATTTAGCTCCTGTGAACATTCTTAAGGCCAAATTTTATAAAATTGGGCGCCGTTAAGATGGTTCTTTTGACATGATTGTAGAAAGTCCAACGACTGATATAGATCATTATATTCTCGATCGTAAATGACATCATATGGCTGATGCATTCCTCCTTGAATCATATTAGAATCTGCATGTTGTGGCAAGTCAAAAGAAAAAGGAGTTTTAGAATGAATCAGACTGGCAATACATTCAGCACGAGCTTCAATACAAATTCAATTGTTGTACAACTCAATCTCAACTCCAAAGTCACATGCGCATGGTGATCATGAATGGTTAAAGGGCTTTTTTGTTGAACTTTGTTAAGGTTATGTTTCAATTCAAACACAATATTTCGTCCGGACTATGATTAACATTGAGCTCATATTAGGTGCGTACAAACCTGTCTGATTGGTGAGAGGATGTCAGGTCATCATAACACATCTAATAAGGAGGCCTTAGACTTATGTCACATTTACACAATTCCTCAATTTTAACATAAAAAATCAAAATATGCCTTTGGGCGTCATTAAGTGTGATCACAAGCCTCATCGTCCGTAACTTAAACAGTTATTCGGAAGGCGACAAATAAGGTGAACTCGGCATATTTCTCTGTCATGGTACAATGCTCGAAGAACTCTAATGTTTAATCGTTCCAATGAGATTCTCATTTAATTCAATGGGACGATTTCTTCCATTAATGTATGAAGGGATGAAATCCTCTGTTATATTCAGGTGACCATCGTAATATAGAATGAAGCGTGACATTTGCTTGAAATCTGATCTTCGTATATTTTTTTAGAAAAATAAATAAATTCACGGTTCATAAAAAAATTTTGAACATACTTTTTATTAGGTGGACGAAAATTTCTTTCAAAAGCCAATCAAAAGTATGTTATTTCAAAATTTTTGAAGTTATCATGTACTTTGATTAAATTATTAGCAAGGCAATAGTATAACATATTAAATTTTTACATAAACGTTAACACAGGCTATTATAGTTGGTGATAATCTCAAAATTGCATGAATTTGAAAAGGTCAAAGTGCCATACATTTGCATCTGTTGTGAATGTAACATATAAGTACTAAGTTACACTACTGGTTACAAACTAAAATTTTAACAAAAATTAAATTTATTTATTTTTAAGCATATATATATATATATAGACGTCTAGTCAACTTCTAATAGATTTATTAATTTATAACTAAATTTAATTTCTGCATAGATTTAATTTGAAAAATCTAACTAAAAAAATTCTTACTGTAATCAAGTTTTACAATAATTACTAACTCACTTGCTATCTGCTAACAAAAAAAACTATTTAAACTTTTTTATTTGCTCAGATCTCAGATATATCATTAACATCATGAATAATACATTAAATATAAAACTCCAACTAATACTAACTAGATCCAGAAGAAGGCCATTAGAATTGAAACGATTCCAAAATCAAAATATTATTCAGATATATTCTTACAAATTTATGAAAATACTATTACTAAAACTAAATATCATTTACATCATCTATAAATTATTACTTGAAATAAAATATTTAAGAGAAAAAAAAAACCTCCAAAGTTAGCACCAAATCTTCAAGAAAACTTTTACTTCACTTCATTCTACATTGCATTCCTCTAACACCTTGCAACTCTTCCATTCAGCAAAATATATAATGCTTCAATTTCGGACATGCATGAACCTGCATCAATCAATTAATTGAAATGATTGGTGTTAGGATGAAACTCTAGAGAGATAAGAAAAGAAACATTGATTGGTGATGATTGAGGGAATCACGGGCGAAACAAGGGAAAGTGATCACGGGCGGAATACAAGGCGGTTGGGTTAACGAGAGGAAATTAAACAGCGAAATTCCGATTTCAATAGAAATCGGAGAATCAAATTTAGGTTTCAATAGAAACCAGAGAATCAAATTCTGGTTTCTACTGAAACCCTGACATGTTCAGGTTTCAGTAGAAACCGAAATTTGTCTCTCCTCCGTATTTGCTCCTTTTTATATTAAGTATTCAACCTACTTCTTATACTTATTTTAATTAAAAATATGCTCATTTTTATAATTTGGCCTATTTGATCTCATTGCCTTAGGTATTACTTAATTAACAACAATAGTTAGTTTTGATTTGTCACTTAAAAGTTTGTCTATTAATACAGCTCATCTTGATTTGTAGGTTGGAAGCTTTGACTATCAACCAAGAGATCTTAGATTTGAGTCTTGCTTTGGCTATCAACCAAGAAAAACAGCTCCTAATATGATATCATTTTAGGAGCTATTTTTCTTGTGAAAAAAAAAAAAAAAACAATACCGCAGAAAGTGGAATATAGTGTAAATTAAATATAATGTATTTGACATATTTGGATGAGCATGAAATTAATATTGGTGTTTTTTTATTTGATTTGAAGTAAAATACATGTATTGTCAAGTCTAATAATGGTGGTGGTGGGTAGCTGACGGTGGTGGTGGGGCAATGGAACAACATATGACGATCCTCATCTTTTGGCAATGTTGGTGTATCGCGATATCGGCTGTTGATCGGCCCCCAAATGGTATTAACATCGAAGTCAACTTGTGATGCATTTGGAATTCGGCTAAAAATGAGTGAGTTTTGAATACATAAAAAATGAATTATATGGGAAATTTAAAATTCATAAAAATTTTACTCATATTTCTTTTTCATCAAATAAAAAATAAAATAAGTTTGGGACTGTTTGAGACAACCGCAACTTTTTATAAAATTAGTTGTGAAGTTGCTATGGGGAAAATAATATAACTACTAAAACTTTGTTTGAGACAATTTTCTTACTGCTTTCTAAAACAACTTTTTAGTAAAAATTTAGTTTGAAAGTAGCGAAAAAATAGTGGTCAAAAGCTGTATAAAAAACAGTTTTACATCACATAAATTTATAAAAATAATAAGAAAATAGCAGTCAAATGAATACTTGATAATTGCCTGAAAAATCAAACAACGAGAAAATAAACTCAAATAGTCCCTTAATCTCAAAATTTAAACATATTCCCAAATATGATTTAAAATAATTTATTTATTGAAAATTGTCAAAAATTTACTTTCAATTATATTCGAATAATAATAAAATTTAAACACATTAAATAATATAAAATTAAAACGATGTTCCATAAATAATCCAAAACTACTTTTAGGCCTGGTTTGTTTGTCCGTTTCTAGTGCTTTTTCCGTTTCAAAACGGTATGATTTCTTCTTTTTCGCTATTTGAATGTGACACGTGCTTTTTTAAAAACTCCATTTTTTTATTATTTTGAGAAACATTATGATATTAGCTTATCCATTTAAAATCTCCATTTCTTAAAACGATGTTTTTGAAACGGAAAAGCTAAAAAAACCAAACTAAGGCTTCGTTTGATTGGGCGATTTTCCTGCTTCTTCGTTTTTAAAACCGCAGAACAGAATTTTATTGCTTGTTTGGTTAAACTGCTTTTCCTTCACACGTTCGCAGAATCGTCGTTTTAGGCGGAAACGCGAAAGCTATAACCGAGCGCCTTTTTCAGAGCGGTCCGCGATCTCCTCTCCGATTTTTCTGTTCTACCCTTTACGCACGACGCGTCTTCCTCTTCGTCGGTACAAGTCCGCCTCACAAACCAACAAATAGAGATGAAGCTTCATCGAGAGCTCATTAGAACTAATGCAGGCCCTCGCTAGCTGGATTCAACCGGCAGAGGCTGGATTAATGTATAGGAAAAGCATAAGAGTTTATCTTCTTCCGAAGACAACAGTGTAGATGAAAGGATTCGGTCTCCCTTGGATGGCATTCACGCCTCAGCACTCTCTCTCCCGTGCGCTCTCTCATTCTGGTCTGAAATCCCCAATCGAATCTCTCTAGTCTCTTCCCCATTCTTCCTCTCCAAGCATTCGGGCACTCCAGGACTTCCGTCGGTCCCTCGTCTCTGGCATTCGCACATCCAGGCGAAACTCACCCCCTCTCCCTCTCTCGGTTTCTCGTCTGCGAGCTCATGAAAAGGCCGAAGCCTCCGTCTCCCCTTCTCTCTCTCGCGTAGTCGACCCAGACGCAACCGTCTCCAGACCCGACGCCACTCTAGCCGACACCGTCGCCGGACTCGTCCACCTTCCTTGCCTCAACGGGATCCTCTTCTTCCTCTCTAGGACAGGTAACCTCTTCCCTCTTCTTCCCCTCCTTTTTTCTTAATCTTTTTCTTCTTCCTCTTCTTTTTTACTTTCATCTCCCCCTTCCACCTCTTCTTTTTCCCCCATCTTTCTCTTCTTGCTACTACCTTCTCCCTCTCACCTCTCTTTCTTAGGAAACTATTGCAATTAAGAGGAATAATGACAAATGAGATACTCTTCTTTCCCTCTTGAGTGTATAGCTTCATGAAATATGGATAAGATCCATGTGTTGGTTTATATTACTTGAGATGTGTGTAGTTTATGCCATGTGATGCAATGTTCTATGCATAGTTTTTGAAAGATCATGAAAACTATGACATTTATTTGTTTTAAAAAAAAGGGAGATGCACTCAAGATGTTTGTATTAGTGTTTGTTAAGGATTAGTGCAGATTCCAATCAAAGGAGGAACCATTGGAGGTTATATTCACACCTTGTTTCATCTACACTTGCAAATGGGAAGTGGAACAGAGTAGGATCTTTTCTTTATACACTTATATATCTCATGAAGCACATAATTTGAATGTGAATTTGTGGCATTTCAATCATGATTCATGGCTTTACATAAAGGTTTATTTAAAAAAATATACACATAGAGCATTTCATTGACTTTTTGTTCAACAAATTACATGAAAGATGCTTGACGGTTATATTGAGTATCGTCAACAAGTGCCTTTGTGATTGTTATATTAGTACATGTGTGTATTTTTATCTAACAGAAGATTGTCGGGTTTGATATCTCTGCATGTCATGAGGAATGGACATAAGATGGCTACTATCTAATTTTTGTAGCCTCTGAAGTTAAAGATACAAACCTGTGAATGTAGTTATGTTTATGAATGGACTCTATCGCCAAAACAATCTGGGCGATGTAGAATCTAGCAACATTTTCAGTCAAAATCTCCTCCCTTGTAAGCACAGTCATCATGTCACCTCCAGGAAGATATTCCATGATGAGGTAAAGGTAATCAGCATCTTGAAATGAGTAGTACAATTTTACAATACAATGGCTTGCAACTTCAGCAAGCAGATTTCTTTCAGCTCTAACATGTTCAACCTACAATGTTAACACAATGAAACCATGATTCATTTACCATAATTTCATCATTCATACAAGACTGCCAACATCTCAAGTTCCTCACCTGTCCCCTGCTAGGATGGTGAGCCGGCATTTCAACATTTAGTATATTATTGTGTCTATAATTATTGGAGAAGGCCCTGAATGTGTTGTGCCAACAGTTAGCATTTCAACAAATTTTTTTTTTCTTTAGTTTGGCCAAATCCTTGACTTCATAGATGTTTGTTTGAGTGAAAAAATCTAATTCGAAAATATTATCTTACTGTACATTAGTGTTTGATTTGCACTAACTCATTCAACTTTATACTTTCTTATCCTTCTCATGTTCATGTGCCATCCTTTACTTTACATTATCTCAAATGTTTGATACAACTATATGCCCAATTAATTGTTAAAATTCTTAAAGATGTGTGGTGGTGGTAGATGTGGTTGTTTTATGACTTTACCGTGTGCCTGTCTCTGTTGAGGATATCAATACCTAGTAAAGGGTAAGGCCTAATGGATTAAGCTGGTCGACGAGTCCCCCGTTTAGGAAGACTGCGTATGTAGAACTTAATGGAGCCTCAAAGTGTGGAACCTGTTGAGTTGCATCCTGACGAGCTTTCAATGTTTTTGACAGGCCTGTTTAGAACGAACTGCGCACGACGGACGGTTTCGGGCTTGATGGCCGCTGCGGTGGCGTACAGCTGGGTGCTCGACCAATCTATGAAAGAGGAGCTAGTCGAGGATGCTCACACAAGAACGAGTTTGGGTACGAAGACAGAGAGAATGGCCAGGGAGATGGAGTAGGGATTGGCGCGAGCTAGGGTACGGTGGAGCTTGATGGCAGGTACGAAGAGGAACTGGTAGCTAGCGTGAGCTTGGGGATGAAGCATGGATTGGGGAGAGACTGGGAGTGGAGTGAGGGAGGGCATGGAACGGGTTCGAACGGGTAGGGTCAGTAGGGATTTTGGTCGCAAGCTGTGGCCGACCGCCCTAATTAACCCGAAAATTCGATCATTGGATTCGAAAATTTCAGGGAGCGTCAACCCCTCTAGTAAAAAATATTAAGACCGATGTGGTAGTTGAGGTTGTGGTGGTACTTGTGGCAAGTAACGATGTTGAGTCAATTCCTGTTGAGAAAGTGAGCTCTCCTTCGAGTGCTTCATTAACGATGGAGGAGGACGATGAGTCCCCCTTGCAAGTATTGAGGAGGTGATCCTTGTTAGGGAAGGTTCTGCAGGGGGGTGCAAAAGACGTTCCCCCTATTGGCAAGAGTGTGGTTGTGGTATCGCCACTTCCAGGGTCAAGTAAGCCAAAGAAAAGCAAGTTCGATTATTTAAAAATATCATTATTAAGAGAGAAGGTAGTTGCTGTGTGAGAGCCCATTGTTTGCATTTCTTTGAGCGAGCTGTTGTAGTGTTTGCCAAGTGAGTGGGAAATGAAGGCTTTGAATCAGTGGGTGGCCTATGACACCTTTATAGAGGGATTATCTTGCGAAATCGACTTTTGATCGTCCCCCTTAGATTCCTTGAGTTGCATCCTGATGAGCTTTCAATGTTGATGATGGGGGTGTCGACCATAATGGAGCCTCAAAGTGTGGAACCTGTCAAGGCGATTGCGCTCGACGAGGTTGATGGGCGGGAGGTGTTATTGAACAAGGGGGTGTCCGCAAGAAGGCCAGAGTAGACTAGCTGGAATTCACAATTGTTGAAGCATCGGTCGAGGCAACCATAGAGGAGAGAGTAGGCAAAACTATCGTGGTGATGGTAGCTCTATAATTGTGACATCATTGGGTGCTAACATGTGAAGGAAGCATTAGGAGATGTGGTTGTTTTATGACTTTACCGTGTGCCTGTCTCTATTGAGGATATCAATACCTAGTAAAGGGTAAGGTCTAATGGATTAAGCTGGTCGAATTTAACCAATTTACCTTTCTTTACTTTAAAAAATTCATATTATCATTATCATTAGCTTTGCCCTAAAACATGCTTTAAAAATGAAGTTCATAATGTATCATCCGGCACTAGACTTGTCACTTGCATCCCAATATGACTAAATTGTTTAGCATTTTATATTCTACAAGATTTATATCTTCTCTGTCATTGTTATTATAGAATGTCGGTACGTCAGCATAGGAAGATGAGGACACGATGCTTGGCTTCTATGTCTGTTTTGTTGGCCTTTGCGTTAATGTTGACTTCTCAAGTATTTCTATAGTTTAAATCTTTTACGATACTCTACTAAGCATTTTGAAATTTTGAGCAACTTTTGCATTTTATTTTAAGACCACAACTCTAAGAGAAAATTTAATAAAATTCTTCATCAATCCATCGTATTAGCTAACATAAAATATGTTTTGCTTATGGTTCAGCTGATGATTCCTTCTTATTACCGTTTTAAAATTTTTTTAAGATATGGTTGCGGCCTTATGAGATAATGTCCTAAGACATCCAGTACCTGAGTTTTTCTACAGTATTATGTGCCATATAAGGCAATAACTGGTATATTATATTAGAATCTTGAATCTCCTTGAATTTGGCTTCTTAGTACTAACTTTTGGCAAAATAATCTATATTTACTTAAATATTGGTATTTTTTTTTTTGCAGATAAAATGTTGGATGATAATGAAAGTTGCTCCAGTGATGATTTTAATTATGGAAAATTGCAAAATAATGACGAAATTGCAATTACTCAATTTACAAATATTATGGTAGCCTCAAGTTTGTTGCAAAATGATTACTTCTCACTATACTTGAACAAAAGGCCTTGCATGATATCAGGTGAAAGTGGAAATAGATGGGTTGAGGAGTTAATACGTGGACATCCCGTTAGGTTTCATAATATATTTAGGATGTCCCAAGTAATATTTATTGACTTACTTTGTAAGCTATAATCAGTTTATGGTTTAAGTGGTTCACATAGAACAAGTACTAGAGAAGTTCTTGGAATAACTTTGTTCATCTTGAGTCACAATGAATCCGTTAGAGCAACCTCAGAAAGATTTCAGCATTCTACAGAAACAATAAGCAGATATTTTGCTATAGGGGTTCGAGCATTGGTTAATTTAGCAATGGATAATATTGTACCAGAAGATAAGGAATTTCATGACATCCCTGTACATATTAGAAACGATTCACGGTACATGCCATATTTTAAGGATTGTATTGGGGCCATTGACGGTACTCATGTAGACGCCCGTATTCCTGTTGAAGATCAAATTCCATATATAGGGCGACATCATTCACCTACACAAAATGTGATGGCAGTCTGTGATTTTAATATGTGCTTTACATTTGTGGCAGCAGGATGGGAGGGATCAGCTCACGATGCTCGTATATTTCAACATGTTTTGAGGAGCCCGATATACAATTTTCCTGCACCACCATCAGGTAATTTTGAATTATTAAGTAAGATTGATTTTAGTAAGGATATTTTATATTCAATTTGATGACAAAATTAACATATATGGTAGCAGGTAAATTTTATTTAGTTGATGCTGGATACCCACTTCAACGAGGTTTTCTTAAGCCATATCCAAAGACGCGATATCATATACCAGATTTCCGAAGAGGAAGTCGTCCAACTACAGGGCATCGAGAAGTATTTAATAAGAGGCATTCCTCATTAAGAAGTGTAATAGAACGGGCATTTGGTGTATGGAAAACGAAATGGAGAATTCTACGAGATATGCCAAATTATTCTTTTAAAAAACAGCGGCTTATTGTAGTGGCTACAATGGCACTACATAACTACATAAGAAGACATCACTCAAGGAGTGATCCAAAATTCGATGAATGTGATGCCGATGAAAATTTTTGTCATCCGGAGGCACAAGAGTTCCGACTTGAAGAAGTTGAACCCTTTGGAAGTACAAATTGTTCTGTAGAGTTGCTTGATGGTGAAGGTGCGAACGATATGACTGCAGTTAGAGAGACTATTGCAATGCAATTATATAGTTGTAATAGGTAGTACATTTACCTTAAAGTTTTTTATATTTAAATATACTATAAATAATTATTTGTAAAGGTAGTATAAATATAATAGTAAATGATTGATGATATACTTATAAGAAAATTTTTTTTATTTCAAGTTTCCTGATGAAAATTGAGTTTCGTCAAGTATGAGTTACTCCAACGGAAAGCATGAAATGACAATAGCTTAGTTTTATTGTTTGGTAGATATTATTTTCATCGACTTTGACTTATTTGTTTAACTTTGCTTGTAATGAATTGAGTGTTTAAATGATGTAAGTTGTTTTGTTAATGTTAAGTGTCAATGGCTGATTAATTAGCTACACATTTGTTGTTAGAACTTTTTTTTTTTTGGTAAATGATGCTATTTAGGATAAAATGGTTTTTTTACTTTCAAATGTATTAGTAAAGTTATACTTTGCAGGAACTGGCTCGTTACAGTTTGCTATCATAGGGTGAAGTCAAAGAATAATTTTATTTGAGTGTTCTAAATCAGTGAGCTGCAACAGTTTTAACCTAATTTTATCAATTTTTTTTTATTATTATTTGGCAAGAGTTCCACCTCCGGTAATCTTTGATCCAAATCAAGGGAGTAATAAGCTTGTTCCTTACAGTCGTGCCCGACTAATTTTCAAAAGGGTCCGTAGGGCCTCCGTTGAATAACAAGCTGAGATTGTAGTTCGTTGGAAAGGAGTTGGCCATGACTAGTGCTGTTAAGGTTGCCAACAAGACCTTGATTAAGAGGCTATGAGCTTCTCAACTTGCTCTAAAGCTTGTATGTATTGTGGAGAAAGATGAAAACTTAATATCATAAAATGATTGTTTCCACTTTCCACCAATAAAAGAAAGGTTAAAAAGAAAGGTTAAAACGAAAAAGGCAGGGCTGCAGATTTTTGATTTTTAAGCCATGATTGGGGGTGGGCCTGTTGCTTGGTTCATGTCTATTATCCTGTTCAAAACATTGGCTGTCGAAATCTCAATAAAACAATGCTGAAACCTGCATGCATGTATCTCCTTATTCCTAATTTTAATAGTAGTTATAGATAGAGATTTTTACGTTCATTTTCATCCACATGTCTAGCTCAAATTATTTCAAAAATGACTTTGTAGAAATATGGAACAGTACACTTTACTATTTTTAAGCGCATCTCCAATTGCGAGAACAAATGGTAGAGTGTTTCGTCATTGGAGCTTACACCACGCATTCAGTTATAGTGATGCTTGTAGCATATCTAATTTGGTGTTTATACGTTCAGATGCCAAAATGGCTTTCAAGATAGTCCAATATAACAAATAGAGTTGGCTAAAGTCATGATACATTTTAGACATTTTGCACTTAACTAGATATTTTAAATAAAAGCGTTAAATGAGAACCATCTTAATACAGGAAATCCATTGATGCACGATAATATGGATATTTTCATTTATGTAAGTAGTAAACAAATTTATATTTTTTTAAAGTTTAATATATGGACAAATTTGTCATCTATGATGAAAAAGTTGAAATTATTAATTGTATCAAAAACTTATTATCTAATTTAAAGTTTGAATAAGCACATAAAAGACAAATTAATCAAATAATATTATATAATAACTTCGTTATGTAGAACGCTATTTTTTAAAACTTCATTTTTTCCACAACAACTTTAAAATAAATTTTTTTAAGAATTGACCAACCAATCGAGGCCTAAGCCTCACCTAATTTCTAGACCGCAACTTGTTTTGACTTTCGAATGCATGCAGGAAGAGCGCCTCTCCTGATTCCCGCGGGATCAAATCTCGCAACTCCCACTCTACAATTTCAGTGAGGTCAAGTCGGATGGACTTCCCCTTCCCCATACTTCAATAGATCAGGAGCTGAATCAATATTTATCATTCAGCACAGAGCGGCGGAAGAAGAGAAGATCAGCAAATGGGCGGTGGAGGAAAATGCCTTCCCAAGTCCTCTTCAAACCACCCGGAATCCTTCTCCAAACCCTCCCCAAATGCCATTGGATGCTCCGATTACACAGTTGCAGAGCAATCGGATGACTCCAAGGCGGAGTCGTTCTCATTTTCTCAGAGCGCATCTGAAGACGAGAGAGAAAGAAAGGTTTTCGTGGCTCTAATGGAATCGTACTGCAGTTCCCGAGCACAGTCCCGACGCGCCCTTGATGATGAGAAGCTCGCCATTCTAAGGTCCTTTTCAGATGGATACTGCTTTTGCTATTAGGGCTAATTTGGTTGCATAGTGATGACTTTGTTTTCATTTATTTTGTGTGTGACAATGAAATCATAACATTTGAGGGATTTGGCAAATCCCGTAAAATTGGATTTTGTAAGAAGTTTGGAATTTTTAGTCGCTTTAATAGAAGGCTGGATTTAGAAAATTGTGTAAATTCGGATGTTGTAAAAAACTCGGGAGTGGTTTATTACTGAAGATTGTTTGGTTGATATTTTTTAATTCAAAAAATTGATTGGATGCTAAGGATTTACTAAATCGTTAAAGCCTTAAAACTTTATTAAGTATCTTAAATCCTGATATGGGCAGGACTTAGCAAACCGAAGGTTTAAAATGGCCTAAAAAAATTCATTTTGGCTGTATTTGATCAAAATCCATCTTAACTTTTGGCCTAAATATCGCCACCAAACAACCTTGTCGAATTTATAACTAATATTGATTTCTAACTACATTCAAGCAAATGATAGAATATAGTAAATTAATTGTCTTTTAAAATATAATTCCAAATTTCAAAGGAACAAATAGGTCTGATCTGTTTTATGAAACTTAAGTTTTGATACGATACAATGGTTTCTCTCAAGGCACAAGCCTGGTGATTGGATTGAGAACGTTGCTGGTTTTGCGGTGGAGAACTATGATATTCCTGAGATCACAACACTGCTTCTTATTGGGCCTCAGGGATCGGGGAAGAGTAGTCTTGTAAATAGAATTACTAGAGTCTTTGAGGAGAATTCTTCAGGGCTTGACCGAGCTCAAGTCTCATGTGAGTGTCTTTTTGGTTACTAAAAGTATTTTTATGAATTTTTGGTGTTTTTACTTGGTTTTATTGGCAATTGCAGATACTAGAACAGGGGAAGGTACTTGTTTCTTGAAGGAATACCCTATTCCGAGGAACTCAGGGACACTTTGTGTTTATGATACTCGGAGCTTGTCGTTGGTGCCATCTGAAAACTTCCATTTACTCAAGCGATGGATGACCAATGGTGTCGTACATGGAGAGATGGCCTTCCAGTGAGATAATTAGCTTGAAACCTTTTTATGGTTCTTGGTGCATGGCATATTTTTAATTTTCTCATTGATTTGGCAGATTTTTAAAAGAGCGGTTCATGCGTATGCTGTTTTCAATACAAGTCAATTTTTTTCTTATAGAATCATCATTATTATCTTTGTCCCAACGATATATGCTGATTGTTAAGATTGTAGATCTTTATTATATCCATTTACAATTTATTAAAGCTGAATGTACAAAAGAGAAAAGGCGAGGCAATGAGAAGGCTTGCACTTCAATAGAAATTACAATATCATGATCCGCCTATTTGCTACATGATCATGGCAGTCTCTTTTGTCTGTTCATTGGCCACTAATACAAAGAGTTAAAGTACCAATGAGATGAGTTCAGAAGCAATTACATGGAGCAACATCATGCTAAAATTGCTTGAGTAGGGGAATTCTTTGTGTAGGGTGTGTCAATTGATGATTTGTTAGCATTTTGAAATGGGATTGTGCCGGAACAAAAGCTTAAATGAACCCGCTTAAGTGGAGCTGTTCAATTACAAATGCAAGAAATAGCTATTATTGTAAGTTGCACGTGTATCTATAACTTTGACAATTCTCTTGCTATAAATGCCTCCACCACCTTGGTTTTGATCTTTCTATTTTATTTTGTATTTACCATCTGTTGCATTTTTTTTTAAGAGTAGAGTTTTGATTGTATGATAAATCATTTTAAATTTTCTTACCTTGTACTTTGTATTATGAGGCTTACTGTGAATAACAAAATTTCTCCATTGCTTGTGTGAGCATCATTTCACTTTGGCGATTTGGTCACATATTAAGGGCATGCTCTGTTGCAAACTATCAAACAACAATATTAGTTGGCATGCTCATTTGTGAGGTTTTCACATGAATCTACAATTTTTTCAAACCATTAACCGGCCCCTGCTAATTGGGATAAAGCTAGATGATTTTTGATGACAAATAATATAATGATGAGCGAAAGCTACAACTAATAGCAATTAGTAGAAGTTGAATATTTATTCATGTACATCGGCAAATTTGATGTAGCTAGCACCCCAACAAGAAGGGTTATTTCTATCATATTTTAGATGTACTTCATCTTTTGTCATGTTTATGAATTTCTTTTTGTCATTAGGAGCAAAAGGAGATCAATATTGCTGATTTGTAAATTTTTTCCTCACTAGCAATTTTTTTAGAAGGATTATGAAGAAAAGTGATCTCCCATCGCTTGTATGATTGTTATATCAGTTTGACTATTCTGTTGTTGCTGTTGTTGCAAATCTTCAAATTCTATAATTTATTGGTGCATGCATTTCCGAGTTTATCATGTACTCACCATTCCATTCAAGTATTCAACAATGTCAACATCCTCTGATGCATTTATAATTATGTCCCTCTTTTTAAATACTAGACTATTCTAAAGTGAGTGGAAAGAATAAAATTAAATTGATATATATATTTTTCAAAATCTCAAAAAATATATGAACTTTAGAGAGATTGCATTCATTTTTTAATATTTATGATGTTAATAAAGTATTTGATGATTAAGCAGAAATATTAAATGATCTGATGCTTAATTTCAGGACTTGTCTACATTAATTTTGTATCATTAAGCCCTTGCAGGCTTTTATAAATTGATTTGTCTTTGTATGTGGCAGTATTTCAGATGATGCTATAAAAAAGAACAAGATGAAAATCAAGGCAAAAAACCTTCATGGCTACTTTTGCAAAAAGAGGACAGTAAATTTTGTCATTTTGGTTGTTAATGGAGTGTCTATTTTAGAATCTATGGAAAGCAAGGAAACCCAGTATATTGACATGATTGTTCAGACTTTTAACTCTCCATATGTTGCATTTAGAGGTGCGTGCTTCTCCATTGCCATTGGGCTGTATTTATGAATAATAAGCTGTTTTGGAATACATTTTTGTTGCATCTTATGTCTACATGCTTCCGTCTCTTTTCTTTTGTGCGTATCTTCCATACAAGCAATACATTATTGATCGAGTATTAGCTAGTTTATTTAAACGCGTATTTCAATAATCTCTCTTACCCATAAAATGGCCGTAAGCTTTATGTCCTATTCTTATCTTGTGCATATCTTCCACTTGCGTAGGTGATGGCTTGCTTGCGCACACAATTTCTCTCATGCATTTTTTGTACATCTACATTAGAAAGCTTCATGAGAAGGGTGGGAGCACAAGAGATCATTGGAGGGCTTGTGTGCGTGAGTGAGAGAGAGAGAGAGAGATGTGAAGGATAAGGTGACAATAAAGAAGAAAATAGGAAGGATGAGGGAAAGAAAAAGAGAAAGAGAGAGTGACAGAGAGCTGGTAAGGGAATGAAGGCGTGAGGGAGAGTGACAATTGAATAAGAGATTGTGATTTTTGGTGAGACTGTACTCTAACTAAAAATAAGCTGCATCTTTGGTTAGACTGTACTATAACCATGCTTGTAATCATTAAACCACACCGGATTGAACCTACGTAATTTATTTTCAATTTGTGTTTGTGGAAATTCATTATCCCGAGACTAATAAGGTCCTCTTAATAAATATGTTCTTCTCATTGTATCTGTATCATTTGGATGATAATCATAAATTTTTTTCTTAATCCAGGGTCAACCAGTAAATAATCAAAAATTTTCACACTATGATATTTGGATTGTGCACTAACATCATCACAATTTACATCTTGCTTAACAACTTCAGTTTTTCTTTTGAAGTATCTCTCCATTTCTATGGAAAAAAATGATGATATATAATTAAATTAAAAGAAAAACATATTTGAACAAAATAGCAATATATTTTTTAATGAAGAATATTTTAACATACTTGAATCGAAAAGTGCAATCCTTGTCTTGACAATGTATAAAATTATAGTTTATTAAATTCTCCTCTCTAAAATTCTTGTCAAAAGAGATTTGAAGATTTAAAATTTAATATAAATTTATTACTTATAAAAATGTAAGCACTAACCAAAATTGTGAACCTAAAATTAGGTTGGATAATATCATAATAATGTGCTTTACTCCAAAAAATTGGGATTAAGCTTATTATTTGGATTAAGATGAAACAATATATATATATATATATATATATATATATATATATATATATATATATATATATATATATATATATATATATATATATATATATATTATTAATTTAATCCTTAAAATCTTAAACTATCTAGCTTTACGGTAAATGAAGTAAATCTTGAAAGTAGCTTGAAAATCTTTACACAAAAGAATTAACCTTACTGTTAATATATATATAAAGTTTGAAAAACTGCATACAAAAGAACGTCTTACCGGTTAGCAGAAGCAAGAATTCTCTCCAAAATCCAAACACAAAAGCTATATCCAGTTAATCCAGATTACAACACTTTGTTTCTTTGTGATTTCCTCAGCAAACTGAGACGGGATCATGGGAGATGGCGGTTCAGGGAAGAACTCAACTAAAGCACAACTGGCAACTGTACGAGACTGTCTCGACGCGTATAGCGGCAGTCGGCAAGCACGAATAGAATTAGTTTTTTTATGTAAAGAACGTCTAAAAAACTGCATACGTTCCGGTTAGCAGAAGCAATAATTCTCTTTGTTTCTTTGTGATTTCCTCAGCAAACTGAGACGGGATCATGGGAGATGGCGGTTCGGGGAAGAACTCAACTAAAGCACAACTGGCAACTGCACGAGACTGTCTCGACGCGTATAGCGGCAGTCGGCAAGCACGAATAGAATTAGTTTTTTTATGTATATATAAAAATAGAAAACTTACCAAAAAAAAAAAAAAAAACATCGGGCCAGCCAGTCGAATGAAAATGCAGCGAATGTCAAATGAAATTTTTTTGATGAAATTCTAAATAGCAATGGGACATCAAATTATTGAATTAGTATTTTGCTATCAATTGTAAACAAAGGAGGAGTTGCTTGTGATTTTGATAATTATAAGGGAATGAAATTTATGTTACGAGTTAGGTAAAGAGCACAATGTAAGCTATCTAACTAGTGCTTTAGGCTCATCTTTTCTCGAAGCACCTGTCGTTAGTACAATAAGCATAGTATGCTGTTGAGTTTTGAAAATTAACATAGAAAAGTGTTTGGGTGTTGAACTAGTTATTTTTCTCCATTATATCTACAGATAACATGCCTGCTGTTGTAATTACGCATGGTGATAAATTGTCATTTCATGATCGTGCCTTTGTACGTGCTAAGCTTGGAGAATTGTTGGGAATCCCTCCTTGCATGCAAATATTTGACATTCCAGGTGGTTATGCATTGTAAGACTGTTTTTTTCCTATGTCAAAATTAGAACAGCATTCCGCTCATATGAAATAGCTGTTATTCAGACAATACGGACTATGTTACTGAAGCATCCATTGTGGACCTGTTACGCTTTTGCATTGAGAATTCTGACAGAAATCTTCCTCCTAAACGAACATTCTGGATTGAGGTATGCCATTTCTAATTTTTTTCCCCCTTGTTCCGAATAATTCTATGTACTCTTTTCCTTTATTTGCCTTATCTTCTTTTTTCGATTTGATTTGAAGAGATGTGTTTATGAAACATTAGGAATCTTCTTCACGTACTAGTTTTCCTGTTTGACCTTAACAACTGTCACTAAGGGGCTGTTTGATTGCAAGTAATCCTAATCTAAAGTAAACCAAATACATGACTTTTGAGAATTTTGATATTTGGTTGGAAGCAAAATAAATGCAGAGTAAAATTTCAATGTATTTGGAATGCACTGTTTAGTTCATTTTTAATGCATTTGAAATACAAATTATAAATATATTGCTTGTGTTAAGCATAGTCGGTTGTTGGTTGCCAACCATCATTGTCACCTCTTGCTGCCTATAGTCA
Source organism: Dendrobium chrysotoxum (assembly GCA_019925795.1). NCBI lineage: Eukaryota > Viridiplantae > Streptophyta > Magnoliopsida > Asparagales > Orchidaceae > Dendrobium > Dendrobium chrysotoxum. The sequence continues at coordinate 79,787,043 of CM034305.1, read as the reverse complement.
CTGGTCAACCGACTGCAGTCTGCCTCCCTTCGCTTTCTTTGGTTTCTATGTGTTGTCACCACTGACCACCGCCGCCCATCATCAGCTCCTATCACCATCGACGAATGTCAATTGCCCCATCGTTGTCAATGATTGCTTCTGCCAGTCATCGCTCTATTGTTTCCGTTGCTAGGTTTACATTGAATGCATTTCAAACCAATACAAAGAAGTAATTTCTAGCATTTATAGTGGAGTCAACCAAATAACTAAAAAATGTTTTCAATACACTATATTTACTTTACATTATATTTTTTTTATCATGCATACCTTTTTTCCGCAAAACAAGTAACCCCCTAAAACTTTTTCTACTCAGCTAGCATGCATTTCCTATGTCAAGCATTATTCCATTAGAAGTATCCTTGCACATAATTTTTTTTTAATATTTTAAGATCAATTGAGTCTCCTTAAACCATTGAAATAAGCTTTGAGTGCGTCAAGCACATCTATTTACGCTATTGAAATAAAATCCAAATTCATGATGTTCAATTGATGCTTTTGGCAACCTTCTTTTTGCTAGGGCATAGTATGCTCCATGTGATTGAAACATATTGAATACAACATCGTATCTTGTTCTAATTTGTTGACTCCTTCAAGATGGAGTTTCTTAAGAGTAATTGAATATTAACTTTATTCAGCTTTGCAATTGGGAATTAAAAACCATGTAATTTAAGAGCTATAATTGATTGGGTTCATTGTTCAGTTGTACGATAAGTCTTAACCAGTCCAGACAAACTTATTCCATATATAAAATATATTTGCACTCTAAAAAAAAAGATATCTTATTTGTCTAATACTCATAAATCGTTCGATTTTGTGACACTTTGAAGTTCAGTAGTATGAAAACATGATTTAGCTTATTTCCTCCCCAAGTTCGGAAACAGCTTAGATTAGAAGCATCATCTTTATTAATTTTGTTATCATTTTTTGCTTAGTATTTTACCAATTATCATTATTGACAAAAATTGGAGAGATTTGTTTGAATATTTTATACGAATATTTGTTTAGTATTTATATCGTCTTGGGGAGGTTCTAATAGGAAACATACAAAATTAGGAAATGATACTTACAAAAGTCCACATATTAATGAGTTGGTAGAACAATAATTCGTCTTGGTGAGTTTAGGTCTTAGTTGGCTGGAATTATGCGGATATTTCATAATTATTATGATCATTAGACTTATCCCAACTATTATGAATTGGAGGTATGTTTGTCATATTTGAAACTTTTTGGTTGCCTATCATATGTTTATCTTGATTTGATCATTTGAGATAAGCTTGACCTAGAATTTAAGAAGTGCTTCTTCATTGGATATGGTGGAGATGAGTTTTATTATAAATTCTAGGATACTATAGGTAAAAGAATTATCAAAAGTAAAAATATTATATTTGATGAATTTATATTATACAAAGGCAAGTTAAGCACTATTGTAATAGACAACTCCACTCATCAAGAACATGTTGAACTAGAGAAGGCGCATGTCCCAGAGCAAATAAAGGAAATATCTCAGAAAACTCAGGACTAGGATGAGCCCATTACACCTAACCTAATTCAGAAGGGTACAAAGAACTCACAAGCCGACTAACTATTATTATTCTTCACTTTATTGTCTGTTACTGATAGATATGGGAGAACCATAGTTCAACAATGAAACTATATATGTAAAATATTGTAGCAAGTAAGAGTTTGTTATGAAAAAATAAGAGATGAAATCTTTTTATAGGAACAACGTTTGGACAATCAAGCTAATGCTTGTTAAGGGGTTGTAGCAGAAACAGAAGCATAAAATTTTCATAGATATTCTTGTATGCAATTAAACTAATTAGTATTCATCTATTGTTAAGCATTGTGGCAGAAGATCTATTTTTTTAACAAGAAAATGTCAAAACAACTTTCCTCTGGTGACTTGGACGAAAACATTTGCATGGTGCAACTATAATGCTTTGTTAAACTAATAAAAGAAAGTTTGACGTGCAAGTTAAATAAAAGCCTTTATGACTTGAAACAAGTGCCTAAGTAATGGTACGAGAAATTAAATAGGTTCATGTATAAGATCTAATTCTGCATATATAATGTCGATCACTGCTTTCAGGTCAAAGGATTATGAAAAGATTGTATTATTATGTTATTGTGGATGATGTTTTATTTTACAAGGTTGATATAAAAAGATTAACGATATGAAGTGACAACTATCAAATGAGCTTGACATGAAGGATTTGAAAAAAGCCAAAAAGATTTTCGGGATGAGAATAGATTATAACTAAGACCATAGGTGCACTATGTATTTTATAATCACAGTATATTAAAAAATTATAGACATCTTTAATATGATAAAGACAAAGATTAATAAGTATGCTACTCGCTAGCCACTCTAGATTATCTAAAGATTAGATACCAGAAACTGAAAAGGAAAAGGAGCATATGGCCAAAAGTCTTTATGCCTTAGTCTTTGGATCTCCTAATTATACAATGGTTTGTAAAAGATTGGACATTGCACGAGCAATGGGAGCAATCAACAAATATATATTTAATCTTGGAAAAGAGCACTAAGAAGCTGTATATTTGATATTGCGCTAGCTAAAAGTAAAATCAATTATGTTGTTAGGTTTAAAAGAATTGATTTGAAACCACAATTTTATGTTGATTTTGATCTAGGAAGAAGACTAGATACAATAATTATTGTTGTGTACAGTTGTGCTTTGGGCAACATTGCTATTAGTTGGGTGTCACAGCTTTAGAATATACTTTAAAGTTTAAAATAATTGACTTTAAACCACAGTGTTATGTTGATTTTTATCTCGGAAGAAACCTAGATATAAGAAATACAACCATGTACACTTGCACTTTGGGCTACATTACTATTAGTTGGATGTCATAATTTTAGAAGATGTTATAAAGTTTAAAAGAACTGACTTGAAACCGAAAGGTTATGTTGATTTCAAACTAGGAAGAAACCTAAGTACCACATTTTACATCTATATTTTTGGCGATTGCTCTAGGTAGGGTGTCATAATTTTAGAAGATAATCATACTATCAACCACGGAAGTTATATACATAATTTTCACTAAAGTTTGCAAGGAGATGATTTGGCTGAAAGATTTTTTTTGAAGAATTAAACCGATATGAAGAATACATTACTCTCTTTATGATAGTTATAATGCTAAGATTTGAAAAATTTAAATCGAGAACAAAGGCATTTTGCCTTAGCAAGGTGAGGCATAAGCTTTGAGGAGGATTGAGATGTAGGCTTTAAAAAATAAAATAAAAATTCATAAAATTAAGAAGAATTCATAAATATGGTATAAACTATCTCTATTTACTTGGCGCATCTCCATAATGATATAAATCATAAAATCACATAATAAGGAGGAAAAAGCTTACCATAAATATCGAGACTCCCAATCGACATGTAGACTGTCTCTCATCCCCGTTCTTGGACTCGCATGCTCTGGAAGACAAGCTTACAAGTTCTCGTTTGGCCAGATGGGATGCTTGACCTAAAATCTAGAGTCGAATGGGGGTGGGTGATTTAATAGAATAAATATTAGATATAGTAAAGATATAAAATTAAAATATAATATAGTGATATAATATACATTATATTAGATCTATAATATATTAATATAAATATTTTTACATTAAATCATTGAGTGCACACCTCAAATGCCTCGGTTAAAAATGGTGCAGACCTCATTAGCGATGTTGAGGTGCAAGTCTCGAGGCATTTTTTTGAGCTCCTCAAATTGGGGCATGCCTTGAGGCATGCACCTTGTTTGCTTTTTTAAACAATGCATAGTGTTATTCACTTAACAAAGAACATTGACCGTCACTCTAAGATCAAGCACATAACGTAGCTTGCTTGAGCTACTGCCTTAGAACTCGTCAAAATCAAATAGTAGAAGATTCTGCTGATATCCTAACAAAAGTGGTATCTGTTGAAAAATTGAGGCATTGCAAAGCCTCAATTAACCTTTACGAATGATATGGAGGTGTTACACAAAGATATATTCAAACACAATGTTGACCACTGAACCCACCTCACACATGATCCTCTTCCCAAACGACACAACCATTCACTCGAACGGACGCCCCCTTTCGTTTTCATAAATTGCTCCTCACATAACTTCCACTAGCAGCATAAACACTTGAATTGCTCACTCCCATTGATTCATTCGAACTCATGTATGCAGACATCGAAGCCAACCGAAGCTGCCCTCACTTTCGTTCACTTGATCGCACACGGGAACCCAGACCTGTGCTCAAGTCTCATCCCGCAAGCCTCCCACATGAGCACTCCGATCCTTGCCCTCACCCTCTTCTTGTGATCCGACCAGAGCCACCTGTCCTGTAGTCCCGCTCGCCCCTCCCGCTCGTCTCCCTCTGCCGCACCAAGACGCCAGCCCACTCCCTTTCTCGATCTTCCTGTGTCGCACGCAGGAGCCGCAGCCGAGCCCCCTTTCACGTTCGACTCTCCCTTACGCTACAATAGCACACCTAAATCCTACATTCAACCCGTCCAGTCGATCCAACTGACCCGACACACTCAGCCATTGATTTCACCGTCTTGACCTCCAACCATTAGATTTGTCTTGCAAAATCCGAGCCAATCGACCCCACCGTTCGATCCTCAGCCAGCCAAACCGAGCACCGTCCCGTCTCCTGCCCCACTGCCTGTGATTATATAAAAGAGAAAAAAAAACATGTGTCGCAAATTGAAGACTCGAAGGTCTGTGCCGGGACTAATCATCCCGAAGCCCTTGCGCCGTCGTATCTTTGATTCAACCGAGCGGATTGAAAGGCAAGTGCCTTTCCAACCTCCCTTTGAGGGGAGGGGACGTTGGGAGTTTGTCAAAATTTTGAACAGACAAAGGACCCCCATATAATTTATTTAAAACAAAAAAAATGAAGATTAATTCTAAAGCTCATGTGGGATTTGAAGTAATTCAATTTTATAATGAATGATTGCATTTAAAAAAAACCAATCAATCCCAGTTTTCCTTTGTTAGACAAGAGGATCAAGTTAAATCAGTTGAACATTCTATCAGAGATACTAAAGATATGAAGAGAGGTGTTATGTTAAAAGGTTCATGGGCCAATGGTTTTCAAAATGGTTCCACAGGCGATGATTCTTTTGGCTATTGACCTCATCTATCTCAAGTACCCACAGGGATAGATAATAAGCAATGTAGTACTACTATAAGCTTGATTGATAGCATGAAGAACAAGTCTTTTGGGCCAAATAACCCTTATGTTGGTAGGGGCCGCATGGCTGAATATAGATTTCACATTCTAAGTTCAAGAAATGTATACAACAGAATATTTGGCATGTAATTATTGTTTGATGTCTTGCAACATATTTCCTATAAGCATTGCAACAATGGAGTTGACTTGATATATGGTGCATGCAAATCGGGCCCTATGTGTTGTTTGTATAGACAAGTCTCCCAACCTAGAGAAAATTAATATACTGAAAATCAAAGCTAGTGTTAAATTCTCTAAAGAATTAATGGTCCTTATAATTCATTAAGATTTTGCACAAGAAGAAGCAATAACCCTTAGACACTAGAACATTTGGTTTATATAGGAGAAGGGGGTAGGAGATCATTGGTCGATTAGTCATCCACTTGACACTCATACAACATCTTACTGTATGGTTGAAGCCTTATAAAGAGCAGAATATGTGTAATCACAATAAATGGTTCCTTTTCTAATATCAAGAAACAATTTCTGGATTGAATGGTTAGCAAAAAGGACCATCATAGATTCCTTACAATTGCTAAAAGTTTCTTATAAAAGCAAAGGTGTTGAAAATTAAATTAACCAAAAATAAAAAATAAAAAAAGGGGCGTCGGCACGTTGTCACGTTGTCACTTTGAACAGACACATTCCCACGTCGTTGAAATAACTGTTCCCTTAGTCTTGTAAAAAGAATGAAGAAACAAAATAAATAATAATAATAATAATAATTGTAATAATAATAATACTCATAATAAGAAAGAAGAAAACATCGCGATCGCCAAATTAGAGGACAGAAGACATATACCGGGGTTGATTCTTCCCCCGAAGCCCTCAATTGTCGATTTTAATCAGAGCAACTGGACTAGAAGGGCAAGTGCCCTCCCCAACCTCCCCTCGCGGGGATGGGGCATTGGAAGGCTGCTGAAATTTCAAGAGAAACACCAAATTGCAAAAATTCTCTTTACAGGTACCCCGATCGCCAAATTGGAGCATCGAAAGACCTATACCGGGGTTGATTTATCCTCCGAAGCCCTCGACCGTCGAATTCTATCCGACTGGGCGGATCGAAAGGGCAAGTGCTCTCCCCTACCTCCCCTCGCAGGGAGGGGATGTCGGGAGGCTGTAGAAATTGCCCCGGGAGGCTCCCAAATTTTCCCAAAAAATCCTACAATCCGAGAGCCTCAATTGATTAAATTAGTAAATCAAAATTTTAATTGATTAATTTAAAAGTTCAATTAAACTAAAATTTAACTAATTAATGACTAATAATCAATTTAAATTCAATTTAACAATCAATTAAAATAAAATTAAAACTTCTAGTTTAAAACTTCAAATTAATTAACCTAATTGACTAATTAACATTAAAACAAAATTTAAAATCTAATTGAACAATTAATTTAAAATTTAATTTAATTTACTAATTAATTAAAAAATAAAATCAAAACTCTAATAAATTAAACTAATTAATTTAAAACTAAATCTTTTAATTAATAAACCAATTATTTTAAAAAATTAAATTTAAATCTTTAAAATTAATTAATTTAATTGGGCAACAAATTAAAATTTAATTAATTAAAAATAATAATAAAATTAAAACTTCAGTTAACTAAATTAAATTAATTGAGTAATTTTAAAAAGATATTTAAAATTTAATATTCCAATTATAAGCTGAGCAATTAATTTTAAATTAAAATTTAAACTTTAATTAACTAAATTAAAACTAAATTTCATTCAATTATTTAATCTAATTAATTAATGCTATTAATTCAAAATTTAATAAAAATAATAGAAAGTGAATGTTTGCACTAAATAAATCTAAGTACAACTCATACTAACTGAAGTCCAAACTCCTAAAACTAAAACACCAAAACAAAATAAAGAAAACTACAAAACTCTAAATACTAAATTCTCCTGGCAAACTCAACTCCTGGCTAACTGCAATTGCAAACTTCAGCTCCTGGCAAGCTTAAACTCCTGTGCAATCCTCGAATACCTGCAAAAGTAGACAAAAGTCAATGCAGGGTGGTAAACAAAACTAGTATTGAAAAGAGAAACTCGTACTGGAAAATAGAAACTAGTACTGAAACAAAAAAAGCAAGAAGAGCTAGTACCGTGAGTCAAACACTACTGCTAAAGGTAAAACTACAGTGCATAATACAAGAAGCCAAGTGCTAACATAAAGATGCTACTACTGTAAACAAAACACTAGTACAGGCGTCGAAACAATGAAGAGTACGAAACTAAGTGTTCGCTGCTAAATCCAGGCTAAGCTAAGTTCAATTGGCAACCTCTAATAAAGGCCGTAAGTCTTACTTTAATCAGGGTATTAGGGAAAACTTCCTAGGGCAGATATCATGTCCCTGAAAATAACACGGGCTACTTTCAATGAAAGCAGTAAGACTCACTTCTCAAACAATCGGGCTACTTTTAATGAAAACACTAAGTCCCACTTCTTAAACAATCGGGCTACTTCCAATGGAAGTTGTAAGACCCAAATCTAAATCTAAACTACGGGCAACTTCCAATGGGAGTATAAGACCCAAATCTAAATCTTAACCTACGGGCAACTTCCGAATGAAGCCGTAAGCCCCGAATCTAAAACCAAACATACGGGCGACTTCTAAACAAAGCCGTAAGCTCCGACCTAAACCTAAAACCTACAGGCAACTCTCAAGAGAAGTCGTAAGCCCCAATCCAAACCCAACCACCATAATACTAAAACCTACATCTATCCACTTCAGTTATCTCGGGATCCCTGAGAAGAGGCAACCCATGACTGCTAATCAGATTCCCTGGACACTATGATCAACGATTGCTAGTGTTGATAGACTGAAATCTACGATATTCCCGGGACGACGAAATCATGGGATCTTGATCGGGTCTACCTCCATCCTCCACAAACAAGATTAAAACACTTGCACATTTAACAAATAAATTCATCCTTAATCGAGAGTTCTTTTCTATGCGATAGAAGGGATAATTAACTATGGGGGCTTGTGCTCATAGGAAGTAGGAACCTATAACTAAATAAACCTGGATATACTTATCAGGGAAAATCTGGTTAATTTAAAATCTAATCTACCTAATGGAACATTAAGCCTAGAAAGTGAGGTTCGTGCCGTAGCTTCATTCCTTTCCCTAAGCGAACAAAAGGTTGAAACTACTTGATTACTTCGTCATATATTTGAAAAAATACAACCAGTCTAAATAGCATTACTCGTCGCTTAAACGGGTTCTAATTCATTATTTATTCTACGCAAACAACCTTCAATGTTGTGATCTTCCTACGCTCTATTTATTCAACTTGCTTAATCAGCTGGCTTAATCAAGTCAACAATGAGAAATCCCAAGTATTGAAACTTTTGGCTTGTTAAAAAAGTGTTACCTTGTCCATCATTGATGGCTTCTCATATGTGTCTAATAGAACTATCACCACTCTTTTAGCTCCGCATGTGCTCGATCTTTATGCCATGCTCCTAAATGTAAAATGTAGGAATGCTTTACAGATTTGCTAAAAGTGCTCAAACACTCTGACGATAATTGTGTTGAAGGGAAATCTTAACTAGAGAGAGCTATATAATTTTCAAAATACTCTCAAAAGTGTAAAATCATTTATTCAGAACCTAAATTCAAATCCTACCAATAGTTTAAATTCTTTAAATGAAATATTCTGCATGTGCCCCGATCTTTACGTCAAGCTCCTAAATGCGAGATCTAAGAATGCTTCGCAGATTTGTTAAAAGTGCCAACCACCCCGATGATGATCGCGTGTAATGTAAATCTCAACCGGAAGGGTCAATTCTCAAAGCCTATTAAAATATCAAAATCTAATATCTATCAAATTCTAAACATTTAAATGGAAATTTAAGCACCAAAAACTTAAAACCAAAATTCATTCATGCTTCGGTTTGGCAAGGATGATGAATTGAAGAATAATTTCAGCTCACAGAGAGCATTTGTCTTACAGAATGTATTACTATAATTTATTCTCAGTTGATTCTCGCCAGCAGGGATGTGACACGTGCACTCTGATGGGTGATTTTGCCGCGAAATGACACCACTATAGCAGTATATTACGATCACAGTCAAAGCTCGTATGTTCCATAATGGTTAAAAGCCCCTAGAGTAATAAATTATAGGGTGCACTTGATAAGATATAAAACCCTTTATTAGCTAAGATTAACTTAAATTTATCACCTTAGAAAAGCATCCACCCCAGGTCTAGAAGATATTTTTGGACAAAGCAACCCATAGCTGTCGACAAGGTTCCTTCTGTTTGGGTTGACTACCTCCTCTGACTAAGTAGACCAGAGACCATGATAGCCCGAGACGACAGAACCATGGGATCTTGATCGGGCTCTTCGTCATTCCCCCATTACCCGCTTTAAGTATATGGTGTTTATATTATATGTATATGGTAATTATTCTGACCTATTTAACGAGTAGTCTTAATCGAAAATTCTCTCTCATTATCAAGAGAGGCAATTAACCATAGCGTCTTATGCGTATGAGAAACCAGAACTCAGATCATAACGTCCACGCAAAATAAGGGCAAAATCTCTGGGTAGTGTCGTACCTAAAACCCAATCTACCTTCTGAAAATCTGCCCCTTAACCTAAACTTGTTAAAACTCTTCCCGTCAACAAAAGGAGGAGCGGAGAGGCCAGGGCGTGAATTTTTGGAGCCCACACACAACCACAAAGGTAATGTATCAGACCCTAGATGTGAGATTATTATGTTTGGTCTAAATTTCAATGAAGTTTCTGACTGGTGAAGCAAGTGTAGGTCGTGAGCACCAATCATCTATTCCAATGTTCCTTCCCGAATTCTTCAATATGATGCTTCCTTATTTGAAGGTTGCATATTATACTTGCTGCAGATCTCATGTTAGACTAACAGAAAGTGAGAATTGGTGTTATTGGCTTAAATTTAAGCTTGGTGCTTGCTGCATTTTGCACCTGACACTTAGCAAGGGTAAAGAGGTAAAAAATGGTGTTGCACATTTCGTTACTTATAACTCCGACTCCCTCTGTGAAGAATTTTAGCTTGAACTTCATCATGCCTTTTTTAGAGTTACGATTAGGTTAGATAATTATGTCTAAAACTCTAAACTCATTTGAACTTTAATTGGATTGAAATGAAAATGATTTTCATGAACTCAAAGAATACTCTACTGAAATTAGTTCGATTCAAATCGACTTGAATTTCAACTTGGCTTAAATAGAATTCAAAACATTCAGTTGTGAATTGATGCCTAAATATGACTGCCGGGCTTGTTTATGTTACAGTTTTAGTAGAGCATGTGTTTCTAATTGCTAACTTTCTTTCATGCAGCACGACAATGCTGCCTTATTTCTAGCTCTTACATAAAATTTTTTAGATTGCATGCTCTCCAGAGGCTAAGATTTTGTTTGGGACAGTTTTTTTACTGTTTCTTAAAGCAGTTTTTTAGTATAAAATTTTAAAATATTTGTACTAAAAAACTGTTCTTAAAAAGCAGTAAGAAAGCCGTCCCAAACGAAGCCTAAGATATTAAATTCATCAGGTCAATCAATGCTACAGGCACAAAAGTCTTTGAAGAAAATTTGCAGCATTATGCAACAGCAGAATCCGTTTGAAGTGCTGATTTTATTTGTGTCCTGCTTAGTGTCTATCTACGCTCTGTTGCGGATCATAGCATTGCAAATGGAGTGAAGAAATGCCCCATTTCTCTCACCTACGACATGGATACCTGTACTTCTCATGTAAAGAAGCTTCATAGAATAAGTATGATTTTGTGAATTATACATTTCATTGGTTTCTCTGTTCATCAGCGCCCCTTTTAGACTTTCCATGCCAATTGAAAACTGCGCAATAAGCATGATGATGCTTGTGCCTACTTGTTTCTAATGTTTCTCTTTGCCTTGACATCTTTGTTGATTTTGGCTTCGTTTGAGACAACTTTAGACCACTATTTTTTTTCTATTTTTAAAAAAAATTGTACTAAAAAGCATCTACAAAACAGTAAAAAAACTGTTTCAAAAGAAACTTTTATCTTTATCTGGTTAAAAGAAGATGAGTATCTCATATAAGATCCAAAATCTTTAGTAATCATAGCCCAAAATCTGCAAGTTCGAACGATATTATCAACCACTTCATCATTATTTCAATGCATAAAGAATCACTTGGAATGTCAAATGAAACGCCCCTCAGTTCATATATATGTGTAAAAGTATGAATGTATGTTTAGGATAATTTTTTTGTAAGTTTATTTTCTAAAAACCTTTCAAAGTTATATTTAGCTATAGGTTTTTGAGATATTTTTATAGTGAGTTGTTTTTTTATAAATTTATTAGTGTGATAGTTATAAGAAAATTATGTGATTAGCATGAATTTTTAGGTTTATACCATCTCGACAATGCTAGCTTATTGACATAGTAAGTGATTTTATCGACTCTAGTTGAGCTCAAATCAAATACTTGAAACGTAATTGAATATTTTGAGATATTAATTGAAGGACTATATAATATAATAGTAGGATCGCATGCTTTACTAAAATTTATATATTTTATAATTCTATTTTAAATTTAATTTTTAAGTATATTTTAAGCTAAGCAGGCGACTTGACATACTTACAAGTCGATTCAGGCTGAGTTCGAGCTCGTATAATATATGAGCTTGAGTATAAGCTCAAACATAAACTCGTGGCTTGATAAGCTCGACTCGTGAGCTTGTTAACATGTTAAGCCAGCTTCACTCACTTATGCCCCTACTCGAAAGTGTATCATTTTTACACTGATTTAAATAAAATAGCAAAAACTATTTACTTTTGCCAAACCAAGTGGGCAATCCTTATCAAAGAGTTCATATGCTAGATCTCACAAAGATAATTTCTTTGAGTGGTCTTTTTTCTATTTTTGGCTGCCTTCCATTCTCTCAAGTTTTTTTTTGTTTTAAGTTATATTAGTAAGATGAAGTGTGAGTGGTGGTGAGAAGCTGTCTTTTGGTTTTATTCAGCGATAGGGTACAATAATGTTAGTAGATCCAATAGACAGAAAAGCAAGCCATCAGTCACCTCACATAATGAGAATTTGGCCATATTTAATAAAGCCAAAGTTAATCTTAGCTGATCATATAGTATATTTCTTTGAAGATTTTCATTCATCAGTGAATATGATAAAATGGTAATTTATATTATTTTAGTTAATTATACTAATTGAACAGTTGCAAACATATCAGCTTTAAGCCTATATTTTTTTGCTTTAGTCATGGATGACATTTGCAAGAGGATGTACTATGGTGCAGGTTTTTAAAAATCCACGGAATGGCTGATCCGACTAGTTTAACTGTGAGCCGGTCTAAAGTTCGGTGTGGTTCTACTTGAAAACCGGTTTTGTATCAAACCGGAATGAATCGGCCAAAACCGTCGGTTTAACCGGCAAACCAGTGACCCGGTCTCGACTCAAGGGAACCAGCCGGTTCAATTTCTAAAATATTAAATAATTAAAGAATTTAATTTAATACATTAAGAATAAAATATTAAGTAATATTTATAATTTAACAAATTAATTTAAATTTAAATTTACTTAATTTCAAAATAAAAAAAATTTTAACTAAGCATTTCACTTGGTTCTATCACTCTATATGAGTTTTTACCCCATATAAACTCAAAATACAATATAAAATGTAAAAATTACCAAGAGAAAATTCTCTAAGTCATATGAGATAAAATAAGTTGAAGTTCTTACTTCTTAAGTTTACAATATATACTACATATTTTAATATAGATTTTTTAAAATAAACTTTTTATGATGCAAAGGTATTTATTTTTAATTAACAATATTAAATAAATTATATATTTTATTTATTATTTATGTACTATAAAATTATTTATTTATTTATTATTAATAAATGATCTCATCTTAACAATTTATAAATGTAAATTTATAATATGAATTTAATATATAATTTATAGGTATAAATTATATCTAAACATAAAACATAAAATAATAATAATTTATATTAGATTTATAAATTTATATGTAAGCTAAGTTTTTGTTAAATTTGAATTTAATTTAAAGATTGAAAGTGTTTAAATTTAAAATTACATAAGATATTATTAATGTAAGAATTTAATTTATATTGTAATTAAAATTTTATATAATTATATGATTATTCTATTATTTAAATTTTATTTAAATAATTTTTATACTTATTACGTCATCCGTTCAACCCCGATTTGACCCCGGTTGAACCATTAAACCTTTAACATTTCCTTCTTCTAGTTTTATGTCCGGTCTGATTTTCACAACCTTGCCCTGATATGTACTTTTTGTTGACAATATTCTTCTAGTTGATAAGATTAGAGAGGGAGTTGAAGAATAATTTGAGTTATGGATGTCAACCTTAGAATCTAAAGGCTTTCGTTTGAGTAGATCTAAAACCAAATACATGGAGTGTAATTTCAGTTGTAATAGATCTAGTGGTGGGATTGTGACATTGTGTGATCAAATCATTAAAAAGAGTGTACGTTTAAATATCTTTGGTCTATTGTTCAAAGCGATGGTGAAAATAAATGGAGATATTATTAGTAGAATTGAAGTTAGATGGTTAAAGCGAAGGAATGCATCGGGCATGTTGTGTCACAATCCAATCCAATATGACCTACATATGAGACATGCCGTATGGTGTTGAATAGTGATAAACCAAGTCCAAGATCTAAATTGTGGGGACTTTTAGATTTCTTCAATTTAAAATAGATTACAGAGCTTCTAATTAATTTCAATAAGCAAAAAAATAAAATCATCCACATTTTCCTTCCTTTCACTCACCTTCAAAAATTAGTTGCAGCAAAACTTACACACTACAGTACATGACTACAGATCATAACAGAGTAAATAAACAAATAGCAATGTCCATACAAAAATCTAAAAAATTTATTATACATACTCAAGTGGATCAAAATCTGCAACTTTAGCTACTCTACCTACTCCTTCCCTTTCCCCTAACCTAAAATAAAATACAAAGTATATGTGAGCCAATATAGCTGGACAGGTTAGTCTTACCGATCTCAATTCTCAATAATTAACTCATTATGCATTAAAACGAAAGTAGTCAATGACAGATTATTGTACTAAACAAAATAATGCTAGTAGTTAACAGTAATTAAACAGACTTTGCGTTGAAAGTAAATAAATAAATACTTTATATATCAGAGCAGAAAGTAACAGAATTCCCTCGTACATTTACACCTCCAATCGAGAACATATATTAGAATTTAGGCCCTTATGACTCCATGTGTCAGCATACCAGAAAATAGATCCTTATAACTCCAAATACTTAACATATATTAAATATTTAGAAATTCAGGCCCTTATAACTCTGAATGCCTTTAGCACTAGAACTTTCATCACACATCAGATATTCTCAAAATCACATATTTTAATCAGATAAGCATGTATAACACTATATTGTATGGCTATAGATTAGGACAAAGCAAATAAATAAATTGCCATGATTGTATAAAAATCTCAAAAAATACTAGTACAGCCTTAAATGGATCAGAACCTATAACCTTAGCTACTCAACGAACTACTTCTGTTTCCCCTGACCTGAAACAGAATACAGAGTAGGTGTAAGCTAACACAACCAACATATTACACATACCAACCTCAATTCTCAATAATTAACTCATTATGAATTTATTAAAATAAAAGTAGTTAATGATAGGTATTGTATCGAACAGAATAACGCTAATAGTTAACATTATTTAAGTAGACTTTGTGCTGAAAGTAAATAAGCAAGTATTTCATATATCACAACAGAAAGCAATAGAATTCTCTCAGGCTCTTATGCCTCTCATCATGTATATACCAAAATTGAGGAGCTTATGACTCACTGTATTAGTATATCAAAAAAATAGGCTTTTATGACTCTGAATGCTGAGTACATGTTAAATATTTAGAAATTTATGCTCTTATGACTATTTGTGCATTCAACAACAAAATATCCACCATATATCGGATCTCCTCAATCACACATTTTAAACATATAAGCATATATATCATTGTATTGCAGTACAATAAATATAAATAAATCATTTTCAAACATGCACATATTGCTTTATCGGTAGGTAACAAATTCAACTATTGAGCGAAATTTTATAGTTTCAAAATTTGACCCTATTATCAGGGATTGTTCAGAACATTATTTTGAAGTTTTAATTGTGACACAGTCTTATTTGCTGAGTTCCAAATCATTTTCTAATTTGATAAAATGGCACACTTTTTCAAATTATATGGCATAAATTTTCTAGAAAGATACCTAGTCACATCTATAATATACATAAAGTTACAAGGTGAAAGTTTAGTTGGAGTAAAGTTATGATTATTTTTACTCTATGAAATCATAAGTTTAATCAGAAAAAATTTATTTTTTTTGATATTTTTGAGAAGTGAGATAGACAGAATATACCTACCTCAATCCGAATAACTTTCAGTATTGGACCTCTAGTAGAAAATGAGTCGAAGTCACCCAAATCCTATCTTTCTCTCACTAAAATTCTCCTCTTTCTCTCTCTAATCGGTTACTTAAGAGGGAGAATTTCTTTTTGATAAAACAAAATGAGTGGAAATTGATATTTTTTATAAAATTTGAACTGGAGCCGTGACTACACAGCGTCACATTGCTTCCAACAAGGAGCATAGCGTCGCAACACCGCCCCTAATGTTGCAACCCTGAATTATTTTGACAAAAAAATAGATAGCACAATGCCACTGGCTATAAACCCCAACATTGTGGCACTCCCAAGGGAAATGTTTATATTTTCCAATCATGAACACAAACTCCCGGGACTCGCTTTAACTTCAGAATAGATTCAAACACTCACATGCATACATAATACTTATAGACACATGCAAGAGGTGTTAAATGCAGAAATTCAATATGTTTTTTTTACTGACTTGGGTTGGAATAGGTGCAATTGTATATTATCTCACTTGGTATTACATGTGTGATAGAAAATTACTCCTCAAACTAATGGGAATTTTCTTAAGATGGTGGTGAGACATGCAGCTTTGCGGCGTAGAATGTTGGCAATTAAAAGAGAAGCATAAAATTAAGTTAAGTGTTGCATAAATGCAAATTTTTAGGTGGACGAGTGGCTTTAAACTTAGAGATAGAATGCGAAATGAGTATATACGTGAAAAGATTGAAGTAGCTCCAGTGGCATATAAGATTATAGAGAATTGTTTTAGATGGCTTGGTCATATAAAACGTCGGCCTTCCGGTGACTTTATTTGAAGAGTAGATGTATTAGATTCGGTCTATGCTAAGAAAGGTAGAGGTAGACCTAAAAAGTTTTGCTTATAAAATATTAGAAATGATATTTTTATTTGATTTAAATGAGAATTTGACTTTTAATGACAATGAAAAAAAAAATTTCACGAAACCAACCCCACGTAGTGGGATAAAGGCTTGATGTTATTGTTGCTGTTATTGTAAACTAATTGAAATGCTACAAGAAGGCTCCTTACATTAAAAAAATGTAAAAAAAACATCTTGGAGATATGACCATCATTTCTAACTAATTACAACAAGCCTTTTCATATAAATCTAAATTACCATAACTCAAAAATTTTTTGAATGAAGAAGGGCTGAATCTATAATAAAATTAGAACTTTAAGTGAGAGAGAACTAAAACTCAAAGGTAAAATAATAATAATAAAAATAAAAAAAAATAAAAACTAAAACTCAAAGTACTATTTTGGACTAATTTTGTATAATCAAGGAATTGAATTGGAACAAAGTGATGCTTTGAGACTAAATTAGTCATACAAATAATTGAAGGATTATTTAGAATTTACCCCAATACTTCATCAAATTTACATAGATAAAAATTACCCTACTCCTCATGCATGATTTCACCGCTGCTTTGAACCAATCATCCTAGAAATAGAAGACACAATTGAATTTTTTCAGAGAACAACAATAACTTAACATCAGCTTCAAAAGAAGCTGCAACAGGTTACAAAACAGACATAAATTCACGCAATCCAGCACATCAAGCAGCGACATTAACACAGATTAAAAGAAAAAAAATATAAATTTTAGAAAGAGAAAGCCCAGCCATTGATTTTCCAACTTCAACTAAGCTCCATCACTTTTCATCTACAGTGATAAATCGGATTGCAGCCACTGCCAGTGTATGATTCCCCAGGCTTCGAATTGCCAGGAAAATGGTTGTCAGCATCTAAGGACTTGTAAGTCAAATAGTTAGGATAGGACAGACTCCCCTCGAGCCCTGCAGCTTGATCTTCATGGTTAATCTCCGGCCAGAAGAAGCCATTAATGGAGTTCTGGTTCACGCCTCCTCCGACGATGTTTTGCTTAGAAGCAACAGAAGTTTTGAGGAGGAGGAAGGCTGAGATAGCAAGTAAAGTAATGCTGGTTTTCTCCATTAACTTGCTCCTCATTGCTGACTCTTACTCTGAAACAGAATTACTATGAGATATTGTTGTGCTACCGCTGCTCCTGGTCCTGTTAAACGAAGCCCTGAGAGAGACTCGTGACCTAATCTCATCATTAGGGTTGTATTTAATCGGATTGAATGATTTGCTTTAACGGTTAGCTATAAATTAATTTGATTCTGATTGTAAAACAAAAAACAAAAAAAAAATCGATCAAAGTATTTTTTAAATCAAACTAAATTGAACCAAATTTTAGTTTCATAAGTTCAACTTTGTTTTGAATGAATCAGTTAGAAAATTGGACTCTCATTGAACCGACGGTTCAACCAGAAAATTATTGAATTGGTTCCAATTCAATTGAACTGGTCGGTTCAATATAGATTATTTTTTTATTCAAATAAGTTTTTTAATATTAAATTTATAGTTAATTAAGTTTTTTTAATATTTAAAAATATATTTTAAAGGGACATATGCAAATAAATTTAAGTTGTTACTAATTTGGCAATCAAGCAACTTTATTTTTACTTGTGATTTATATTTTATCCTATATAAAAAGAACCACTTTAAATTCTCTTATAATGTAAGACTTAAAACCTATGGGAATTCTACATAAGAGTTAAAGTGGTAAACTATAAAATTAGTTGGGTTGTAAATTTAAACTTAGAATGTACGTATATAATTAATAAAAATTATGAACGTAATTTTTTTTTTATATTAAGGAAATTTTTATATTACATTAAATATTATATTATTATTCTTATTATATATATATATATATATATATATATATATATATATATATATATATATATATATATATATATATATATATATATATACTTTTTTAATTTAAAATCCTATTTAATATGCATATAATTATATTTGTAATATACATATACATATATTAACATTAGTGGTTAATTGAGCTTTTTAATTAGCTTTATTTTGAGCTTTAATCTAGCTTGAAAGTAGTTATGTATTATTTGTTAAAATTTTAATTATTACGTAATTTATATTATATTTGAATAATTTTATTATTTATTACGTCATCTCGTTCAACCTCGATTGAACCATCGAACTATGAACCGCTCCTTCTTCCGATTTGTTGTCTGGTCCAGTTTCACAATCTTGGAAAAACTGTAAAGTCGAGTTCAATCAAAATAATTTCACTAGATGGGCATTAATTATGAAGTTTCATCCATCCCCAAACTAGAGAAAACATGATTACAACAATATAAGTTACTCTTGGAAAAAATCACATAGTAAGAAATTAGAGGCATTCGAACAGTTATTTTCGAGTGTTAACGGTCCAATGATGGTTGTTGAGCCACATCGGTCCAATGATGGAGGTTGGGTGATGGTTGTCTAATTGTTAAAATCAAGTGACAAATTAAAGGTCCAAAAATGGTGCCTGGGTGGTGGCTGTGCAATAACGATGGTCAAACAACAACATGGGTTGAATAACAATGGTTTGTTAGTAAAGGTTGGGTCGTAATAGTTTGATGGCAAAAGTCAGGCACCATCAATCCAACAATAGTGATTCAATGATGATGATGGTTTGAAGAGGGAGAATTTGCCTTGCCCACACTCGCACACAGTGCTCTGGGCGGTCTCGCCAGGTAATCCTCACCTGAGCACAGTGCACCCACTATGCACCTGCACACTCACGCAATCCCGCACATGCCAGGTCACCCTCTGCCCTCGCCCGCTCGCGCAGTCCCGTACCACTGTATGCTGGCACTAGCCCCTGCACAGTCGCACCCACGCATTCGCGCTCGACGCATTTGCAAAATTGGGTTACCGGGTCGGGTTGGATCGGCCCAACCCCGTAACCTGATGGGTCAGTCTGTGTCTGAATTTTTGTCCTGTTTTCATAACCCAGTTGGGTTTGGGTCAGCTGAATTGGACTCGGGTCAACTTCAGGTTTGACCCATACCCGACCCGAATACCCATTTTGATACCCCTATTGGGCGGTGTCATGCCCAATATCTAAATTAGAAGAATTCTATATTTTATTTACTAGAGCTTTTATAAATCATCAATATAAATCAATCAATCTTAAAAAAAAATAATTAGATATCATACACAATGAAACATTCTATTATATTCATTCACCAAGATCCTATCTACAATAGCAAAGAGATCATTAACATTCACTAATCTATCAACAGCTCTTGACTACAAAAGAATATAAAATAAAAAGAAAGGAACCTGAAGATCTTAATCCATCTCACTACATAAAGTTCTGGCTCCTTCCCTAACTTGAAATCAATAAAACAACATAATAAGTTTACAAAGTCCAGTAGAAATCCAAAACTCACTAAAGCTCACAGTACAAGATATGAGAAATTAATATGCATGCTCATCTTAATCAATAGAATTAATAGAATTCAATATCATTAATGTACATAGAAATTTGAATTTATATGTCATAAGAGATGAAATTGGTCAAATATGCCCATTGTTTATTTTTATTCGAGAAATGTGCTCGAAAGTTTATGCTTCTTTTCGTAGATTGCTTCTTGAAGCCAGTTGCAAACAAAATTGATTTGAATATGTTCAAATTCAAACATGATTTGGAGGTGTGTTTAAATGTAGGGTTCAAATGAACTCTCATTATCATCAGGGAAGGAGATGGGTATCTCGTGTTTTGGGGGCATGGGGAACCTGATGACTAGGAATCAAGTAATTAGCATCTATATGATCCGACTATGTGTGAAGGGGAATTAAAGTTCCTGACGAGATCCCTCGTGCAAATTAGTTTGAACGAGATTTGAATCAAACTTACACTTTGTTTGAACCGAGAATGAACCAAGTTGGAATCTTGTTCAAGCCAAAATCGAATCAGATTCAAACATGAGTTTGAAATAGTTTTGAATTTTGAACATGTTTAAACCAATTTCGGGTGCTTCTATTTCAAAAAATACTTCACCAATACAATTTCTTGTTGAGGATAATCTTCTTGTTGAGGATAATCGTTTGAAATAAAGTTTCAGATATATTTCACCATGAAAATAAATGATGAGTTTTTTCTCTAATTACTTGCCTTATGAGTCGCATAGTCAAAATTTTATTTGCTTTTCAAGCATCCTTTCATGCAATAAATTTATATGGAGGAGCTTTTTATTTGAATTAATGTTTTACAATCATAAAAGTAAAAAGGTTAATTAGAATGTAAGACAAAATTAATATGACATTTAACAATACGAACATAAATGTAGGATGCATTAACATTTATAATCATAATACAACTGTAATATTTAGAATAAAAAAAATGAAAATAACATAATATTAAAATCATTAACAAAAATAATATTTTGACATATTTTTAATCCCAATATTAAAATTATATATGTCATTAGTTTTAATAATACTTAAAAATAAATAATTTAGTTTTATATTTCCAAAGTAATATAAGTATTTATTTAAAATAAAAATGATTATTATCATTTTTTTTGAAACATTTAGGTCATTTAAAGTAAATTCACACAAACATCATATACATACAAGACTCGAATTCAATACTTCTTAGTTAATAGTCTAAGCTCCCAACCAACATACTAATATTAGTTGCACATTATTATCATCCTCATAAAACAAAGATCTCTATTTTTTTAAACATTTAGATCAATTAACATAAGCTCAACACACTTCACATATATGCACTTCAAAGGCAAAATCTCTCAATTGATTTTCAGCGACGCACAGAAAAGTGAGAGATTATTATGTGCAGAGTCCGGACATAGAGAGTCGTTCGATTTTGTGATTATGAATAGTAAAAATACAATGATAAATAATAAAAGTACTACGTTTTTATTATTCATACTCACAAAATTGAATAATTTTTTGTGTCCAAACTCAAACTTAATAATCTCTCTCAAACAAAAAAAAAAAAAAAAAAAAAAAAAAAAAAGCAAAAAAAAAAAGTGACCGGCATCAAACGTCTGTTGTCGCTCCCGCCTTCAGCGTGTTTCAATTTCCAAGAAGTGGCCATTTCGATTACCGAACAAAAAGGTGGAGCATTAAAAATCCGTATAACTTCTTACGCCTGCGTCTCTGCAGGCTGCTCAGTGCTTTGTGGTTCCAAATCTCGTGCTTTAATAGGAAGCCCTAATCGTCGACGAAGAAGGCCGTCGGCCTATGGCGAGGAGGAGGAGGAGACGGCCCCGGATACCAGAAGTTCTCAAGCGAGCATATGGCTGCCGCGTGAACACTCTGGAGTGTTCCATACTTTCATTGCTTCCCACTCCTCCGCCTGATTCCCCTCTCGACTGTTCCTGCAATGGCCGGTTGTGTCTTGGTTGCCTCGGTCAATCTCATCTCGTTTGTGATGAAGACCCCTCGGACTACCTACGGTTTCTCACCAACTCTTTCTGCTTTGTTTCACCATCGGCCCCGTCACCTCCGACCAACTTCTCCACCTCCGGATTAGGTCTGCGCTATGTGAGTATATGATTTTTGGCTCAATATAGAAGATTTATGCAGTTTTTACATTAGAGGGAGCAAAGGATCCAACTGTTGAGGGTTATCAGCTTCTAGGGTTTAGTGATCACAGCAGGAAGTGGAATGGCTATGGGGTTCGGTGTTGTACAGGATTATAGTGGACATGACTGTATAAACACCATTTACGAGAAAATGAGTGGCATATTTCATATGGCATTTGTGCAGGTTAGGGAGTTGGATTAGCAAATTTTGTTGTGTTGTGAAATGCTTATGATCTTTTGAGGCCGGTCTGGTAGGGCGGAGACAGATTCAGCAACCTGACTTTAGGAGTTTTTCTGAATTCAAGAATTGAAACCTAGAGATTATCACCCTCCGGATGGTTGCATTCGGAGTTCTCAAATCATCATTTATTAGCATTAACCCAGCCGTTTTGAAATTCTCCATTGTTGAGGTTAATAACTGATCTTTTGAAGACTACCAGGTTGGGGAGATGGGTTTCAGTGAATTTGCACTCACCACCTGTTTGTTGTTAGGTAAAATTGCGGTTTCAGCAAGATAAGGATGATATCATAGAATTGACATACTCATAATTTATAGCCAGAATCTAATGGATGGTCTGGGCTAGACTAAGATGAGCATAAGAATGTTATGACCCTGAAATCTTATCTCAAATTATGCTGTTTTTTTTGGACCGAGGCATGGGATTTGGGACTATTGTTACCCACGAATTGTAAACCATGTTATGCTGGTTGTTTGGAATAAGCCTAAAAATGGTCTAAGAGCATCTGGACCCTTGAAACTTAGTCAATACTATGCTTGCTCATTGTTTGGAGTAGAGTAGGGTGTTGCTTGGGATTAGCAGGTAAACCCTGAATCTAAGGCCATACTTATGTTGGTTGTTTAAGCTATATGAGGGTGGAAATTTATGATTGATGTGATCCTAAAATCTTCATAGGAAGATAAATATCCTGTGCATTCAGGAAACTAAATGGGTTGGAGAGAAGACTAAGGAGATTGATAGTTTATGATTTAAACTATGGTATTCGGGTAGGAGTCTGATGTAGACAACTTGAAAACAAAAACCAAGAAAGGAGAAATATTACGAAAAGAAAACAAAAGACTCACCTTCCAACTTAAAACCACAATTGGAGAACAAATAGGCTAGAGAATAAGACTTCCACTTCAACTTAGACAGAAAACCGAAGACCAACAAACCTTAGACAAAAGAAAGTTAGCAAAGAACAAATTTAAAATAAAACAACGCTATCCTCAGAACATCCGTCAAGCGGACTCCTCACATGCATCGGGTGTAGGAAATTAAAATAAAAAATGCTTAGCTTGCAAACCAGGGGTCCACCAAGGCATAGGGCCAACGTTCTACCAAACTCCTCCAGCAAATGTCTCCAAAACAACCCACAAATGTCACCTTAAAACAGCCACCAATCCTCCACAAAACAGCCACGATTCACCTCAAAAAACAGCCACAAACTTACACCAACCGGAACCATAAGAAGGATACATGTGGAGTGGAACTTGCGTAGAGAAGAAGAGGTTAGAAGCCGAGAAGAAGGGAGGAGAAGCTTGCAAGCTTTCCTAGAGGAGAAAGAAGATGGAACAAGCTCTCAAGCTTTTCCAAGAAGAAAACCCTCAGGTTTAGTGGCTTTGCCAAACAATTTTCAACAACCTTTTTCCTTACAAAACACCCCAAATATATAGCCAAGAGAGAGGAAACCCAATAGCCAAAGTACCTCCAAATAGACCAATGAAAAGAGGGGAAAAGGAATGCCAAAAGTCTCCAACAGCAGCCCCAACATTTTGGTACAGGAAACCAAGAGACAACATCACAAGAAACAAGCAAAACATTCCCCCCAAGCAGCCACAGCTAAGCAGCCAGCAGGACCCGAAAAGTCACACAGAAACCAGGGAAAAACTCATGGGAAAACCAGCCAAATGAGGGACCCGAGGAGGCAACAAGGGGAAACCAACCAGCAGCCATGGGAAGAGCAAAATGCCACCAAAACCGAGAGGGAAGGGAGAAACCGAAGAGACACACAAGTTCCACTCCCCTAAACCTTTTGGAAATAAATACACACCTTTATACATTAATGATCCTCCAACAATAATGAGCTACAACCCCAAGTAGGTCAACTTAAGCAAGCTCCAACCCAAACAGCCCAAGCCAAACCGAAAACAACCCAACACCAAACCAACAGCAGCAGCAGCCCAAAGAACCCCAAAACCGGCACACCCAAGGTCAAGCAAGCCAAGCAAATCCTACGCATTGATCACGGATGCTTTCCATCATTGGATAGCTAAAAAAACAACATAAAACAAAAATAGAAAACACAACTATAATTGTTCATATTACATCAAAACAAAAATTAAGAAAACTAGATGCATCAGAGTCGTACTAGAAATGATGTAGGTGTGATTATAGATAAGAGTTTAAAATATAATATTGTAAAAATTAATAGAATTGAGATAGAATTATAGCTTTAAAGATTGTTGTTGATGTTAAGATTATTAATAGTATAAGTATTTATGCTCCTCAAGTAGGTTTGGATTTGTGTTCAAAATTAAAATTTTGGAATGACTTAGAAGAATTAATACAAAAAATACCTCTTGAAGAAAGAGTTTTTAGTGGAGGAGATTTAAATGGACATGTTGGTAGAGGAATAGATGATTTTAAAAGCATTCATGGTGGCCATAGGTTTTGGATGACTAATGAAGGTGGTAAGATCATATTAGATTTTTCTTTAGCTTATGATTTTTTAATTGCTAATATCTTATTTAAGAAAAGAGATGAGCATTTCATCACATATAAGAATTGATATAGTGATGTAAGCAAAAAATAGGCAAAAACCTAATTTTTGCATACAAATAAAAAATACTCTTACATACCACCTTAAACACCATAAAATATAAAGAAATTACAAAAATATAAGACTTTTATAAGATAAAGACGCTTACAACTCTTAACAATGACAAACACCAACTCATACAACTCACATAAGAAACAACATCATCCTAAACTTGCTTTAGAGAAGAAGGATACAGGTGGGGTGGACACTTGCGTAGAGAAGAAAGGGTTAGAAGCCGAGAAGAAAGAAGGAGAAGCTCGCAAGCTTTCCTAGAAGGGAAGGAGAAGAAGTGGACAAAGCTCGCAAGCTTTTCCAAACAAAACCCTCAGGTTTTAGCTTTCCAAAAATAACATTTTTCACTCTCTCTTTTTCCTTACAAAACACCCCAAATATATAGCCAAGAGAGAGGAAACCCAACAGCCAAAGTACCTCCAAATAGACCAATGAAAAGAGGGGAAAAGGAATGCCAAAAGTCTCCAACAGCAGCCCCAACATTTTGGTACAGGAAACCAAGAGACAACATCACAAGAAACAAGCAAAACATTCCCCCCAAGCAGCCACAGCTAAGCAGCCAACAGGACCCGAAAAGTCACACAGAAACCAGGGAAAAACTCATGGGAAGACCAGCCAAATGAGGGACCCGAGGAGGCAACAAGGGGAAACCAACCAGCAGCCATGGGAAGAGCAAAATGCCACCAAAACCGAGAGGGAAGGGAGAAACCGAAGAGACACACAAGGGAAGGGAAAGAGACACAAGCCACTTCATACCTTTTTGAAATAAATACATACCTTTATGCATTTATGAGCTTCTACTTCATGCATTTAGGAATTAATGAGCTAAACTTCAGCTCACCCAAACCATAACTCCAAAATCAGCTCAAAACTGAGAGCCACAAAGCCCCAAAATTATTAACTTATGTTAACCTCCCCCTTTGCCTACATCAGACTCCCCTTCTTGAAACTTTTCATCTCCCGATGAAATTGCTGTAGTTTTGAAATCAAGCTTTTGAATCTTGTCTGCATACCTTTTCAGAATAACTTCCCGTTCTTGTAGGAATTGATCTTGCAAAAATTGTTTCTTCTGCATGTATCTCTCGGTACACAAGTGCATCTTTAATTGAAGCTTGTATAGCTCATTTTGTAGAGGATTAGTTGAACTTCCTTCCGACGGCATCCACCTGTCCATTGGTACTTTATTCTCAAATTTTTCTGGTTGATTGTCTCCAACTTCTGGTTCAATGTTTTTGTTGTTTTCCATTTACACTTAAAAATAATAAGACACAAACAACCCTAGACTTACATAAGACACCAAGACTTTCTTGACAACCCTAGGACACACTAAACTGGCTTTGATACCAAATTGATGTAAGCAAAAATTAGGCAAAAATCTAATTTTTGCATACAAATAAAAAATACTCTTACATACCACCTTAAACACTATAAAAGATAAAGAAATTACAAAAATATAAGACTTTTATAAGATAAAGATGCTTATAACTCTTAACAATGACAAACACCAACTCATACAACTCACATAAGAAACAACATCATCCTAAACTTGCTTTGGAGAAGAAGGATACAGGTGGGGTGGACACTTGCGTAGAGAAGAAAGGGTTAGAAGCTGAGAAGAAAGGAGGAGAAGCTCGCAAGCTTTCCTAGAAGGGAAGGAGAAGAAGTGGACAAAGCTCGCAAGCTTTTCCAAACAAAACCCTCAGGTTTTAGCTTTCCAAAAATAACATTTTTCACTCTCTCTTTTTCCTTACAAAACACCCCAAATATATAGCCAAGAGAGAGGAAACCCAACAGCCAAAGTACCTCCAAATAGACCAATGAAAAGAGGGGAAAAGGAATGCCAAAAGTCTCCAACAGCAGCCCCAACATTTTGGTACAAGAAACCAAGAGACAACATCACAAGAAACAAGCAAAACATTCCCCCCAAGCAGCCACAGCTAAGCAGCCAGCAGGACCCGAAAAGTCACACAGAAACCAGGAAAAAACTCATGGGAAAACCAGCCAAATGAGGGACCCGAGGAGGCAACAAGGGGAAACCAACCAGCAGCCATGGGAAGAGCAAAATGCCACCAAAACCGAGAGGGAAGGGAGAAATCGAAGAGACACACAAGGGAAGGGAAAGAGACACAAGCCACTCCATACCTTTTTGAAATAAATACATACCTTTATGCATTTATGAGCTTCTACTTCATGCATTTAGGAATTAATGAGCTAAACTTCAGCTCACCCAAACCATAACTCCAAAATCAGCTCAAAACTGAGAGCCACAAAGCCCCAAAATTATTAACTTGTGTTGACCCCCCCTTTGCCTACATCATATAGTAAAGCTCAGATTAATTATTTTCTTATAAGAAAATTAAATCGTTTAGATTGCAAATATTATAAAATTATTTCGAGTGAAAGTTTATGTACCCAACATCGCTTATTAGTTTTGGACTTTAAGAGAAGGGGCATAAAATAAAAAATAAAGTAAAGTGATATTCTAGGATTAGATGGGGGCATTTAAAAAATATTAACAAAAATATTTTTGAGAGTAAGATTTTAGATCTTAAAATTTTGTTTGTGCATGAGGATGCTAATGGTATGTGGGAAAAAGTGACTAGTGATATTAAGAATGTTGCAAAAGATGTGCTTGGAGTATCAAAGGGAAAATCTCCTAATAGTAAAAATAATTGGTGGTGGAATCCAAATGTGCAAGAAAAGATAAAAAATAAGAAAAATTATTATAAAAATTGGTTTAGATGTAAGCAATTTAATAATTGGGAAAGATATAAAGAGGCTAGTACGGAATCTAAGAAAGCAATATGT
Organism: Dendrobium chrysotoxum; assembly: GCA_019925795.1. Lineage (NCBI taxonomy): Eukaryota > Viridiplantae > Streptophyta > Magnoliopsida > Asparagales > Orchidaceae > Dendrobium > Dendrobium chrysotoxum. The sequence goes on along the minus strand of CM034305.1, from coordinate 79,759,198 downwards.
GATGCAAAGATCTTGACTTTTAATGATTTGTATAATAGAGTAGATACTAAGGAGGGAGAAATATATATATATATATATAAGTTAGTCAAACAAAGAGATATGAGTAGTAAGAATTTAGTTCAAGTGAAGTGTATTAAGGATGAAGATCAAAAAGTACTTTTCTTAGAAGAAGATATTCAACAAATTAAGGTGGATGAGATATTTTGCTAAACTTTTTAATGAAGATTGTGAGAATACGATTGACTTTAGTGATCTTAGCACCCTAAATGAAAATAAGATTTTTGTTTTTATTGCCGTATTAGTAAAATCGAAGTTAGAGAGGCTTTAAAGAAAATGAAGTGTGAAAAAGTTGTTGTACCTGATGATATTGCAATAGAGGTGTAGAAATTCTTAGGAGATGAAGGAATTTCTTGGCTTACTAAAATTTTTAATACTATTTTAAAGACTAAAAAGATGCCAAATGAGTGGAAAATGAGTGTGTTGATTCATATTTTTAAAAATAAAGATGATGCACAAGATTGTGCAAATTATAGAGGAATTAAGTTAATGTGTCATACTTTAAAACTATGGGAACAAGTTATGGAGCGTAGGTTGCGGTGTGATACTAATGTTTCTCAAAATCAATTTGGATTTACCTTTAGAGATATGATACAAAATGAGCATATACGTGAAAAGGTTGGAGTAGCTCCAGTGGAAGATAATATTAGAGAGAGTCACTTTAGATGGTTTGGTCACATAAATCGACGGCCTTCTGATGACCCGGTTAGGAAAGTAGAGGTATTAGATTTAACTTATATTAAGAAAGGTAGAGGTAGACCTAAAAAGACTTGGTTAGAAAATATTAAAAATGATTTTTCTTTATTAGATTTAAACGAGAATTTGACTTTTAATAGGACACAATGGAGAAAAAGATTTATGTAGCCGACCCCACGTAGTGGGACAAAGGCTTGATGTTGTTGTTGTTGTTGTGATCCTAAAATCTTTGTCCAAAAGGAAATCTTAATTTCAAGTGATCCTAAATCCTCAACATCAATAGCTTAGAATTCATCTTAAAATAAGGAATCACTTAGGAGTCTATTTATAAATTTTAACAAATATAGTTCATCGGAAAGTTGAGGTACACGCCCACATTTTTGTAACCTTGTAATCGAATTCATGCTTGCAACATTTTGGATATTTTCTATATGTTGGATCAATCATGGACGATCATTATAGAAATAACCAATTCGCCTAATTTGCCCCAACCAAGGGAGCTTTGCTTAGGTTCACACACTCTATATGCTCGAAGTGCGGTACTCGAGGTGCATTTGGTGGTAGATGTGTCATGTGGGTTCTCACAGTCATGTCATTGTTTGGGGATGGTGATGATCTACTTAAAGGTGTTCGTGGGGTGAGATGGAAGCATCTAGTGGAAAAGGATGCTCAACATTTTTTGTTAGAGGGTCACCATTGATTTTGGCATAATACACTGGTGGTGGAGGTTGGACTTCCTTAGTTTCAAAAATAGGGATCTTATTGGTGTTCTGAATTTTCTAGAGACATTGATGGGCCTCGAAGGTGGTAGATGGCCTTCCCACGTATAACTATAATGTGTTATATCAGATATTTTTTACTGTATGAAATATGCATGTCCTCTTAATTGTATCTTCCAACGGCAATCAAGACATGGGCCATTGAGGTTGCAGGTCAGTTTGCAATTATTGTTGTATTTGCTACATATATAGTGTTAATGTGGAGCTAGACTAGGGAAGGTTTTTTGGGGAGGTAGAGCATTATGAGTGCAATGCTTGAGAGGATGGAGACCTGAAAGTGCAGAGTCGAGCTTGGTTAATAAAATGTCGTTGCCTTAATTGTAGTTTTATTAAATTTTCTTTCAAGTCTTATTGAGATTCCTTTGTTTTGTTGTATATTATGCTTGAGACACTTCTTAAGTCCAATAAGAGAATTAAACTTCTATTTAACATGATAAGATATTTGTATATTGTAAGGGTTCTACTAAAGTTAGTTAAATTCTTACTTCATTTTTTAGTCATAACATCTTTTTTATGTGAGTTGGTGCTTGCTGTCATTCTTGATGATTTTTTTTTCCGACGTTCCTTTATCATTCTTATTTTGGCACTCGTAAGTTGACACTTGGCACCAAAGTTGTGAAAACTGGACCAGATATAGAAACAGAAAGAGGAGAGGTTCAGGGTTCAATGATTTGACCGGGGTTGAATCAAATAATGTAATAAATATGTAAATTATTTAAATAAAATTTAAATGATAGAATAATTATGTAATAATATAAAATTTTTACTAAAAAAATAAGTTGAATTCATACATTAATAACATCTTATTTAATTTTAAATTTAAACATCTTCGATCTTTAAATTTAATTCTTCTTTAACATAAATTTAGTTTAATATAAATTTATAAATTTAATATAAATAATTATTCATTTATATTATATGTCTAGATCTAATTTATATCTATAAATTATTTATTAAATTCATATTATAAATTCACATGATTACATCTATAAATTATAAAGTTAGATAATTTGTTATTAATAAAAAAATAAATAAATATTTTTTATAATGTATAAATAATTTAAATATTACTAATTAAAAAATAAATGTTTTTACATTATTAAAAAATTATTAAAAAATCTTTTTAAAAATATATAATATATATTGTAAATTTAAAAATTTCAACTTATTCAGTCCCACATCACTTAAGAATCATATTTTGGTATTGTTTATATTGTTTTTGAGTTTAAATGTGATAATAACTCACATAGAATGATGGATCCATCTTAAATGCTTAGTTGGAATTTTATTTGATAAATAATTATTTTAGAAATTTTGAGTAAATTGAATGATAAATTAATATGTTAAAGTTAATATTTTATTCTAAATATATTAAGTTAATTTATGTAATTGTTTAAATAATTTATTGAACTTGGCGATTCAAAGGAACCGGAACCAATTCACCGGCTTGTCGGTTGAAATGACATTTTTGGCCGGTTCACTTCGGTTCAATACGAAACAAATTTTTATGATAAACCGGCCGAATTGGCCGATCCGGTGTGATTTTCAAAAGCTTGCTTGGCGCCTTTCTATATTGCTCATTTGACTTGTTATTTGTAAGAGCTTTGAAAGAAGGCATCATCTTATATTCAATGCCAAAACCATGTATTAAAAAATGGCCTTTATGCTAGTTGAGAAGTGCTTGCTGGTTACTTGTTTATGGGAGTTGTTGATTGGGTTGCTTGATTCCATTTGATTATGGGAAATCAGAACTATATCTAAATAAATAAATAATAAAACTAAATATTGTGTGAGAGAACAAGTTGCCATTAGATAATTTTACTATTACTTGATGCAACCACTTTTTCCCATTATTTTTTTTTTCAACTTTTCATTGTTAAGATTTTTTAATTTGGGTTATTTTCATTATGACCTCTAGAATTTATCAACTCAACTGGCCACATCGCTGGGAAATTCTGTAGGAATTTATTTGAAAAACTCTATCGTCTCATTCTTCTTAATATACTCTTAGTATCTCTTCATGGCCCTTAATTTTCTCATCAACCAATGCACACTCAGATAACTGGAGAGGGTTGAAATTTGCTACAATACAATAATGAGTGAACAATAAAGTTAAATATTAACTTAGGTGAATTAAATTAAATCGAATTTAATTTATATAAGCTTACACACACAGATATATATATATCATGCATGCAAACACATATATATACATAGAGAAAATGACAAATTGTTCATTTACTTTTCATGAAGGATCAAAATGGTCGCAACTATATGAAAAGGGTAATTTTGATTTTTTTTTACTTAAGTTATTTATTAAATATAATTTTTAAGTAAGTATAATTTTTTCGTTTTCAACAAGATTTTTTTTATATAACCAGGAGTGGATTTAGATCATTCGTCTTGTGGTGAATTTTTTTAAAGATGGTTTATTTGTCCCCATCCAAGATATTGTAGTTAGTTTCTGTTAAGAGAAGAGCGTCATTATTTTGTTCAATTATCTTCGTAACTTTTTTGTCAGATTGTATAAGCTTGATTTATTGTGATGTGTTGATATCTAATTGTGTGATAATGTTATACGCTTATAAAAGATCTGGCTACATTTGATGGCTGTTTAATTTGTTTATATGTATTTCAAATTCTTTTCCATTTTGGATAAAAAATAAACTGCATTGATGGAGATGATTTATTGTTTCTTTGTTATTTCATGGACTTGGAGCATAATGGGCTTCCAATTCATATGTACTCTTTAATCGATAGTAAGAGTATTAATAATATATGTTTTAAAAAAATAAAGTTAGAAGTTCTTCACTACAATTCGTTAAATAAAACTGAAACTTCATCCATTCAATTAGAATTATATCATCAAACCACAAAATGAAGTAATCTTTTGTCATTATAGAACAAAATATTTATGCAAATTCTTCCATTTTTTCTCATTACATTCATAAAATGAAGAAAAAATATAAAGTTTTATATACTACTATCCACTCCATGTAGGCAAAAAATCCAAAGGTTCAAAACATGAATATTTTATTTAATGACCTTTTTTTGGATATGTATACCTACAAAAGTAAGGAACTTTAATTAGATTCACATAAGAAAACAAAAAGTGTGCGCTGATAAAAAAATTTAAATTAACTTGACAAAAGTTTGGTATTGGAAAACCCTTGCGTGAGAGTTTGCAATGTTGGTTCAGAGTGTATTTGATAGTCCTAATGGACCAAGCGTAAGTTTAGAAAATATCATTTTTAAATCAAAATATTTTTTCTAAGTCAAGAAAATTGATGAAATTACATAACTTACAATTTCAATCAATGGTTGTAGAACTTCCTAGGCATCTCCATGTGTTTCAATATGTATTCTCTTACCACAAGTGCTGTTATTGTGTCCACTCTATCTACATTGACTACAATGAAGCTTTACTTTCGCTCTATCTAACTTTTTTGGCTTTGAATGCGATGCTTGTGCATCAACAACTTTTTTTTGCATCTTTGATGGCCTACCTCTTGAGTTTTTATACCTTGGTAGCAATGGAGGAATTTTATTACTCTTTGGCCACTCATCAGCACCATTTAAAGGTTTTATGTTGCACTCATAACTTCTCATATAATTTTCTACTGTGTAGTACAAATGAATATAATTCTCACAATTGCCCCATAATCATATGAATTGTTGCACATACATGTTCACATGGTACTTCACTTAGCTTCCCCTCCCTATAATTTCACGGTTTTAAGTTCAAGTCAACCTTTTATTGAGCTCCCTGCATGGTACTTATTTCATAGTTGTTGTTCGAAATATGAATGCAGATTGGAAATAGAAAGCTATTTGACAATCAGAAATATGAAAAATCCATTAGCATAGAGAGAGCAAACATTTAAAAGTTTCTATAGATAATTATACATTTTTGACAGCAGTAACTTTACATTACATATCAAGTTGAGGATTACAAATAGCATATGAGCAACTGATTAAAACATGTATATGCAACATGATGTCTTTTGGACTTATCTAGCCATGTGCAAGTATGACTTATGTTCACTCAACAAACAAATCATGCAGATTCGGTTGCTTTAAACGCCATACAATTTGCTTGAATAACTAGGTTGTAAAATACATAAAACTTGGAAGATAAAGAGGAATTTAGCTTGATATTACTACAATTTTGCAAATCAAGTCCACATATTACACATACTAGCTAGGGAGAAGCAAGAGCCACGAGTCCATAGAGAATGTCAGTCGGCTTATGCCCTTCAGCTTATATGATGTTAGTAGCAGATCCACATATATAAACTTGTAAAACCATCACGTTTTTTAGAGCTGTTGAACTGAAATTCCATATCAGTTTCATCTATTTCAAGTTCAATCATGAAATCACTTGTGCCATGCAATGGAGAGCAGATTGATCTCTAAGCTACAGTTAATGATGACCATGGAGGTGTCATTTGCTGAATTGAAAGTACCAATACATCCAAGGGCTTTTGAAATGTCTCTAAAATTATCTATATGGAGTTGGAGGCAATAGGGAATACAAGGTGTTTGGATAAAACTACCAATTGAACTTGCCAGTCTTGTTCAAATTATTGCAAGGTGTTCGATTTTTTTTTATAAAAAAAAAGTAAAAGAAAAAAGAGGCTCCAACCGAACCACGTCGCCCACGTTGCACACATCGTGGTCTAAACAACTGTTCTTGCAACCTGTATAAAAGAAGCGGAACAAATGAAAATGGGATTTTTACGCAAAATTGAGTTTTCAGTTTCTTTGGTCGGCTCCTTCGTGAGTGAAATCCTTTGCGTGTGCCTCCCTCTCCTATTTGCTTGATCTCTTTCGGCCAGTCAACCTTGTTTGGCTCAGCCGCTCGCACCAATAGCCGACTTCGCCTCCACAAAATCCTCTCGTTTGAGTCGGTGCCTGAGCCCGAACCCAACAACACCTAGCGCTGGCGAATCCACCTACCGCCCATCTCCTGCGTGCGAAGCACTCCCACTTTAAAAAAAAATTAAATAATTACATTAAAGAAAACATAGAACAATGTTCACACTAATCAGACGCTGTACAACTCACACTAAAACCCAAATTCCTAAAAAATTGATCAAAGTAGAAAACAAAAAGAAAGCTCCAAAATCCTAATCTAAACACCTCCAACTCCTAGCAAGCTCCAGCTCCTGCAACTGCAAGCTACGGGCACCTGCAAATAAGTAGATGAAAGTTAGCGCATGGAAATAAAAAAAGTAGTGCTGGAAAGAATAGAATTGGTACTAGTAAAGTAGAACTGGTATTGGTAGAACAAACTAGTACTAAGCGAACAAACAGGTACTAAAACAAACTAGTACCGAGATAAACGAGTAAAACTACTGCTGAAGTAGGAAAGCTATGAGCACTACTACGAGCAAAACCATAATAAACTACTGAAAGTTAGGATAGAAGGCACTAGTGTCAAGTGGTAGGGTGTGTCCCTCTAAAGCCAACCTAATAGGCAACTGCTAGCTAAAATAGGATAAATCCTAGCTAAATTAATGCACACGAACTCCTAAGAAGAGCTATAGACCTCTCAAGGGGAGTCATAAAACCTCCCAAGGGGAGCAACAAATACTCCCCAAGGGGAGTAATCAAACCAACTGGCTACTTACAAAGGGAAACAACAAATCCTACGAACTAAATGCTCAGTGGGCCACCTTTAATAGAGGCCGTAAGATCCACTACTCATGCAACCTCTAATAGAAGCCATAAGACCCGCTTATCGGGCTACTTCTAAATGAAGTCGTAAGACCCACTATTCGGGCTACTTTCAATAAAAGCCGTAAGCCCCGACCTAAAGCTAAACTACATGCAACTCCAAAATGGATCCATGAGGCTTAACTTAAAGCTAAACTACAGGCATCTCCTAAACGGGTCATAAGACCTAACCTAAACCTAATCTACTGGCAATTCCCAAGTGGAACCTCAAATCCCAACCCAAACCAATCCAACCTACATCTATCCACTTCACTTTACTTTGAATCCTTGAGAGGAGACAATCCATGGTTGCTAATCAGATTCCTTGGACACTACAATCAAAGGTTGTTAGTGTCGGTAGACTGAAACCTACGATATACCCGGGACGACGGATTCATGTGATCTTGATTGGGTGTGCCTTTATTCCCCCATAACTAAGGCTAAAACACTTGCACACTTCTACATTTTTTGCACTGCTAAATATACTTTCATCCTTAATCGAGGGTGCTCTTTTATGCGTTAGAAGAGGTAATTAACTATGAGGGCTTGCGTTCATAGGAAGGAGAACCTCAGGACTAAATAAATCCTGATGCCGATAATTTGGGAAAATCTGGTTAAATTAAAATCCAATCTATCTAGGAAAAAATGGGACCTTAGGCTTGCGAAAGTGGCGTTTGTGCCGTAGCACGACATTTTCCTTTTCCTGAGGGTGAACTGTTGTTATCATTAGATTTATAATCAATGCAAGTATCAGCTTTTTGCATATTCTTTCCAAGAATCTCCATAATTCTAGTATATAACTTTGCATTCCATTTCAATTCCTTCTCCTTATTCTCCAACATTCTTGCCATAACTTTAATACTTTCAAGCATTGGCATAATATGCAACTCTCTAATATTAAGAATAAATGAATTAAAACATTCACATACATTATTGAGTATCATATTTGGGTATAAATTTAAAATGTGATCTCGATCATTCACCTGGAGACTTTTTAGTTAACCATCGAAATACTGATACATCAAATTTCTCTAACGCCTTCATTCTGAAAGTGATTTGGTTCACAGTTTTAGCCCTTGCAATTGCCCATGTGCTTTCCGCAATTCTATACCAATAGATCCCACCAATTTGAAGTTTTGGTACAAAATTCCTATACAGAACCTGTGCTAACATTAGGTAGAATATTCTCAAAAGCAGGAATTAAACCTTTTTTGCTTATATGAAATGAAAGTGAAGTAATGCTGATTCTTCAAAATCTGTAGATCTTTGACTATCAGGTGCAGAAATCATTCCCAGTTACTTCTGATTTCTGCTTCAACTGCTTCCTATGCTTTGTTGTCCTTTCAAAAAACAACATCAACACCAACCATTGACCTGCAACCTAAAATAAAGCTTTTTTTTTCCATGCATCAAAGTAAACATAAAGTCTCGTAAATCTTTTTCTCCTACATAAATTTGGGTCTTTAATTGTAAGGACATAAATAGTCAATTTTAGATTAGTATCTGCAATTTCAAGACAGAAGTCCCAAATTTTGTTGAATTGACTACCACTTTCATATGAGTCAGGTGATGAGCCTGTCACAATCCATTATAACCCACTTCAGTAACCTGAGGTGTAACAGAGAAGGAAAATCCATACATATACGTTTCTCACTCACACCCATCCTGACTACATCCATTAGGATCGAGTGGGTAGGAAATTAATCTATTTAGACTATCCGAACATAAATATATTTTAGCTATTTAATTATACCTCATAATTTCATGTTTGGAAGCATGCACAGTATACACTAAAATAAAATACAAAGTTTTACTAAACTTCAAATAAAATTTTACATACCCAAAAACGTAATTTACTGCTTACTGATCCGTCTTCTATTTACACCCAAAATTGAACACCCAAAATGATTATGTACATGGGGCAGTCAATCTCCTGCCTAATAACCCGTTAGCTCATTTCCTCTTCTGCAATACATTGACTTGTGAGCTAAATGCTCAATGAAATACACACTCTTAATATGAGGACAAGAAACAATTAATATGTATGTTGATAATTCAAACTAACATACGAGTCATAAGCGGTACACATGTTTTAAAAAATAAATAAATTGCTTATCATTTTAGTAAATGATCAATGCATAAAACTGTGCAGTATACTATATAAAATTTTTCATGTTTTCTCCTTTGTTTCTTATTTTATTCATTGTACACTATTTTAAGAAAGTCATATGATGACTATAAGTTTTAGCACGTTTATAGCCCTTACCTTCAAGGTTGGATATAAAAATTTCTAACTTTTTAGAGGAGAGACTTGTACGGCCCCTACCAAGCCTTACGTCGTCAGATCTTTCGCCTTTCCTTGTGCAGGTCATCGCTTGCTGGCCTGTTTCCCATAATATGACTTTTCTCAATGATAATAAAATTATTATTAGTACTTGTCAATGATATCATGTAACAATACACAATGATCAAGAATCTAGAACATTGTACATATAAATATATTCATTATGAAGCGATCATAAAACTAAAATTGTTCTTGTTGCTGGAATTTTCATCTTATGATTAATATGAAGAAATGCTATAAAAGTTAGATTTAAAAATTTGTTACTTCCTGTACTAGATATTGTGTATCTCATCTCGTTTTCTAGGTTATAAGGATGGACGTGATCCCTTAGGATACCCCGACTACCTTTTCTTTTATAAACAACCTAAGTAAATCATGATTTTATCAAATTATGAACAATCCCTAATTTAAAAATTCAATTTACAATAAAATCTCAAAAAAAAAAAAGGATTTTACCTCAATTGATTCGTCCTCATTTAAACTAGATTCCTTATCTAATTCTTAGTCTCCTTACTCTTATTCCTTCTCTTTCCTTCCCTTCTTTCTTCTCTTCCCTTACTGATTTAAGAGCTTTAGTCGCAGGCCTGCAACAGCTCCCACGGCCTTCTCTCCCTCTAGAACACAGCTTGCTCTCGGCAAGCTGTGTTTCGGTTCTAGCTGTTGGCTACAAATATATATATATATATATATATTTATAACGTAACTAATAGTTATATAGTAAATTTTCGCCCTTTGATCCCTAATCAAGCGGCTGCATGCATCTGAAAGTGGACAAAAAGAAATCACTAATTGATACAGTAAATTTAATAAATGAACAATAAAGGAAAAATTTAGGAAAAAATGCAAATCGAAACTAATTTGATAACTTTCACATTCTTGCAAATTAATATATATTTCTATATATCAATTTGCTCAGTTTGACGAGTAAAACATAATGGAATAATTTTTTTTTAATAAAAGTTGGTATGTTGGGGTATAATTTCGGGGTAAATTTAAGCGTTACTCTTTTGAAAATTTTAGGGTATAATAGAGGTTCTTCAGAGCCTTCTTAGCTTGAACTTTTGATACATGCAACTACAATTAAACTCAGATTCTAGCAAAATGAAGTTCAACTAAAAGAATTTCAACATATACACCCCAATAAATTATAATTTTTGCAAAGCGTAATTTCAACAAAAATGATTCCAATAAAATTGCATAGTTCATACACATTTCTCTCTACAAATCTCATGCAAAACCCATGTCAAATGTATACTAAAAAAATATTAACGACACATCTCAGAAATATCAACTTCAAAAAAAAAAAGAAAGAAATCCCATGGTCTATTCAATGTGCTTGGCAGGTGGCTGTTCAATGGAATTAGATTGGGCTGGTGGGGGTCGGACGTGTGAGGACCTTTTTGTTTAGCTGAAGGATGTCGATTCCATGGGAAGAATGGAAGGTCTCCTTCGTGCCTGTGGTGCGAAGAATGTTGGACTGCTGGGTTTGATGCTAGCTTGATGCTGCTGGGGGTTTGTCGCTGGGCTTCGACGTTGCTGGGGGATTGTTGCTTGGGTTCGGCGCTATTGGAGGATCGTTGCTAGGTTAGTGAGTGAGCATGCTGAAAGAAAAAATCACCTCTGCAAGGGCGCAGAGATGTTCATATGCGATCAAGATGAAGAAGCACTGAAACAGGTGGTATGGCAAATGCAATGGAGGCCACGATTGGCTGTGAGTTCGACGCTTGCAATATGAGAACTGTTGGGTTCTACAATTTTACTGTTGGCACAAATACATATATACACACACATTAAAATGATCAGTTCAAATTATAGGTTCTTATAAAAATATTATTTTTGAATTTTAGGTGTGAAAAATGGGATACATTATTTTGGATAAATTTGGAAACTTTGACCTTTTTAAATTTTGAATATTACTTGTAAAACACTTTACTCTTAAGCTTCTATTTATGATTACTCTCTTAAAGTTGATTATGCTACTCCTAGTCTATCAAAACCTTATGTTGTAAGAGTATTAGTTGAAGTGAATATTATAGAGAAACTTAATAAGATATAGATTAGATTTGGAAAAATGGTTATTTTTAAAAAACTAGAGTTTGAGAACTTACTTGCATTTTACAACCATTCATATTACAGGGTCATTCTTTAGATGTTTCATACTTCGTCCTAGTCCGAGGAAAAGAAGGGAAAGGAATCGTGAAACTCTTCAGTTTTTTACTGAATGGCTAGCAAAAAACCTATCGAAATAATCTTAAGGTTGAACCTGCAGATTTTCCAAAATAACAACACAAAAGCCTGATACAATATTGGATATGGAAGTCGATGATGATTTGATTATTAACCCACTAAACTCAAGGAAGGAAATAATGTAGTTCTAGAGACTCCAAGTTCTCTAACGGATCTTCAAAACTTCAAAAAGCTTTGGATTTTGTTTCTTCTCTCATGTGTAAAGATGGGAACATTGATTCAGATCACAATGGGATGATTGTTGCCAATGAGTGAAACGATAATGCAATCAATATTATTAGTGAAGATAATCTGATAGGACTTGATGATCAAAACATCACACAACAATATAAAAAATAGCAACTTACTCCAAATAGATCCAGAAATAATACAAAGAGAGCACTTTTTACTAATTTCCAAGCAAAGCAAGACAAGATATAAGTTGATTCACTGTCCGAGAAGTGAATCGTCTCTCTCACAATTCCTAGCAGCTACTAGGAACCCAAACACCTCACAAAAACTGCTGTAGAAATTCAAAACATAACATAAAAACCCTAACCCTCCATAATCTCCCCTCTTAAACAGCCCAAATCCTCTAATAAATGCCCCTTACATCTTTCCCAAAGAATTCCCCTCTTTCCCAAATAGTTTCCTCACCAATCCTCTTCTCTTATAGGTGATCAAGGAGGTCCTAGGCCCCACCTGGGCAGTTGGACTGCTGCTGCCAGCTGCATCATAATCATGTTACTAAGTCAAATAAGATGAGGACTTTGGATCAGATATAAGGTCCTTCTCTTAAAATTAAATTAATTGTGTTTTTCACAGATATGGTTAATGACAAAAACCATATTTTGCTGTTGGGAACTTCTGCCACCCTAGTTTGGAGGCTACACTTGCTTTAAGCATATTATTCACATCTAAGGTTTTGAAAATTATACTGGATATTGAACAAGAAGAGTGAATGTTTAAAGTTCAATGATTCAACCGAGGTTCAACAGGATGACATAATAAATATTAAAATTATTTAAATGACTTAAATGAGGTAATAATGATTTTTCACTAATATAGTATATAATATTATAATTCAGGATGATTTACCGTTGAATATTTTGGATATGATCATAAAACAAAATTTTGGAACATGATATTTTAATTTTTTATAAGATATTTATCTTCAAATAATAATAATAATATTAATTTTAAAATTTCAAAAAAATAAGGCGGAGAGAGGTCAAATGTCCTAGAATCTCTAAATCTTTTATTACAACCATCTGATCAAAATTTGAAGGCTAGAAATTGATATGTATGTGAATTGACCGGTTCATAAAAAATCGGATTGGTTCAACCATGGTTTCTTATCGATTCTGTGTAGAAGCAGTTTTTGGACTGAACTGAATTGACCGGTGGATCAGTTCACAATTGAACTGGCCGGACCGTCGGTTTGTTTTAGTATTTAAAACTATGGTTATACCTTTTCCTATCGGTATGGTCAGTCTTATGGTTATTGAGTCTGACAGTAATGGATTTATAAGAGTGCAAGTTGAAAGAATTGTTAAATACGTTAGAAGGGGCTCTGGACCCTTATCTCGACCTCTACATGAAAAACTGTTGAAACTATTATGAGTGTTGACAAGGAGATTGGAGCTATTATCTTGTTTAATTCAGTAATGTTACTATTTTTCCATCTACAAGTTTTCTTTGCACCATCCATGGAACATGTAATGAGTTATTGATGCAACTTTACCCGGGTGCTATGTATCGTCAATTTTCCAATTTATTTGTTTGAGTTCACAATGGATGAAATGGAGTTCTACTGCCCTAAAGGGATCATATCTTTTTGTGCTTGCTTAGAGCTTCTGCGTTTTCATGTCTTTTATGTACTTTTATTGTTTTCATTTATTTTTTGTCTAAAAAAATAAAAAATAAAAAAAATATTTTTTGTCTGCTGACGTATGCAGAAAATTTGTAACTGCTCTTCATTTTGTTCTTCAATTATTTGTGGTTTGATCCCTACGGCTTAGGCAAAAATAATGAACTTTGGGTTATGTTGCAACTCTTTTCTATATTTCATTTTTATAAATGGGATTTGCGTGTCTTTGAGAAAAATCTAGATCCAGATAGATGCATTTCTTCACATTATCTGTGCTTCATGAAAGCTGGAACAATATCCAGAAATTACAGTTCTTGAAAGATTTCTATGCTTGTGTGATTCAATAACAGGCAGAAAAAAATCACTACTGGGTTTTAAGGATGAGAATTTTTTTTTCTAAATAATGCTTTTAGCAATTAAAGCCATTTTCTTAAATTCTTTCGTTTCTATTGTAATTATGTTTCTCTATGTTATGAAGTTGGTTGCTCACACTAAATTGTTTCTCATGCTCTCTAGATGTGTAGGAACTGGGAATTTTTTATGGCCTCTTCCTAGAAACTTTCCTTCGAATTTTCTTTCCTAAAACGTTCTGTTGATGCTCGGTTGTTCTATTTTATTTTCCGTCTACTTAACGATGTTATTAATATGTTTTGCCAGAAAAAAGGTTTCTTTGCTGATCGTGCTATCAACTGCAGCCATGTTTTTGATCAATTGTTGGAAAGGGTAATTTCTTATGAGAAAAATGTACTCTTTAAAATTTGATTTTGCTTCATGGCTTGTACTATTTTGATTATTAATGGCAATGCAGTGATGACGAGTATGGTGAACTCAATTTATTTTTGATTTACATGCAGATTGGTGATGAATTGATGACATTCCTCTTATGCTATTCATCAATCTTCGTACCTCTTGCAAACCATAACTACCTCCAGGTCACAGGAGATCCCTTAAAAGGTACAAAATGTCCTCGCTAATTACCTTCTGCGACAGTCATTGTCTCTTATAAACCTTGTCGTAATATGAGTATGAGCTTTTGTCTGTCCTATGCGTCCCCTTATACTATTCTTGCCCTCATAGATTTACTGTTCTGTGATTTGCCAGCCTTTTGCTCCATTTATGATACCTGTGATTGTTGATATACTTTGTCAACACATATCAGGCAGTCTGATATTGTACCTTCCTAATTAAGTTAGGATTTGGAAACAGTATGCATCTGCCATCCGAAGTGTAGTTTGTTGTTTTATTTATTAAGCTAATTTTATAAACAGTCTCTTATTTGTAGTAAATGATCACGTTATGAAGAGTTGAATGAAATATTCTTGCAGCTTATATTATGGTAGACAGGACCAAAATTATGGGACTATTTTAGTTCATTTTTAAATAGTTGAGGAATCAAAATAGTTCTTTAATATAGTTGAAGACCATTTAGGTCTTTCATAAAGAGCCAAAGGATCATTTTGGTTCTTTTCTCTATTATGGTATTTTGGCGTTTTGATTTTCTGCTTTGAGAATTCCAAAATGTGTAAGCTTCTATGATTAATTACTCTTCTCGATCATGAGAGATAATTTTTGATTAAGTCTAGTTGATATACATTAAATACATAGATTTGAGAAGCAATAGTTTTGGCTTTGGATAGAGAAAATACATATTAACTTAGAGCGGACGATGGGATTAGTGATAATATATTGGATCAAGATTCCATGGTTCTATTGTCTCAGGTTGTCTTGGAGCCCTTATCTGTTTAGTCAGAGGAGATAATCAAATCAACTTGACTTAAGCATCTTTCTTAGCAATCATGAATTGCGTTGTTCAATCGGATCTTGCAGACTGGGAGAATGTTTGAAGGGACAATTTTGAGTCGACTTTAGATAATAAATGGTTTTGAGCCCTAGTAGGTTCGCCTTGATGTATAAGTAAAGCCATTGGGGAACTTCTCAGCTTTTATCATGATTGTTCAATGATGTCAACATGTCATTATATGACGAATCACCCAGTCAGACTGCCTTGATCGTAATCATAATTTAGTGGTGTCAATTTATGACAAACTATATAATTAAAGGACACAAATTACGTCTTTATTGGCTTGAAATTTTTGAGAATGATTATAGGGTTATGCTTCATATGACATTAGCTATTTGTATGCTTAAGTTATACTTAAATTTATTATCATCAGTAACTGTGTTGGAGGATGGATGGGTATGATGTTCTAAGCTTGTAGCAAAAGATTTTTCTTGAATTTTATCTTGTTTTTTAATTTTTTAAAATTTTCGTGTTTTCATCAAGATTTGAGTTCAAAATAATTTTCCATGAGATTTGCTTGCATTTTGATAATTAAGCCCCCTTTGATTGAGATTTTCAATGATCATGGTCATCGTTAGGGTGGGTTGCTTGAAGCATTTGTATTTGACATTGAGAGCTTGAATTTTAAAAAAAGGACTTCTCTTATTATGATGTGCAATAACTATGTTGATCATTTGGGATATTATGTTTTCATTTGATTTCTTGGAACCTTGTTAACTTTGCTCATTGTACTTGCAGAGAATTTGGTTCATTGTTATGCATTTACAAAGCATTTAAATTTATTTAAATATTCATCGAATATATAGACTTTTGTTGACTTTGCCGCGGTATGTTGAGGATCTAGTTTGTCTATAAATTGAACTTGTAGCCTGCCGTATATGTCAGGACTAGGGGTGTCAATTTCGGGTCACGGGTCGGGTTCGGGTCGAACCCGGAATGACCCGCGTTACAAACGGGTCGACCCTAACCCGACCCGGGTAGGAAAACGGGTCGAAAATCTGAACCTGGACCCGACCCGGCGGGTTGCCGGGTTGACCCGACCCTACACGGGAAGCGGTGCGACAGCGAGGCAGCGCAGGGGGCGGGTAGCGGGGCAGCGGCGCGGACACGCGGCAGCAGGGCAGCGGGCGCGGGCGCGCGGCGGGGCAGCGGGGCAGCGGGCGCGGGGCAGCTGGCTCGGACACGCGGCAGCTGGTGCGGGCGCGCGGCAGGGCAGCGGGCAGCGGGCACGGGCGCGCTGGGCAGCGGGCGCGGGAAAGGCTAAAATTTTGGTTTTTTTTTAAAATTAAACGGGTTATCGGGTTGACCCGGCAACCCGCCGGGTCAACCCGAACCCGACCCGTTTTTCAAACGGGTCGATTTTTACAACCCGAACCCGACCCGTTTGAGAAACGGGTCGGGTCAAACCCGAAAATTCCGGGTCGGGTTCGAGTCGGGTTTTCGTGTCGTGTCAAAAGTTGACACCCCTAGTCACGACCCAACTCGGGAGCTCAAAATACCTAGGCATTACCAGATGATCAGACAAAGGTCTAAGCTCAACATACCTTCTATATAATTTAAAATAAAATAAAGTAACTTTTTTCTTTTTCATAAAAGACTTTTAATATCACATAAGAGTTACTAAACCAAAAATTTCAATAATTATGAAGTTGTTTTTATATATTTTGAACTAATATAGTTGATATATAAAAGATATTTGAAGGCAAAGTGTTTAAACATCTGTGGTCTCCGAGAAAGACTCATGGGACACATAGTCAGTCACAAAGGAATGAATCATACCCTATGATGTACCGACACGGACACGACACGACATGGACACGGAACATGGCTTAGTACGGTGCGAACACGACATTATAATTTTTAAATAGTGTATCTAAATTAATATAACATCATATTAGAAATGATAAATAATATTAAATTAATATAATAATTACTTATCTAGCTTATAATATAAAAAAAATAAGCTTAAAATGTCTAGCAGCAGCAGCAACAACAACAACAACATCAAGCCTTTATCCCACTACGTGGGGTCGGCTATATGAATCCTTTTTCTCCATTGTGTCATGTTAAAAGTCAAATTCTCGTTTAAATCTAATAAAGAAAGATCATTTCTAATATTTTATAACCAAGTCTTTTTTGGTCTACCTCTACCTTTTTAACATGAGTCAAATTTAAGATCTCTACTTTCCTAACCGGGTCATCGGGAGGCCGCCGTTTTATGTGACCAAACCATCTAAGGCGACTCTCTCTAATCTTATCTTCCACTGGAGCTACTCCAACCTTTTCACGAATATGCTCATTTCGTATCCTATCTCTAAGGGTAATGCCACTCATCCACCTAAGCATCCTCATCTCTGCAACACTTAACTTAGAATTATGCTTCTCTTTTAATGGCCAACATTCGGCACCATAAAGCATTGCAGGTCTCACCACCATCTTATAGAATTTTTCCTTAAGTTTGAGGGGTACTTTTCTATCACACAATAAGCCCGATACATTCCTCCACTTCAACCATCTAACTTGGATTCTGCTGATAATATCCCCATCTATTTCACCATCACTCTGAACAATAGATCTAAGATATCTAAAACGTGTACTCTTATTAATGACTTGATTGCCCAAAGTCACAATTCCCTCACTAGGTCTATTATTACTAAAATTACACTTCATATATTCCGTTTTAGACCTACTCAAGCGAAAACCTTTAGACTCTAATGTTGACCTCCACAATTCTAGTTTACCTTCAACTCCCTCTCTAGTCTTATCAACAAGAAGAATATCATCAGCAAAATGTATACACCAAGGTACATCCTCTTGCAAATGTCTAGTGAGAACATCCATGATTAAAGCAAAAAGATATGGGCTTAAGGCTGATCCTTGATGTAATCCAACTGAAATAGGGAAATACTTGGTCAAACCACCTTGTGTTTGAACACAAGTAATAGCTCCTGCATACATATCTTTAATGATTTGAATATAAGCGTTATTAACTCCTTTCTTTTCAAGAACTCTCCATAGCACTTCTCTTGGAACTTTATCATATGCTTTTTCTAAATCAATAAATATCATATGTAAATCCTCCTTATTCTCTCTATATTTCTCCATCAAACTTCTTAATAAATGTATGGCTTCCATAGTAGACCTACCTGGCATGAATCCAAATAGATTTTGAGAAACATTAGTATCAAGCAGCAACCTATGCTCCATAACTCGTTCCCATAGTTTTAAAGTATGACACATTAACTTAATTCCTCTATAATTCGCACACATTTGTGCATCACCTTTATTCTTAAAAATAGGGATTAACACACTCATTCTCCACTCATCTGGCATCTTTTTAGTCTTCAAAATAGTATTAAAAAGTTTAGTAAGCCAAGAAATTCCTTCATCTCCTAAGCATTTCCACACCTCTATTGGAATATCATTAGGTCCAACAGCTTTTCCACCCTTCATTTTCTTTAAAGCCTCCCTAACTTCGATTTTACTAATACGCCGATAAAAACAAAAATCTTTATTTTCATTTAGGGTGCTAAGGTCACAACAGTCAATTTTATTTTCACATTCTTCATTAAAAAGTTTAGCAAAATATCTCATCCACTTTTGTTGAATATCATCTTCTAAAAAAAATATTTTTTGATCTTCATCCTTAATACACTTCACTTGAACTAAATCCTTACTACTCCTATCTCTTTGTTTGGCTAACTTATACATATATCTTTCTCCTTCCTTAGTATCAAATCTATTATATAAATCACTAAAAGTTAAAATCTTTGCATCGCATATTATTTTCTTAGATTCCTTACGTGTCTCTTTATATATTTTTCAATTATAAGAATTTTTACAATTAAACCAATTTTTATAACAAATCTTCTTATTTTTAATCTTTTCTTGCACATTTGGATTCCACCACTAACTATTTTTTCTATTAGGAGCTTTTCCCTTTGAAACTCCAAGCACATCTTTTGCAATATTCTTAATATCACTAGCCACTTTTTCCCATATAACATTAGCATCCTCATGTATAGACAAAATCTTTAGATCTAAAATCTTACTCTCAAAAATATTTTTGTTAATATTCTTTAAATGCTCCAATCTTATCCTAGAATATCGTATTACTTTATTTTTTATTTTTTGCCCCATTATCTTCAAGTCCAAAACTAATAATCGATGTTGGGTACGTAAAATTTCACTCGGAATAACTTTACAATCTTTGCAATCTAAACCATCTAATTTTCTTATAAGTAAATAATCAATTTGAGTTGTACTATATCTATTTTTATAAGTAATGAGATGCTCATTCCTTTTCTTAAATAAGGTATTAGCAATTAAAAAATTATAAGCTAAACAAAAATCTAATATGGACTTACCACCTTCATTTGTCGTTCCAAACCCATGGCCACCATGAATGCTTTTAAAATTATCTACCTCTCTACCAACATGTTCATTTAAATCTCCTCCAGTAAAAACTCTTTCTTCAAGAGGTATCTTTTGTATTAATCCTTCTAAGTCATTTCAAAATTTTAATTTTGAACCCATATCCAAACCCACTTGAGGAGCATAAGCACTTATAATGTTAACAATCTTAGCATCAACAATAATCTTTAAAGCTATAATTCTATCTCCAATTCTATTAATATTTATAACATTATCCTTCAAACTCTTATCTAAAATCACGCTTATACCATTTCTAGTACGATTCCTACCCGAATACCAAAGTTTAAATACTAAACTATCAATCTCCTTAGCCTTCTCTCCAACCCATTTAGTTTCCTGAATGCATAAAATATTTATCTTCCTATGAATCATAATATATATTAATTCCATTAATTTTCCTGTAAGGGAACCTATATTCCAAGTTTCTATCCTAATTTTAGTTTCATGGACTAGCTTCTTTGCCCACATCTATCCTTGATGTGGGAACCCTTGCGTATTTAACACTGCACCCGGGCGGCAGTGCAGTGGCCATTGCACACTTGTCGCTGTATTCAGGCCATACATCGCGTCGCTTCCAGGGGACGCCCTAGCATTAACACAATTTCTTAAAGGATTCATGTCATTATTATTCGACAAGTTTTATGCTGGCTGTCGACTACTTAACGCAACCCTCAACTTTTCTTATCAAGGACTTGGGACCTGGCAATGACAGTGTTAAAATGTCTAGCACAATCACAAAAAATATAAACAAAAATTATTTAGTACAACATCAAGCTTCAACTACGCATTAAAAGAAATAATAGGATTAACTTCAGGGGTTTGTCTTTGGCCTTCAATATCATCATCATTGAATATCATAGCTTCCAACACTAGTTCATCAAGATGAAAAATTGCAATATCCAATATTCTCATATCATCAAGGGACTCAAACTCATCTCCAACAATATCCCACATCTTTTTATCATCTTTCATATAAAGTGCGGTTTTTCTTGATAGAAGATGAAGATTTGTATGCACGTAAACTAAAAATTTCAGCCCGTTGAGGAGTAATTTTGTTGCTCTTCATCGATTGAATGAATGGGTATGTACTTTAATATCTCTCACAACAAGAGGAGAATGAAACTTGATCAAGAAGTTTTATTGCAATTGTTTGAAGTAGCGGTGTTGAAGCTAATTGAATCAACCATCACATCTTTGGATTCATTCTCCATCTATAAACTAAAGATTCTTGATGACCAAAATTCTCTAAATATCCAAAAGAATTTGTATGTTTTATATTAATCATTGGTCTCTCCTCCTCATTTGGCAAGTAACATTTCAATCATGCCTTTCTTATATTTGATACTTCTATTTTTTTTTGTGGAGAAATATGTTGAGGGTTTCTTGAAGCCATTTTTTACTTGAATATTTTTAAAGAATATAAAGAAAGTAAAATTAGAGAATTACTATCTAACAAATTAAAAATTAATTATAGAAGATATATTAAAATTGACATTGGATTTAATTACTGAACTAAGTAATGCAGATGTGTGTTATTTTTGCTCCACATATCCAAAAAAATAGTATAAAAAATACTCCAAAAATTTGAGTCTTTATCACGTGACTTTCTTTCATGTCTATATATTACTTCTTTCACTTTAGCTAACATGGATTGTAACATCTCATAAATCAAATATAAGCATGATTTATCTGTGTCAGCCACTCTTAACATATCATAAATCAGATTAGTAAAAGTCAAAATATAGTCGATATCATCCCACTATAAATCATCTAAGATCTACTCTTTTATGTTCCTTACCTTATTAATGTCATCATCTCGATAATAAGACTACTTTCACTGATCACCATAGATTGATTTGTTTGAATATTCTCAACAGATTATGACAGAGGCAAAAGGAGTTTCAGCCACAACTAACATTCCCAAATTTCATAAATCATTGAAGAAAGAAAGTCTCATGGAGTAGTTCATGATGAAATTTCTAATCAAAACAACGTCTCCTGTAATCACTATCATCTAATGACAATCATTATAAATGATTTCATTTGCCTCATTATTTTTGGCTGCATAAATATTTTTCAGAGCAAAATTTAGAGTATACACAACATATGGAGTCTAGAAGATATGAGAATATATTTGCTTTACAAGTAGCCCTACAACTCCACAAACTGGTGCATTATCAATGATAACCTGAACAACATTTGAAGGTCTAATCATCATGATCACCTTTTTAATCAAATTGGAAATGAAATATTTATTTTTGTATTGTTCTTCACAATTCATTGCTTTGATGAACATTGGATAATTCTTTATAACAACCATGAAGTTGATGGGTAGTTTTCTTCGAGGATTAGTCCAACCATCACACACCAAACGAACATCTTTCTCTTTCCACACTCCTTTTATAGGTTCAAGTAATTTCTTAATATTTACTCTCTCCTCCAAGGATTTTGATCTAATTGCATTGTATCCTGCATTGTATCCAGGTTGAACATAACCTGCAAGATTGTTATTGCATGCAAAAGTAAATACATTCTTATAATAAGGATTTCTTGCAAGGTTGTAAGGAAGTCCAGCTGAAAAAAATATTCTTACATTTCACCATCAAGTTGCTCTCGCATCTGAATATTAAATGCCTTATCTAAAGAACTAGTAGCAACACCTTTTTTTTTCTTAGGTTCATATCCTTCACTTCTAAATGAATTAATATTAACATTAGTAGCAAGATCATCAACTCTAACGGAGGAAGCAGTGTGGGATGAACCATGAGTAGAGGGCAAATGTATCTCTTCAGGAAGAGCCCTTATGATCCTTGATTTAACTTCATCAACCTGTTTTTGCAATTCATTCTGCTGTGAAGTATTAATCTTGGGACACATTTTAGTTTCATGCCTATCAATTCTTAATAAACGTTCCTTCACTCTAGAATATGATTCTTTGTAGGTGACACCATAATAATTGCATTTAAATGCAACATTTCCTCCATCTTCAAAAGTTTTTCCTAACTTCGTAACATGATTCCATAAAGGCTTAATGGCTTCTTTAGAAGGCTCTATTGAACCTTCGCCACTCCCCGTTCTACCACTACTAGAGGTCATTTTGCTTTTAAAGAAATTGATGAAATCATGGAATCGAAGAAATAAAGCCTTAGCAAATTGCAACTTATGAAAAGTTAACATATATCATGCTAATCAAAGTTGAATAATAGTAGTTCAATGAATCAACTAAAATACTCCTAAGGTCATCAAAAACTAATAATGAGACAATGCTCCAAATTAGGTAACTAATAGTATTACAATCACAAATTAGGAATCAAGGAATTAGCTTCTATAAAATGATTGTGCCACCTACCAATGAAAGATAGATGCTCAAAAGTTAGCCTACATGGCTCTACATGTATTCTCACAATTAGAATATTTATTTTCCTTGATAACCTTTATAACTCCCCACTCCACCAACAAATCTCCTTAGTAATGTATAGACTATTTTCTCAAATCTCCTAACATCATCAAGTTTGGCTTGAGTATAAACTTATATGTTAACATCATATTTTGATAGATGAAAATTGAAAAACCTCTCACATTTCAAGTTCCACCATCTTAATTTGTAATTCAATTAATTCTTTCAAGCAATATATTTAGACTCCTAAAATAAACATTTTAACTATTAATTTGTGTTATGTAATCAAACAGGTTTCTAGAATTATTTTGCAATCTCAGCAAATTTTTTTTTTTCTTCCACGTATAAAGAAGCCTGTTTGGGATTTGGTCACTCAACTTATATAATAAGACTCTTCTCAATTCTAAAAGCATGTTCACTAACATTTACGTAGGCTATTACGAAATCAAGTGTAAATTTTTTTATTGCATGGTTGTCCCAAATTCCATAAAAAATGCAAATTTAAATCATATCCAATAATTATCATCTCTTCCTCAAAAAGATATTATTATAGTTCATCCATCTCCCAAAATTAATTTTTTAATCCATCTTCTTAGCCAACTTATGGAGCACATGCACAAACTATAGGTATGATGCCATTGCCAATAAGAGTAATTTCTCTGTCAAAAAACATATTCGCCTCAACATTTTATTTTCGAATCTATGGATTCTACTACCCAGCCCATTTTTTTTATTAATCCTCTCAACATATAAGAGTTTATAACCTTCTCCAATGTCCTAGGAGTTCACCCCATGTATATTTTTTATTTTCATTTATAGTGCTGAATAATTGTCTAAATTAGAAGTTTGTGGTTGAGAATTTGACCTGTGTCATTATATTGTGCTTCCCCTCTTAGATTTGCATTAGGAAATCCTATCCTAAGATGCCTCGCAACATTTTTGATGTTTGTACTTAGAAGTTATGAAAGGTTATATATTTCAAGAAAGGCTAGTTTTTGCATTGAAACGGGAAAATTGACGATGTGAGTATTATTTTTTTCCTTTAATTAATTTTGTGTAAGTGTTTTGAATTTTAGTTGTCTTTTTGAGTCATGCTTATGATGATTCTT
The DNA here is from genome assembly GCA_019925795.1 of Dendrobium chrysotoxum. Lineage (NCBI taxonomy): Eukaryota > Viridiplantae > Streptophyta > Magnoliopsida > Asparagales > Orchidaceae > Dendrobium > Dendrobium chrysotoxum. The sequence continues at coordinate 79,734,767 of CM034305.1, read as the reverse complement.
ATGAGAACTATTTATATTTTCTTATTTTTTAACTCCTCTTTTGGTTTGGTTCTCTATGTTAATAATGAAGTGGTGTGATTCTTTATTGGGTTTGCTCATCTCTTTTGGTTGTCTTGTATTTAATTAATGCTTAAATAGTCTCTAATCTACTGCTATTGGTTCCTTGTGTATTGTTGAAGTGCTATTTGTCGTTTCCTGCCATCTTTGCTCATGATTTTTGCTATTCTGTTCCCTGGGCCTGTGGCTTGCGATTTTTGTAACTGGCCGGCCATGGCTTTTGCAGCTCTTGTGATATGACATTTTTTTCTGTGAATTTGAATCTCTCGACTTCTGCGCCTATTGCGATATGCAATTCTTGTTTACATCCGTGTGAATGTAAACAGGGGTTCTTCAAGCTTGTGAAAAATAATTTTATTCATATTCATCTTTACTTAAGTCTTAGTTGGATGTGATTCTTTTTTATTTAGTTTCATTGGGTACTACAGATTTTTCGGGAGAGTTATCTCCTTACATTTATATGAGGCCTGAATTGTTACTTGTTGAATTTTTTTTGTTCTAACTTCTTTTGTTTGCTCTTATTTTCCTTCTATAATTTACTTGGTGATTGATTTACATTAACGCTGGTGCAGTTTTTTTTTTTTTACTTAAATTTTTTTTGGAATGAGTTTTCAATCGAACATGTGTTTCTTTTTTGGTCTTAATTTGTAGTTGAGGTTTTTTTTTTAGATGACTATTAAATCATCTTTTGATCAAAATTTTATATTTCTTATTTTCAACAAAAGTGGCAAATAGTTGTCTAAATTAGAAAATTTAATGCAAATTTGAATTTGGTTGTATGATTTATGCACATATATCTATATCCTTGACCATAAGGTGTCCTGTATCAATCACCCCTGTACATTTATTTAAATTATTAATAGCTAAACTTTATGGAAAACATTGTATTCTTTCAACCTGAGTTTGAAATAAATGCCAAATTTGATTGTAAGACCAACTGAATTCACCCCTTATGTGTTCAATTGCTTCTAGTTCCCGTATTAAGTAGTCGTAAAGTTCGAATGGTTGGAGATTTTCATCCTTCAGGGTTGCTTGAAGTTCTAGAAGACAAGGGTGTACCGTCATTAAAAATTGGTGACAATGGTGAACTCAGCTCACCCTGTAATGATGTTTCAGAAAATTCCTCATTTCATTTGCATTCCACAAAAAGAAGAAGAGATTTTAGTTGGAATCGGAGAAGGAAGCGCCAAAAGGTATCTATATATGCTGGGTTTTACTATTAAGTCATGAGACTCATGTTTAGTTCTTGATAATATTCATATGCCCTATTCACATAAGCTTTGGCATGCATGCTGTATACCATACGGCTTTGTGAGACTTTTTGTTATTCTGTTAATATTTCCAAGTTAAATTTCTTGAAAGGTAAATTTTCTATTGTTGAAGAGATATCCTAATATCAGCCTAAGAAGGTTGTTTGGAAAAAAAAATTTATGAATCTAATGCTGATTGTTTTGGCTTGGTAATGTATGACCAGTGCACTTCAATTGAAATTCTCTAAGTTTGTTGGGAAGGTTTTTTTACTTATCAGTATTTTATTTCTTAAATCGATTTGTTTTTTTACCACGATCAGGAAAAGCATCTCTGTTATCGATATATGTCATACAAAGACTTAATTCATCTATTTTCACTCCATAAATGATATTATGCATAATGAATGTTTATCACCCGTCTCGGAGGTACCCATAAATTCTGTACTGATCAGGTACACATTTTCATATCATTTGGCTATTCCTTTACCATTGACTCTTTCGAGTCTCTTTACCATTTGGCTCTTTTAAGTCCCTTTACCATTTGGCTCTTTCGAGCCCCTTTACCATTTGGGCACTCTGCATCAACATGCACAATCTTAAATCATCATTTATAATCTATGTTCAGTCAATCATATGAATAATGAAAACCATCATGATTCATTTCATTGACTTAAAACATGAAAACTCCGAATTAAACTATAGCATGAAAGTTTACTAACATTTTGAAAGCACATCTTGAAAGAAATAAATTCTTCTAACATGATATTTGCAAAACTGAATGCAAACCATATAAACTTTAAAAGCTTTAAACATTTGCAATTGTAGTTGAATAAAACGAAAGCAAAACTATATATGAAATTCTTATGATAGATATGAATACCTACCTTAACGATTTTCAAGTGAACTTCTACGACGTCGCTTAGTCACTTGGCGCCCCTTTATCGATCAACACCTAACATTACACATAAATCCAAAGTAAACTTTACTTTTCTAAATTGGGTAGATATTCTCAATACTTAATTAAAATTATTTAAAGTTTAATTAACATTTTCGGATTTATTAAAATCTAATATTTTTGAAAACCCTAAATCTTCAATTTCATCAATTTAATACGCCAAAACTTTCCCTAAACATGTTTTTATAATTAACCTATTTATTTTCGGATTTCATTAATTAGAAAATTATGAAAAATGAAATTTCTTACAAAAACTCAAAATTTTGCTATAAGAACATTCCAAGAACCCATAGGAATCACTTTTGTAAAATCACTTTAAAAAATTTTGATTTTTAAGAAAAACCTTAATTTTTCCGATTTCAAAATTTTTTGGGGAAAATTTCGTTTTTACCGTTAAAATACTTCCCTATTGATTTCATGAAGAAATTTGAAGTTTTGGCAAAATCCTAAAATCTTTCCCTCCAAAAAATTGTGAGATTGAGAGGGATTTACTTCAAAGAAAACATACCTTCTTCTTCTCCTTAGTCTCCTCTACGATTTCCTCAAATTTTCTCGTCGGAAAATTGTCGCTGGAGCCGTGCCCTAGCCTCCCCCGTCGCCTCTCTTGTTCGGTTTCGGCCGAATGAATGGGGAGGGGTTCGGTTATGCTAAGATAAGAGGAAGGGATTTCCAAAAGACCATTATGCCCTCACTTAAAACCTCTCCGATTCACTACTTACTAAGGGTAGTTTAGGCATTTTTGAACTTCTATAAATTTTATTTCTCAAAATAAACAAAATTAAGTATAAGTTCTATATATCAAAATGCTCAGAATTTTGCGTAGAATTTTATAAAATTATTTTCGTTAAATTTCGTTAATTTTAATTTTTCACTTAAGTTTCATCGTAACGCATCGAAAAGCGTACGATGATCTACGATCGTTGTTTTCGGGTTTTACACTGAGCTTATTCTATTTCTGGCATGTGACTAAGCACATCATGATGCTATAAAATGTAAATTTTATCGTTTATCTTGATAAATTCTTTAGCGTTGGGATTATTAATTCAATATTTTTGACATGGTTATCTTTTGTAATTTTAAAATTGTCCAAGATTTGTGTTGTTTTGTAAGCTATTGCTTTTCATCATTATATAGGGCAAAATTGGTCACCTCTCTATAACTGCTCATTTCTGTTTCTTGAAAATCTCATTTATAATATTTGTTGAGCTAAACGTTTAGTGAGATAAATAATTCTAATCAAGATTTAAAATTGCACAATCGGGTATTGAGATATTTTTCATTCGTCAGGCGTAAGCCTCAACAACAACAACAACAACAACAACATCATCATCATCATCAAACCTTTATCTCACTCTCTAGATAAATTTTTTTTTGTAAATTTAAAATGAGATTTTTTTTGACATAAGAAATAAATTGTCATATATATAAAACACAAAAATGCACAAGATATAAAGTGAAAGTAATAAATTGTGTGAAATAGAATTGAAATCTAAACATCACAATAGTAAAACAATATAAAATATAATTCAACTCAAAATTCAATCTTTCCCAATATTCTGCTCATTGACATTTAATTCAAAAAAGAAATAGTAATGACATAGCAACTCAGAATTCATCAGCGTTATCATCACCGAGGGGGTCTTCATTTGAATCATAGTTATATTAAACTGCTCTCTCCCCCGCTTCATCACCTCTGGAGTCCAATGCCTCCTAATCTGTTTCTTCTTCCTCTATATCAGTAATCTTCCTCTTCCCTAAATATTTTTTATCAATATAAAATATGAGTAATACTTCAAAATAAATAAGCTTTAACAAAATAAATTTTTATGTACCTTTTTTGGTTTGTTGTTATTGTGCTTGGGTTATAGTGGATGTAGATGTTCTGTTTCTATCACCATCAAAGAAATCAACGTTCAAATCTTCCTCTCATAATTCAAATGATATTACCTCCACTCCATCATCTATAAACCACTCATCATCTGATACTATATCCTCACAAATCAAAGTGTCTTCGTCATCATTCAACCCTTTCTTCTTCAAGTTCTTGTCTTTAAGTCTCTTATTGTACATGATGTGCAGTAAGGAATTCATCCTTAAAGTTGTCAGATGATTTCTCCACTTGGTTGTATATGCTCCAGTTGCATTCACATCCAGATGAAATGCACGTTAATTTCAAAACCTTACAACAAAACATTGCAATTCTAGAGTGCCATCTCTAAATTGAATCCACACTCAATTGAGATTTACATAAATTAGTATAGTTAGTACTAATAAAATGATTTAAATAAATAAGTACATAATACATTAAAGCAACAAATAATATTAGCTGGAGATCACTTAGAAACAATGTCTTTTGCCTGTTGTAATCCAAAAAAACCCTCTTTATTCTTAAATGGAACCAATTGCATGTCAACATTTGATCTTTCAGTTGAATAAGCTATGAATTTATTCATGCAATGATATAATCCTAATTTTATCTCAGGATTTGTTAACTTATTTTCTACATATTGATATTGAGAGTTTAGATAATAGCCTGCTACATATAAGTGCTGTTGAAGTTGTATCTCCCACCTGTTATCAATGATATTCCTAATTTCTCTATAGCTGCCTTCTTCTCCTCCTAAATTGTGGGTAATTATTTCTTTTGCTTCATCCTTAACATTGCTTATGAAGCCCATAACAAGATTTTTCTCGGCATCCACCATATTTAAAACTTGCACTAGTAGCCTAGTGGTTGTGATGGCATACATGACACTTAGCTGTCATTTAGAACAATTTTCCTATCCTTTTTCCCCTCAGATTTTCTTGTCTAAGCACAACTCAATGGTTGTCTTGACTCCAACATGCTCTGAAAAGTCAAATAAGAGGTAACAAATCTAGTTGTTGTAGGTCTAAGTATTTCTTTCTTTAAAAAGTTTCTTATAAGCGACAAAATCTACGACTGATTATAAATAAATTTTCTTATTTTCTTAGCATTTGTCAATGCATTCTTGTGCTGCGACAGTTCCCCAAGCTTCTCAAGGTTGAGCTGTATGCAATGTGCAACAAATGGAGTCCAATACAAATAATTTCTATTATCCTTAGATTTAGTCCCTGCAATCCTATAAGCATTGACGTTATCTGTTAACACTTGAACAATCAAGTGCTCTCCAACCTCCTCCAGAGTAAAACTATCTTTTGTAAATGGCTTGTGAGCAAAGCTCGATGAGCTTACAAGCCAAGCTTGAGCCAGACTTGGCTCATTTAAAAATATCTTAATGTAAAATATGATTAATATATCTTAAAATTCAAGAGTTCAAGTATAAAGCTATAAAAAATATTAAAAAATTATATCTCAACTTGTTATAGAAAGTGAATATTTATTTTTTCTCTTCTAATCTCTCATTTCCTTTTATAAATTTATTATAACAATTGCTTGAATTATAATCATTTTCTATCTTTTATAATAAACAAGCAGGCTTGTGAGTTTATGTGAACTTGTTGAGTTAAACTCGAGCTCAAACTCAGGGTGACTTGAGCTCGGTTCGACTCATTTACACCCCTAGTTGCAAGCCGCAAGTTCTAATCCTATGTATATGCAGTTGAATTGACAAGGTCTGTAATACTATGCATGTTCAAATTATTTCAAATGTTTTGCAAAGCCATGGACCCAATTCTCTACAAGTAAGCGGGCAGAGTTCATAAGATTTCAAGCAATCAGGTGTAATCAATCAAGCACCATCTTGATGGGCATATCCTGCATCATAATCAGAGGGGCCTATTTTAGAAATCTAACTCTTAAACCATAAAAATAAAAAGTTTCAAACATCATTCATTGATAATGGATGTGTTGTTAACAAATCTCAAATGAAGGGGAGTTTGCTATTAAATCAGCCGAATTCTAATGCAATTCATGTTAGGCTCAAATCCTGATAAAATAACAAAAATCCAAAAAACTACAAAAGTCTAAAATGTTCAAACAATTACTGACCGGTTAAAGCTTAAAGTAGTCAACCATCTAAGTATCTAACCCTCCATCATTCGTACCAATTTCTCTTGGATGAGATGTTTTAAGTGTGACCTAATCACTTAAAAAGCAAATGCCATATTAAGTGTATCTGAGCTTTGAGCAGTGGTTCATTGCCAAATGACACTATTATCTTAAGCTTACGACTAAAGCTCAAATGTTCCTCAAAAGTTAATCCCATCATTAAGCACATTATTGGGGCATGAACTTTTTGTTTTAGTTTGAGTTGACTTAAAACTGGCTTCTTAGGCAGATATCTACCCCAAGGCTACAATATGTTTCCTTAGAAGATGCAACCATGCTTGTCAAAAAGGAGCATAATATCAAGTTTGGTCGATTATTTACGCTAAGTTAAGTTCCATTACAACTCGGGATGACAGAATAATGAGATATAGATCAAGTTCGTCATCATTCCCTGACCATCTGCTTTAAAGCTAATTATCACTCTAAACACTATTAACTTAAAATTTTCTATCACACTCAAATCTATGTTACTGTAAGCTAAAAATTTAGAGCCTGCCAACTAGCCCTATAGAAAGCACTCTTTTGTGATCGGGAGGGTTACCAAAGGGCTTGTTTCAAAAGGGCTTGTGTCTATAGAAAATCCTTGACCAGATTATGAAGTCCTTGCAAAATAAGTGTCTTATTTGATATCCAATTTTCCTGTTGAAAATTTAACCTAGTAACACTCTCATAAAAGAGATGGGCGTAAATTTTCATAGCTCACATTTGGCGTGCAATATTCTTTTTAATTGCATTCAAAAATTTGTTTATTTTGACATTCTTCTTTTTCTTTATTACTTTTCCATCGAAACCATTATTTAGAACTATTCACATTCGTGGTTATATTTTTTTCTTAGTTTATGCTGGATAGCTTGTATAGTTTTTTATTATATCTTTCACTCATAATTTGTTTGCAGATAAGTTATCCATGTTTAGATTGTATTGTTTGGCATTCTCCATGTAGTCCTGAATTGGGAACTTATATAGAGAGAAATTTCATGTTCTATGCTAGACCTTCAGCGCATTCCATGTTTCCAAGGCAGCGTATCCTTCTTGTTTGATAAGTTTGTTTTATATGTGAAAGGTTTGTTATTTATGAACATATCTTGATGAGGTCGGATCTTTTATAAATTTATTTTAATATTGTTCATTGTGGCTATGTTTCTGTTCGCCAGATTTTTTTCGGTTGGGGCTTGCTAAGGCACCTATTGGCTCGAGGATTTTACACACTTGGCTGTCTTTTTGTCCATGACCTTATACTATCCGCAAAAAAGAAGAAAAAACAGCACTAAAAATTCTATTTAGGAAAGTAGGATACAGGATGCGAACTCTTGATTTCTTTTGGAGGTTTCAGGGTATAATACCATGATGCTCTGTTTAAGTGTTATTCTTAGAAAATGTTATTGGAATATATTTGTGGAATTTGATAAACAATTTGGATGCCAAAGCTGCTTGTATTGATGTGAGTAGAAAAACATTGATATGTTTAAACTATCACACTCTATTCAGCATAATCTCTATCTATTGCAAATCATAATGAACTAAGGAAAAAGAAGTGAGAAGATCATTTCATCATACCCATGTATGTGTGGGCTCATGCCCTGGCATTGCCGCATTTTTTTAAGGAGAGTTTTAATGGATTATGTGTCACGCCTTATGTCGTTCCCCTACCAAATGACGCAGAATGCAATAGTGGGAAACCTATGATTTCTCTAACATTTATAATTAACAAACATTCTAATAATATTTATGTCATATTTCATCACATTCATCTGAAAAGCAAAAGCATTCAAAATATTTTATTTATAACATATGTATAAAAATACAGAGTAACAAATAACCCCAAAATATTTCCACGACCTATCTTACCCAACTATATGATACGGGAGGGGGCCGCTCAGCCAGCTGGTCCAGCAAGAGTCGGATCTGCAGAACCGGGCAGAAGTAACAACAAGGGTTTCAGCCTTGCTGTGGGGCCCGTTAAACCTATAGTTCCATATATAAGGAAAAAGATTAAGGAAGGGATTAATGTGGGGTTTGAAATCAAATAGGAGAGGGAGATATGTAAGAAAAGTTTCCTAATTGCGTTTAGATTATTTAAAAAAGCTTCCTAATTAGGTTTATTATATGTTAAGAAGATTTTAATTATTTAAGAAAGTTTCCTAATTGGGTTTATTATATGTTAGGAAGGATTTAATTAGGGAGAATTTTATTAGGAAGCTTCCAAATACTTTTGTTATGTATTATGGCTATTTAAGGGGGAATTGTCTAGGGTTGATGTTTATGTTTTTGTTGGATTTTCTGCTGTAGTTTTTCTTGGAGGATTCCTGGCGGCGTCTAGGTTGTTTGGGAGAGCTGATTTACCTCTCGAATTCTAGATCACCTGTTTCTTATTGAAGTAATATTACAAAATCAGTCACCGCTTTGATTTTACTGCAGTTTTCCTATTTGTTATTTGTTGTTTTTGTTTCCAAGGCATATCGCTATACTACAAAATATAAGTTTTAAATTTATCTGATTTTACTTGGCTTCAATCTTATCTTTCCCCTTTCCTGTAAAAATAGCTAGAATATAAAAATCTGGTGAGCTATGAGATTTAGAAAGATCTGCAATTTTAATACAGAGTTTAAGAGAAAAGATCAGTGAATAATATGCATATTTTTATGATTGAACTAAGTTTATAAATTATTTATAAAATAAATTAACATATATATGCTCACATGAATTAGTAATAATATAATGTTTGTTACAGTGCCATATATATACTAATATCTTGTCATTTAATAATATAAATGTCCAGTTTTGAATTTATTTGTATAGATACTTCATTTAGTAATTATATTCTTTTTATCTCTAATTTGATCTTAACTCTATGAATGTGTCATGATTAGATGTCTAAGTTTCTGGCCATTATCATAACATAAAATTAGTCTTTATGATTTCATAATAATATTTAATGGAGCCCAGATAAAACCCAACATTATCGCTATTGAACTACATTGAGACTCTAATGCTTCCGTTAGGGTCCCTTTTATCCCACCTGCGCAGGTATTATAACACGTCATGGTCATCTATATAATACCTTAAATCCAGGTAAATAAAATATAATTTTTATTAATAAAAATGTACCTTATATGAGCAATTAATTATTGTTAATTAAATCTTAGCATTTATTTTAAGTAATATGTTCTTTAAAATTAAATTTCCCTAATTTTCAAATGGATGGTTTCATTGGGTGTAAAGGTGAAGGAGCAGTTAGTTGGCCTTATCTATTCCTATTCAATTTGTTTTGCATGCGAGCCAACTGATTGAAAAGAAATGCAGTGTTGGCATAGTGCTTAGAGAGGGAGATCGATATAGTGCTCTGAAGAAGATATCTCATAGAGCAGAATTTACTGTAGCAGTGTTTGGCCACTGTGCAGGTTTTGGCACAGTGCAGGATTTCCTGTAGCAGTATTTAGCATAGTGGAATTTTGATGCAGTCAAGGATTATTATTTTTATATTTTGTATTTTACTTATGTTTTGGACTATATGTAATTTTGGTCTATGTTTTTTTATATGTTAGCTTATTGGTTTACTAGCTTTATTTGGTTATTTGGGCATTTATTGGTTTGCTGAATTTCTGTTATTGGGCTTGGCCCATTTTTCCTTTCCTTGGTTGTTTGGTGTCTTGGTTGTCTCGGCAGAGTGGGGGTTCTGCTGGTTTCTTCGGTTTCCTGCTTGGCGGCTGGCTGTTGGTGTTCTGGCTGTATGATTTCTGGGTTGGTTGCTGTTTTCTGGCTGTTCGAATCCTGTGCTGGCTGTTAGTTTTCTGGCTGTTTGGTTCCTGGGCTGGCCGTGCCTCTCTCTTGTGTATTTCCCAAGTTCTGGCTGCTCTCATTGGAGGCTTGGGCGGCACCTTTTTGGGGGCTGTTTGGATTCCTTTTGCCTATTTATAGGGGGCTGTTTGTTGCTGTAAAAGAAGGATAATGAATGATTTTTGGAGAACGAAACCTGCGGGTTTTATATAGCTTGCGAGCTATTTTCTTCTTCCTCCCTCTCTTCTTATATTCGTCTCGAAATTCTAATCTTTTTCTTCTCTCCACGGTTCCTTCCCCATTTGTATCTGATGTAGGCCAGGATTTAAAGGAAACCTTGGCTAAAAAAAGAAAATAAAATAAAAAAAGTTTAGGTCTCCACAACACATTGGAGACTTAAAAAAAAGAAAAAAATTCAACCACTTAATAAGAACATACACCCATATAACAAGACTTTTGATAACAACACTTAAACTTTATATAAAAGTCATAACATAACTTTAAATAACTTGAAACTTGAAATGACACACCTAAACCAGCATTTCCTTGAGAACAAAGATACAATGGGGTGATAGAAGAAAGAGGTTAGAAGCCAAGACGAAGGGAGGAGAAGCTCGCAAGCTTTCCTAGAAGGAAGAAGAAGATGTGGAACAAGCTCGCAAGCTTTTCCAAAACAAACCTGCAGGTTTCTTCTCCAAATATTGGTCTCATATCTCTCTCTCTCTTCTATTACAAAAATCTCCTATTTATAAACAAAAGAAAGAAGCCAAACAACCATAACATCTCCAACCAAACCAATTAGATTTAGGGAAATGAAAGGCCAATAGCCACAACACAGCAGCCCCAAATCAGCACAGAAAACAGAGCACCAAAGCCACGGAAAACCCAACCACAGCCACGGGAAAGCAGCCAGGCAAGGGACCCGAAGAGCCAACACAGAAAACGGGAAAGCCACCAGGGAGCAAACTGAAGAGCCAACACCACAAGGGGGCGGAACCAGCAGCAGAACCCCAAACGCCACCCAGAAAACACCAACTGACCGAGGAATCCAAGAAGACAAAAGGGAGAGGAAAGGGCAAGTTCCATCCACCTTAATGAGCTCACCTCACAACCAATGTATATCCTAGGTTTATTTTATTTTCTTTTTGTAGTCAAGGTTTCCTTTGAATCCTTGCCTATATCAAATGGTATCAGAGCAAGTTAGTATATCCTAGGTTTAGAGTTTGGTGAGTCATGGTTGTAATGTCTTCTTCTCAAATTGTCAAGTGAGTATTGGTATCGTGTCTTATTGTTTGTTGTTTTTTTTAAGTGTTTAAAAAATGGAAAAAGACAAAAAGATGGAGCTAGTGATGAATACAAATCAACCAGAGGATTCTAAAGTCACAATTCCTATGGACAGATGGATCCCGACGGAAGGAAGTTCTACAAATCCGATCCAAAACAAGCTTTACAAACTTCAGGAGAAAATGATTTTGAATACAGAAAAATTCGAGGAAAGGAAGAAATGTCTTCAGGACCAATTTCATCAAGAAAAAGAGTTGATTGAAAGAAAGTATGCTTCTATGATTAACAAATTGGATTTGGAATATGAGGCACAAATGGAAAAGTTAAAAACGATCTCATCAGAAGATGAGAAATATCAAGTGGGGGAGAATTTGTTGCATGCAGAGGGGGGGGGGGGGGGTCAAAACAAAAGTAAAATTACTGTTCTCGGTTTGGGCTTTGGCTGCTTGGTTTTGAGCTAAAAAAGTTGGATTTCTAGTGGTGCCAGCTCATTAATGTTTAAGTTGTGGGTTAGCTCATTATGAGCTAATGTTTAGTTCTTTAATTGGTTGTGAGGTGAGCTCATTAAGGTGGATGGAACTTGCCCTTTCCTCTCCCTTTTGTCTTCTTGGATTCCTCGGTCTGTTGGTGTTTTCTGGGTGGCGTTTGGGGTTCTGCTGCTGGTTCCGCCCCCTTGTGGTGTTGGCTCTTCGGTTTGCTCCCTGGTGGCTTTTCCCGTGGTCCCCCTTTTCCCGTTTTCTGTGTTGGCTCTTAGGGTCCCTTGCCTGGCTGCTTTCCCGTGGTTGTAGTTGGGTTTTCCGTGGCTTTGGTGCTCTGTTTCCTGTGCTGATTTGGGGCTGCTATGTTGTGGCTGTTGGCCTTTCATTTCCCTAAATCTAATTGGTTTGGTTGGAGATGTTATGGCTGTTTGACTTCTTTCGTTTGTTTATAAATAGGAGATGTTTTGTAATAAAAAAGAGAGAGAGAGATATGTGACCAATATTTGGAAAAGAAACCTGCGGGTTTGTTTTAGAACAAGCTTGCGAGCTTGTTCCACCTCTTCTTCTTCCTTCTAGGAAAGCTTGCAAGCTTCTCCTCCCTTCGTCTTGGCTTCTAACCTCTTTCTTCTATCCGCAAGTTTACACCCCATTGTATCTTTGTTCTCAAGGAAATGCTGGTTTAGGTGTGTCATTTCTAGTTTCAAGTTATTTAAAGTTATGTTATGACTTTTATATAAAGTTTAAGTGTTGTTATCAAAAGTCTTTTTATATGGGTGTATGTTCTTATTAAGTGGTTGAATTTTTTCTTTTTTTTAGGTCTCCAATGTGTTGTGGAGACCTAAACTTATTTTATTTTATTTTTTTTGTAGCCAAGGTTTCCTTTGAATCCTTGCCTACATCAGTATCTTTCTTCTCAAAATTACTATAAGTTGTATGGTGTCATGTTTAGTATTTAAGTTTAAGGAAGTCAAGTCCACTTTAATTTGCAATCGTAGTGTTTTTGTTATAATGTTAAGAAAAGAAGTCTTTTTTTAGTTTTGCAGAATTTTTGTTTACCCCAAATTTGGCACAGTGAAGAGAACGACATTGTGCAATGGGGAAGTTCGGCACAGTGCACTGAAAGACGGATCGGTTTAGTGCAATGCAGGAGGGTTACCATTTTAATTTTATACATAATATTTTCCTATGAAATTTACACATGAATACTTTCATAAAGTTATCAGAACATATTTGGTTTCAGAGTTATCATTTGTATTTTCACAATAAACTTCACTGATGTAATACCCAAATTTCTAAAGGTAATGTACAAATTTGGCTTAATTAAATAATACCCAAATTCACAACTTTCATGGAAATCACTAAATTTGATGTCATTGTTTTCTACTTGTTGAATGGAGCAATTCAACATATAGAATTATTTGTTGAATTGCAAAGAATTGAAAGTTAAGGAAATTAAATCCCATTTGTATTTTTTCCTAAGTTAATAAAATCCTTTATTGTTTATAGATCAAATTTACTGTAGCAGGGCATAAGTGTTGACGCTTGGAGCATATGCAAAGATTGAGTTAAGGGTAGTTAAGTAAATTGGTGATTAGTTAATTCTTTAATTCCCTATTTCTTCCACTTCTTAAGCCTTTCTACCTTAGTTGCTCTCGGGTTATGGCTTGAGATCGCCGCTGGAGGGAGCTGGAGCTCCGCTAGGTGCTGTAGGAGTTGATTGTGGTAGCTGGTCAAATCAATGCAGGAGAGGAAAATCAGGCAAGAAGAAAGAACAAAAAGAAAACAAAGAAGAATAGGAGAAATGGTAGTAGAAAGTAGAGAAGAAAAAGAAGAGAAAGAAGAGGAAGAAGGCAGTAGAGAAAAAATGTAAGGAATTTTGGTAGCTTATTTATTGATTTGTTTGCGAATAAGTTTTTTTTAAGTATAGATGATTATTCAGGATATTCGTATTTCGGGGGGAAATGAATTCCTAGAGTTGTGTATGCGACATGAAAATTGGATGGTAAGTTTGAAATTGATGTAATTGTGCGAGTCGGAGAGTAGATCATGTGTATGGTTAATGAATGATTTGGGTTGGTGTAGATGCCCTATAAGCATAAGCGGACGCGTAGTGTTCGACTTGGTGAGTCAGCGTGATAAGGAGGTAAGATATGTATTCTAATAAACTATGCAGGTTGATTGGGTATTATTTGTTTGCATGCATTCAAACTAGTTGTGGGTGACAGGTTTCTATGTACTATTAAGCGTTGGGTTTAGCCTAAAATCATGAGCCATATAATCATTCGATATGTAACTTTGTATAATCGATGATTATATTATATTATGTTGCTATGTACAATTCTGTCATATGATGATTTGTAAGTTATGATTCATGCAGTAATACATGCTTATATAATGATACCTTTGACAGTCCTATCAATCTACATGTACGAAAAGAAAAAACAATGATTAGACCTTGACATCTTGACATGATCCCTTATGAGATTGAAAGGAGAATTATGAAATGAATTAAAATATATTTATGATTACCCATAGTAATATATGATGAATATATTGAAAACAATAGACAATTTATGATTTACAGACAATGTATCATTTCCATATTGAATTCATCTAGCTTAATGTGATGATGTTAATATTATGTTTCGCATAGTTCCTACCTGTAGCAATACTTTCACTAGTTACATTATAACATGCCGTGCATAATTCCTGTTAAATGGTTACATGCAGTTTTTCTTACATTCACTTATTGATGCACATGTTAATTATGCCTTTCCCTGTACTTGGCTACTATATTAGAGTTGGATATCTTTGTAGGCGTCGTAACTCACCATATTATTATTATGGCTATTATTATAAGAAATGAGAATGATAAAGTTGAATTAGAATAGTAGTAGGTTTTGTTTATCAATATAAGGAAGTTTTGGATTGAGGTCAGTACTCTATTAATAGTTATATGTTTTAGTTTTCTTGTAGTTGCTCTGCGGATGAAAATTTTGAAGATGAAAGTATGGATAGTTTCTATTTATGATTGATGTTTGCACTTATGATATCTTTTATGGTGGTATTGCATTTGAATGACAAGAATTATGTTGAAAGGTAATGTGGTATAAGGTAAGTCATTTACAGTCTCTGCTATGTTGCATTCCACGTCGACTGTTGGGAGGTGGGTCGGTGTGGTCGTGACACAGAGGTGTTAGTGGTATCATAATATACTTGTTATCATAACTTTGCTTGTAGTTAAACTTAATTTATCATAATATATACAGAAGTTTCAGAATTATCAGAATATCACATGTACTTAACTCATTGAATTACTAGAATGTGCAATACATGAATGTACTATACACATATCTGTTATCTGCTTATAACTTCTCTTCCATTTATGACTCCTTTTAATCCTCTCACTCATGCATACAATGAGTTGGGCCAGAACAAAAGAGAGAACTTCCCACACCCACATATGTTAAGTGGGGCCATAATCCCTCCCATATCCGCACAAAATAGATGGGGGCATAATATAACATATAGAGCCCTTGTATCATTTCAGAAATCAAAACTTCTCTAATGTCATGTCATGAATTGTGCAATAAGAATGTAATAGCTAATTAATTATGACTTTAAATATGAGTATGACGGTATATGAACTACTAGAATTATCAAAATGAGATAACAATTCATGTGTAAAACCCTACCTACTAATTATTTTCCTTTCTAGTTATAATTCTTGGGGAACTTAGAACAGCATTTTAGAACTTTTAGAGAACTATCATGATGCCAAAAATGTCTCATTTATTTAATATACACAAGAATCATCACAGAGAACCAATCGGTAAAATTTCAACTTTTTATATTCAAAGTGTCCGGAATGAAGCATCCTATATACACAAATAATTACACGATAAAAACATCGTAAAACTCGAGAAAAAGCACATTTTTGCCCATATCTTGTTATAGTTTTATTGGAATTGAAATCAGAGACAGATGTTTAGAAGTCTACATTGTGCTTAATGAAACCATCAACAAGCCCGACGAACGAATTCAATTCCGTGGCCTTCAAATTTCTCACATTTTTCTCTCTGCTCCTTCCTCTTTCTCTTCTCTTCTCCCTTCTATGGCAAAGTGAGGGCTGGGGGTGAGGGTTTGAGTGAGGTGAGGGAAAATGGATTTAGATATTTCTTTTTAAAACACTATTTTTGACTTGGTGTACCCTCTAGCTGGGCGATTTATCGCAAAATACTGCTTTTTCGTAACAATATTATATTGTCAATATTTTGAGATAAATCGCCCAGTTAGAGGGTATGTTGCATCGCAAGTTTATCTGCCTAAAGTCATTGCATCTTCATATCATGCACGTTTCATGATTTCAAGTAGCCAATTATCCCTTTTGCATGTTGTTTTGCTTATGCCTTAGAATATCTTTTGTTCACTTTTTTCTTTATTAATGCAGTACTTACAGGTTGTGAAATTTTGTTTATTCTAAGATATAATCCATATTATTGATGGCATGTTCATAATAATGCTATATATATTTTAAATTCCTTATGATATAGATGCTAAAAGGAATTCTATGAAGGGTGATATCATGTGCTAGGTTGATGAGGTATGATGACTTGAACTGGGAGAGATAATGTTAGATGAGAAGTTTTTACTGCCATTATATATATATATATATATATATATATATATATATATATATATATATATATATATATATATACACACACACACACACACATATATAAAGAGAGAGAGAGAGAGAGAGAGAGAGAGAGAGAGAGAGAGAGAGTATTTATTCGTGATTCTACTTTTTGACTTGTGCTGATATGCCTTGCTTGATCTTGCTTTTACTCTGTTCATAAGTTCTTCAGCATTATGATTTTTTTTTAAAATATTGTTTTATTCTCTTTGAAGGAGTTTAAGTATAAGCGTCCTTACAAAAAAAAATCCAGATATACTAAACAGGTTGAAGCCAACCAAGTCTGGTGCAATTTCCCTTCTGAACCATATTTTTGGGGTTTCTGCTAATGACATTGATTCACAAGTATTCGGTTCGAGTCTGAACTTAACCAAGTCAAAAGTGACCTGTTCTTGTTTCAAAGCATCCAAGTCCAAGTGTTTGTAAGTCGTCATTTTTTTGTGTTTATTTTCATTTTTAAGTTCAGTTTTTGCATTTAATATCCTTTTTAAGTTGAAGTTCAAAATTTTTTATTGGCCCTCTGTAACCATTTCAAACTTTCTACAGCATTATCGAGCATTAGAGCATTATATTTTAAATTTTGCTGCCGTGCTTCATGTCGTGGTATAAGGTTGTCTGACGCGTCGCTAAAATAGCTAGTTGTGATAAAAAGGTAATTACAAATAATGCTTTTCCAGCTTGATCTTTATCTCTCGCTCCACATATAATGATTTTTTCCGGGTATAGGAACTAATTCTTCATAATTACTAGCAGAGAAACCTATTCTTTTCACTCTTATTAATATGCCACTGTAGTTAGTTTTGTTAACCTAAGAGAATATTTCATCAAATAAGAAAACTATTCTGTTTACTATTATTTCTGAAAATAATATTTATTTGTGAAAATCATGAGAATCTATCATTTCATTGCAGATAAAAATATTGATCTTTATGGATAAAGTTTGGTTAATTATTTTATGACAAGTTTATTCAAATTAATAAAAAATAAATATTTAAAAAATTATTTGTTAATTTTTATTTATTATAAGCGATTCTGATGAGAAGTTAATCTATAAAATAAACAGAATTTTTTTTATCATGCTAATTTTATTGCACAAAATAATTAAATAGAAATATGTTAAAATATTGATAATCTGGACTCCATTTTAAGTTAACTTTGATCATACTGTTAAAAATCAGAGCATACATTAAATCTTGTTTGAATGATTCACTTTCTCTATTAGTAATTTAAGTCAACTATTAACACAAATAGTTAAAATGTATCAAATGTTCTACATTATTAAGAGTTAGATGTTTAGTGGATATGCTTGTAGCGTGTTAGACTATTAACACAAATAGTTAAAATGTATGGAAGTGTTCTACATTATTAAGAGTTAGATGTTTAGTGGATACGCTTGTAGCGTGTCCAACTAGCCGTCCGCCTCTAACACGCCGATCGCTCTCTCTCGCCTGAAGCCACCCAAGCCTCTGTTCGCTCAAGCAACTAACCATCCGACTTCAGCCAAATAAAAAAAAATCGCGTGAATAGCCTCCTTCATGTCTTCGTTTGCAAATCTGTCGGGCCCCTCTTGTCCGACAATTGAATCAACGACTCACTCCGCCCTTTTTGCTTCGTTAAAAAAAAAAAAAAACTACTATCGTGGACTTTGTTCAATCACTTATATGCCAAATGAAACTACTTGTTTCATATATAGTTCAAGAACAGTAATTTGAACTATATATCTGCCTTTGGTATGCGTTAACTCCAACGGATAGTCTCGATTTAAATAATAAAACATACAGATATTCAACTTCAAAGACCATAAACCAGTGATCTTAGATCTAGCTAGGAGAATGGACAAATCAAAATCAAGATCTTGCGTTGTCGACCTTAGGTCCGACTAGGGAGATTTCAAAGCGAAGACCTTGCACCGTCGATCTTAGGTCTTGCCGAGATGGTTTTAAAGTGAAGATCTTGCTATCGACCTTAGGTTCGGCCGTGAAGAAATTATTGTCAAGTGCCGTCCTGACCTACCCGCGAGAGGAGGGGATGCCGGGAGGTTGTCGAAATCTCCCGGAAGACTATAAAACTTTTTCTCTTGAAGCATTTTGAGAGCGATGATTAATTTGTTTAATTAATTAACATGAAATTAATTAATCTAATTAAATTAAAACCTTAATTTAAAATTTAATAAAATTTAACAATTAATTTAAAATAAATATAATTTTAAAAAATCTAATTTATTTTAAATTAAATAACATTTAATCAAATAAAATCAGATTTAATCAATTTAAACAAATGTTGACCCCTACAACTACCTCAGAAATCATAAATTTGATAAAGAGGATTCAGCTTGAATGTGGATTGCATTTTGATTTTTGCTATGCAGAGGTTGAGAAAACAATCAAATGAGGAACTTCAAGTTCTTATTGGTGGAATTGATTTGTACAGAGACATTTCTCTTCTATCTATAGTGGGGGATGGTGGTATGGGAAAGAAAAATCTCTTGCAACATGTTTATGAAGATGAAATTATAGATGAATTTGATCCTGAAATGAAGCTCAAGGAGAAGGTGATGTCCAAAGAGTTCTTGCTGGTCCTCGATGACATTCGAGGTAAAGAGGAGAAACGGCGTAATAGTAAATGAGAAAGTGTGCTCGCCCCTCCATTTTGTAGAAGTTTTGGAGGTAAAATTTTGGTAACAGCTCGAATGGACTCAATTGCATTGATGATTTCAAAAAATTGGGTCAGGATGACGTATTTCCCATCTTAAGATTGAGCTATATATTCCTCTCGCAGCATCTGCAAAATTGTTTTATGTTTTGTTGTATATTCCCACGAGATCGTTGGTTCGATAAAGTTGATATAATACAAATGTGGATTACAGTAAGTCTCATTCTGCCGCCTTGTATTCGAGGAGAGGCTGTGAAGGGTATTGGAGGAATGTATTTTGATGTTTTAGTCAAGAAATCTCTCTTTGACAAGACTCGATATCAACACAACATATTACAGAATGCATGATTTACTACATGAGTTGGCATAACTCGTTTCTGCACAATAATATTTTAGAGTTGCTCGTGATGAAGAGTTGCTTTTTTTTTAGATTGATGAAATGATTTGACACTTGTCTGTCGACATCAGCAATTTAAGAGTGCTTAAAAAGATTGGGAAGTTTAAAAAGATTTGCGTACACATTATTTGAAGATGATCAAGAATTTGATAAGGATTGGAAAGCTAAACTCTCTTCAACTACTCGGTGGATTTATGTTAAAAATGAGAATGACTTTAGAATTGTAGAACTGGAGCATGTGAATGAGCTTCGCCAATTAAAGAATTAAACTTCTACAAAATGTGAAGGATGCCGAGGAGGCTTGCAGTGCCGAATTACATGCTGAGAAATGGAATTTCAATTTCGCCAAGAACATGCTCGACGACCTTCAACCATCAAAATGTTCAAGAAAATTTAATATATATATATATATATATACACATACATACATGGCTGCAAGGTCTGCAATATGGATGAACAATGTTAATTCGATCTTGAATCAAGAGAAAATCGAATTGACAGATTGTATGAAATGGGAAACTCTTCCTCCTTTCGAGCAACTACCCTTTCTCAAGTCTCTAAAATTCGATGGGATGTCGAGAGTAAAATGGCTCGAAAGTAAATTTAATGGGAACGATAAATATCGTGCCTTTCCATTACCATAGGTGTTACATATTAAGGGATTAGAAACATTAGAGGATCGGTTTAAAGTAGGAGTGGCTGCTAAAGATGGACGTTTGTTTCCTGGCTTAATTAAACTGGTGCTAAGAGTTGTCCTCTTTGCCTTCTAAGCTCAAGAGGTTGAAGATATATGAAATTGAGTGGACAACTTTGAATTTTTGCAGCAATTAAAATTATATTCCCCTCGAGGCAATCCCAATGTAAAGCAAGGATGTGCGCATCAAAGAGATTAGCCTCTACGGAGACGACATGATGTCCGATTAAGAAACGGACTGCGTCGTCGCGTCCGGAATGTCGTCGACATCAAAAATCTATATTTTATTTAATCAATTTGGAACGTCCGAGGTGGTGGCATGAATCCCGAGGCGATTCGATTACAGTAGCACGCATTTTGAGGGAAATTTCCCTCGACGTCGACCAAATGATCTCCGATCGATGAACGGATTTCACTGCTGCGTTCAGAACGTCCCAAATGCTTAAAATGACTTTCAATTTGATTGAATTAATGACATACGAGAAGGTCGGCATGCATTTCGAGGCAAAGCATAAATCACAAGACAATGATACGCATGCTAAAGAATTTAGCCATCGATGTCGACCAAACGATCTCCGATTGACGAACGGACTTCGCCACCATATCCGGAATGCTATCTACATCAAAGATATACATTTTATTTAATTAGTTTAGAGCGTCCGAGATGGTGGCACGACCAAGGTGATTCAAATAAAATAACGCGTATTTCAAAGAAAATTGGCCTCGTCGTCGCCCAAATGACATCCGATTGTGAAACGGACTGCGTTATTGCATCCGGAAAGTCGTGGACATTCAAAATATGAATTTTATAAATTTAATTGAGATCAATCGGGGTGGTGGCATGCAAATCAAAGCGATCCTAGTGCGATACGATAATGTGCATTTTGAGAAAAATTGGCCTCGTCGTCCCCCAAATGACGTCCGATTGCAAAACGGACTGTGCTGTTGCAACCGGAACATCAAAAATACCCTAAATCCACTATTAAGTTGTCTAATTCTAATATTCAACAAGTTCGACACGCATTACGAGGTGAAATGCAAACAAGAATTAAGACGATATATGCAAATCAAGAAATTATGCTAATCAAGGCTCTTTTTCAGAGAAAGCATCGCACTGCTGGCATTCTAATTAGCAGTAATGTTTATAATAATAATTTAATTAATTAAATATTATTATAAACTTGGGAATTTTTTTTAGAAGTCAAAATGACATTTCGATTCAAATTTAATGCAATTAAATGCAAACCTCGTATGTGTCCAAGGCTCTGCGCAAATCGTCTGCTAAATCCCGGAAATCCCGCAAAATCTTTTGATGGCCTCGATTGGAAGGTTAGCCTTCTGGTTAAAGTAGAAGAAAATGAGAGTTTTAGGCTCTCTGTTACAGTCGCAAGCCCAAGCCGCCTCTTCAAAGAAATCTTGAGCTCCCTATCCCCTCTCTGTTAACAAACAGCTGAATCGACCCCTCTCCAAACCCCTCGACGCCTTCAACCGCCGTTCACTGGAGCCCTTCCCTATCCACTTCTTCGTCTCAGATCTCTCCACCCAAAACAAAGACCTTAACCAACCCTAGACCTGTAGCTGGACTTCCCAGAGCCACAAGCTTCCGAGCTTAAAATTCTTGCCAATAAACTCTACTCTCGGGCCAAAACTCCTCCACAACCGACCTCTGTTCACCACCTGCTCTGAAGTCGTCGTGTGCCTTTGCGTAAGGACCAATCGAACTTCACAGGAGCCCCGTCCAAATCCTCACGTCCGTTCACACCTCAGACCTCCGTCCACTTCCCTGTACTTGATCCACTCTAGATCTCGCACAGGAAATTTAATCTCCCCTCTACAACATTTTTGGCTTTCTACTTTTCTAGCAAGCTAGCTGTGTTGGATCCTACCGCCTCCGACATCTACAGATTTCCTATGCAAAACTTCAGTTTTTTTTAGAGCCAGACAACTCCATATTTCATTCTAAGCTTCTTCTTTTAAACTAATAATGAGTTTTGTTTTTTTCTTCCTATGCACTCACATGAATGCTTTTCCTTTGCCATCATCATTTTTCATTTTTTTTAACTTTACCTTTTTACTTTATCTTTTTTTTTCCTGTTGGTAGTTTTTGGTGGAAAGCTATATGAGTATTACTATTTTACTAAAATCATGATCACTTTTTTTTTTGAATGCGTCTTATTATTATTATTGTCATTTGTGTTAATTATCATTGCCATATCCGATAGAGTTAATTGGTAATTAATTAATGTTATTAGTTATTTCTGATTCTCTATTTTATTAGTTGGTATTAATTATTTTTATCAATCGAAATTACCTTTATTACTCGCATCGATTAGTTAGTATTATATATCGTTTGTATTTTTGTTACATGTGTATATAAGCATGTGTGTGTTCATTTACCAAAAGCTTGCTTGCATATAAAAAAAAAAGAGGAACCACATTCAATTAATTTTTTCTCTCTTGGCACGTTGCAATCATTATTTTCCCATATAAATTTATCTAGCCAAGTTGGAATTTAATGAAAGAAGGGAATTATTGTTGAAATCTTAGATCAATTTCATTAGAATCATTTGCTATGAGTTATTTGATTCAATGTTTCTATTGTTTAGTTTTGTAAATGCTATTGCAATGCTGTTAGAAGCTTAGGAGCCTGTCATTCATATTTTAATTGAAATTTCAAGCTTGAGAGTACAATCATGGCATATTTGGAGTTATATATATATGTAACATTTATTTAAAAAAAAAAGAAAAATGTCAAAATTCCGTTAACTATTTATGTTATAGTTAATTACATTACTTTCACTAACTATTAGTATTATTGTTAGTTAAGTTGATTTTATTAACTATTAGTTCTTTAGTTAATTTAATTAATTTTGTTAACTATACAAACTATAGTTAATTTAATTAATTTTATTAACTATTTATACTATAGTTAATTAAATTACTTTTACTAACTGTTAGTATTTTAGTTGGTTAAATTAATTTCTTTAACTATTTATACTATAAATAAATAAATTACTTTCATTAACTATTTAGTTAAGTTACTTTCTTTTGCCACCTTGTCGTCGCCATCAACATAAAAGCATAATCTCCCCAAACTTGAGAAAACCGCCTCGGCGCTTGCAGAGCTGTGAACGACCACTCATACACGCTTTTCTCTAGCGTGGTGGGAGGGAATTCGTTGCGATGCTTGCGACGAGTCGGGAAATCTCCTTTATGCCCTCGACGTGTGCGTCGAGCAGGAAAACCGCCCATACAACAGGTGTCCGAGGGGGGAAGAGAACCCGGTGCGACGCCTACGACGAGGCAAGTAGACCCTGTACACGCTTTTCTCTAGTGTGGCGAGGACGAATATAAGTACCCGTAGGCGCTTCAGCACCTACGGGGAAAGAACTGCTTTTCTTTTAAAACAGGTGTCCGAGGATCCATACACGCCTTTCTCTGGCGTGGTCGGATTGAAGACTTTACGGCCGCGGTGTCATCCGACACCTACTGTACACGCTTTTCTCTAGCATGGCGGGAGGCCCAGTTTCCTGTAGTTTCCCCTAAACGGGGGAGACGCCGGGAGGCTGCCGAAATTCCGTCTGAAATGCAGAGGACTTGAACAATATTTGGACAGCAGGGGACTTGATTTTGGACAATAGGGAATTTAAACTCAAGCTTAAATTTGAACGAAACTCAAATGATTAACAAAGATTTTTTGAACTTAAATGAAATGAAATTGGAATGAGAACTTGAACATTAAGTGAGCCATGACTTTGAACTTGAACAAAATAAAATGAATGTGAGCCTAAGAGAATGACATTGAACCAAATTTCATCTAAAATGAAAACACAATCAAGTGACATGTGAT
This sequence comes from Dendrobium chrysotoxum, assembly GCA_019925795.1. Taxonomy (NCBI): domain Eukaryota; kingdom Viridiplantae; phylum Streptophyta; class Magnoliopsida; order Asparagales; family Orchidaceae; genus Dendrobium; species Dendrobium chrysotoxum. The sequence goes on along the minus strand of CM034305.1, from coordinate 79,710,643 downwards.
CAATAAGGGATTTCATTTGAACATGGAATATTGGGAGATTTATCACTTTAAAAAAAGATGCAAATGGATATATAAGACTTATGGATCAATGGATTTATGAGATGTCATTCATTCATATGGAGGAGAAACTCGTGTTGAACACAATGACAAGCAATTGATACAAATCATGTATTGAAATTATCATCTATAGACAAATACAGTGTGAAGTACAAATTATTTTAGAAGACAAATGAGTGGATGGAGGCATGATCACATGCTTGAAACCAACAACGCAAGAGCTTCAATCAATATCAAAGAACCATTTAACTCAAATGCTCATTGCTTACGAAGAATAATAAGGTGCAAGAAAAAGCAATCGCTTACACACGAGCAATAATTTCGGACATGATGTGTTTGCAATCAGCAACATAAGACTTTCTGACTAATGTTGATGGTGTCATCATATGAGTTCAAATGCAAGCATCAATGTACAAATATAAGACCCATCACATATAGGGGGAAACAACCAACATATGAGTGTGAATGCAGTTGCTTCCCTGTGAGCATGGGTTGAGAATATACCACAGATGCAATAACCTCTGTATGGTTAATCTTAGTTGGCAAATAAGTATATTGTATATTTACAGACGATGACAATCGATATATGATGAATGTGGATATATCTTGGCAATAACAGAAGACTTTTCATATGCCCATCGTGGTCCACCTATACGTGACGAAGATTAGCATATATGAAGAAGTTGATAATGAAATGCAACTCGCCCATGGTCAACGAATACATCTATTTACCACGAGCAGGAGGGTCCAATGACGCTGTGAAAGACCTATCCCAAATTCAATATGTCGGTCGTAACCAAAGGGATGTGACAAGCAGTGGAAGTAACGATGTGATACATGTAGATGTACGCAAATGAATGAGATCGTATACTGCATCGTGCCCACTGAAATTAATGAGCAATATTTGACAAATGTACTGTTAAAGATTAATGCAAAGCTTGGTGGCCTAAACTCGTAATTGCGAGCAAAAAAAATACATTTGTTATTCCGATCATCTCAAGAACTACAACAGTTATTTGGAGATGAGTATCTTGCAAGGCTTTCCCGGAGAATCTGATGTATCCTCCATCACTACAACTGTCAGTCCAAGGTAGTGCCCATTGATCTCTATACAAGTTATGGGAAGAGAAAACTAGATCGAATCATCTTCAAAGATGAAGTGAATGAATCTTAGTTCAACCAAGTTCTGAATGTCAAGTTGAATAAGATTATCGAGGTTTACGAGTTCCTGATGAATGAGCGATTCCCTAAGCTTATATGATAATTGCACAGAACTCAAAAGTGAAAGATTTACAGTATATACCAGCTCTTACAGGCCGCTATGGGAGACTCATTGTACACTCAATCTATTGTTCACAAGCAAAGTACAAAGTGAATACATCAAACATGAGCTCCTTTGAGCCGCCGCCGAAGATTCTCCAGATATTCCAAAATGCCCCCGCACATGCATTGTAATTTGTATACATATAGGTACACAAAATTGTATGTATAATCACATACCCGCATGGGCCCCGGCGAGCGTATTATTGGTACACACGTGACGTCTAGGGATGCTACGCGGGTTAATAAGTGAATTCCAGTTCGAGCCCGATCCTTCTATACGGGTAGATAGGAGTCGACACGGCTCGAACCATTAAATAAATACGCGGCCGTGAGATCGACCGGGATATTTATTTTATAGTTCATATTAAGCCTTCAAGGCCTATAATCAAGAGAATTCACTTACAAAGACATAAATCTTATGAAACCCGATCCTCTATCGACAACTCAAAAGAGTCGACAAGGTTCAATCTACAAAATGAAAGTAACCCCATTCACCTCGATGCTGGCCGTGTTGAATGAAAATATCAACCCGAGCGGTCCATTTCAAATATTTCAAAATGCCACCCAAACTCCCACAAAATCCAAAACTCCAAACTCCAAACAATCCCAAAATCCCAAACCCCAAAATATTTAAAATTGGAATAAATTCATCAAACACATAAAGAAAAATCCATCCACTCTCCGCAACAGTTTGCCGAGGTGGACAAATTGAAATTTAAATTTATTTCAGCTCACATGGAGCTAATGCCTAGTCGAAAATATCACTAGGATCCATTCTCAAACAATCTCCTGTCAGTAAGGACGTGGTACGTGTCCTCTAAGCGGCAGTTTTGCCGCCAAATGTCACTGCGGGATAAAAAGTTATGACCCGCGGCCCTCTGAACCGAGTGGTTTTGCCGCCAAATGGCACCACATGATACCGGTTATGGCCAGAGCCAATACGTTCCTTATTGGCATCAAATCCTTGATATATGAATCAATAGGATATGATCGATAGGGCACAAAGCTCTCTGTTAGCTAAGATGGATTCAATTTTGTCCTCTTAGGCAAATACTCATCCCAGGTCTACACGGTACCCTTGGACGAAGCAACCCATAACTGCCGACAAGGATCCTTCTATCAGGTTGGGTCGACTACCTCCTCTGACTAAGTAGACTAGGGACCATGATGGCCCGGGACGACGGAACCATGAGATCTTGATCGGGTCCATCATCCATTCCCCCACCATTCGCTTTAAGTACAAGATGGTAAAATTTCTAATTTTAAATATCAACCTTCTAAACTCTCCAGTTTTCAAACTCTTGCTGCTACTATATGCCAGATGCGCGTATATCTACATATCTGATCGATGACTTGCCTTAATCGAAAGTTCTCTCTCGTGGTCGGGAGGGGTAATTAACTATAGGGGCTTGCGCCTATAGGAAACCAGAACTCAGATCATAAAGTCATAGAAAAATGAGGGCAAAATCTCTGGGTAGTGTCTTATATATAATACTCATCTGCCTTCCAAAATTTACCCCGGAATTTAATCCGTTAAAACTACCCCGAAGAAAGCAAAGCGGGTGGAGGCCGGAGCCGAATTTTCGGAGCCCATAGATTTCTCTTTCCATCTTTGGCTTGTCGTCTCAGTGTTATAGTAGCAAAACTCAACACAATCAACTCTCAAAACTCAAACTCACAAAACAAAACTCAACAACTCAACTCAAAACTCAACACAACCAACTCTCAAAACACAAAACACAACAAACTGTACTCTCTAGTGCTCCTGGGAAGGTTCCTGCAGGTACGAAACTCCAAGCATCTGCAAGTCAAATAACAAAAAATGATTAGCTCCATAATAATTAATAATAATTATTAATTAAAAAAATTATTAATAAAAAAATAATAAGTTGCAGTGGAGAGAAAAGAAAACTACTGGAATTGAAAAGAAATTGTCAACCAGAAAAACAAAGCTACACTAAACTACTCTACTAAAACAGAAAAGAACAGAGTACTGTAGCAAAAACACTAGTGTCGAACTAGTGAGCAACTAGAAACTAAAGTCTAGTGTCATGTTAGCAAACAACTGTAGACTAAAAGTTCTACAAGCTACAATCTAATCTACCCTAAATAATTTATTAGGCTATTTCCTAAGGGAAGCAATAAGCCCTGTTGCGTTCTGGAATATTCGCGGCGGTAGAGAAATATATCGTTTAACGTCTTAGCATTGTACGAAGATCCAGCATACAGTCAGATAAGAGAGAGGGTGTTGCATTCATACGAGACACCATAGTCGATAGACGACAGAGGTCGGAAAGATCGTAGTTGACTGGCATTGGAGGTTGGAAGGACCGTAGTCTGATGACGGAGGTCGGGAGGACCTTAGTTGGTCGAGCGACGGAGGTCGGAGGGACCGTAGTCGACTGGTGTTGGAGGTCAGAAAAATAGTAGTCTGATGACAGAGGTCAGGAGGACCTTAGTTGGTCAGGCGACGGAGGTCGGAAAGACTGTAATCGACTGGAGTTGGAGGTCAGAAAGACCATAGTCGGCAGGAGGCAGGGGTCAAAATGACCGTTGTCTGGCAATGGAGGTCGGAAGGATCGTAGTTGGTAGGAGGCAGGGGTCAGAAAGACCGTTGCCTGGCGATGGAGGTCGGAATGACCGTAGTATGACTAGGTATAAGTCTGGTAGAAGTTTGGGCGTCAGGTGGTGGTCCGGCAGAAGTGCGGGCCTCAGGTGGTGGTCCAACAGAAGTGCGGGCCTCAGGTTGTGGTCCGGCAGAAATGCGGGCCTCAGGTGGTGGTCCGGCAGATGTCTGGGCCTCAGGTGGTGGTCCGACAAGAGTGCGGGCCTCGGGTGGTTGTCCGGCAGGAGTGCGGGCCTCAAGTGGTGGTCCGGCAGATGTTCGGGCCTCAGGTGGTGGTTCGGTAGAACTGAGGACGTCAGGTGGTGATCCGACAGAAGTGCGGGCCTCAGGTGGTGGTCCGGTAGGAGTGTGGGCCTCAGGTTGTGGTCCAACAGAAGTGTGAGCCTTAGGTGGTGGTCCGGCAGAAGTGCGGGCCTCAAGTGGTGGTTCGACAAAAGTGCGGGCCTCAGGTGGTGGTTCGGTAGAAGTGCGGGCCTCAGGTGGTGGTTCGGTAGAAGTGCGGGCCTCAGGTGGTGGTCTGGAAGGAGTGCGGGCCTCAGGTTGTGGTCCGACAGAAGTGCGGGCCTCAGGTGGTGGTCCGGCAAAAGTGTGGGCCTCCGGTGGTGGTCCGGCAGAAGTTCGGGCCTCAGGTGGTGGTCCGGCGGAAATGCGGGCCTCAGGTGGTGGTCCGACAGAAGTGCGGGCCTCAGGTGGTGGTCCGACAGATATCTGGGCCTTAGGTGGTGGTCCGGCAGATGTCCGGCGGTGGTCGAGGAGGCAAGGAGGCAAGAGCGATCTCCGATCTCTCTCTTTTCTTCTTAGGCTTAGGGGTCCCCTTTCATGAGAAAGGAGGGGTCTATTTATAGATTTCCTGGAGTGGCATGGCCCGTAAATAGGTGAAAGAACAAGGGTAAATGGTGAGTGATTTGTGTGGACGTTTGATGGACATTTGAAGGTCTTAGTGATGTCAGAATTCAGTGATCTTGGGCTCGTTGGATTCGTCTTGTCGAGCCGCTCGATTCGGCTATAAGCATATTGTGTTGGGAAACCGTTTGGTAATCCAAATTGTGGTTTGAACCTTAAAACGGTGCTTCGAGCCCTTGATTTGGACCCATTTGAGTTCAAATTGAGTCAAATTTGGTGTCGTTGGGTTCGTATTTCCGAGACATTCAGTTTGACTATAAGCTTGCTGAAATTGGAGCTCGGATGGTCCCAATTTTATTTCTGGAAGTTTCCAACTTGATTTTGCCTTGAGATTCGTGCCCGATCAAGATAATTTTTTGATGATGTATCAAGCCCTATAACGAAATCCGGGGCATCCTAGTGCATAGAATTAGGTTATAAGACTCACTATTGGTTCACTTTTAAGTGAAAGTAATAAGACTCACACTTCAGGGAATCTCTAAATAAAATGCAATATCCCTAAAATCTCAACTAAATCAAAACTACCGGGCATCCTAATCTATAGGGTTGGGTGGTAAGACGCATCTATGTATGAATGAAATGTAACATCCTTACAATCCAAATAAATAATTAAGCAACTTCTAAGGACGTCATAAGACCTATCTAAAATTAAAAATGTCGGGCAGCCTTGTTGTAGAGCTAGGTTGTAAGACCCATCTTTGGGAAACTTATAAGTAGAGCTGTAAGTCCCACTTTAAATTAAACCTACATGCAACTTCTAAGGGAGTCGTAAGACCTGTCAACTAAATTCAAACTAACGAGCAGCCTAGCCTATAAGACTAAATTGTAAGACCCACTATTGGGCTACTTCTCTAGGGAAATAATAAGACCCGTCCTACCCAAATAACTAAGCAACTTCTAATAGGAGTCGTGAGATCTATTATTTTGGAAAATTTCTAAATGAAATATGAAACCCTCGAACAAAAATTAACATGCATCTTAATTTAAAGGGTTAGGCTGTAAGACCCACTTTTAGATAACTTTCAAAGGGAAGCTGTAAGACCAACCCAAATAATTAAACCCTCAGGCAGCCTTACTATAGAGCTAGGTTGTAAGATCTACTAACGGGCAACTCCTTAATAGAGTCGTAAGTCTCACTCCAAATTAAACTTACATGCAACTTCTAAGGGAGTCGTAAGATCTGTCAACTAGAACAATTGGGTAGCTTAGTCTATAGGGCTAGGTTGTAAGACCCGCTAACAGACAACTTCTAAATGACATTAGGGAAATTGCTAAATAAATTGCAAGACCCTAAAACCCAAACAAACAAAATTAATGGGCAGTCTTACTGTAGAGCTTGGTTGTAAGACCCACCAATGGGCTACTTCTAATGGGAGCTGTTAGACCCGCCTTACGGGCTGCTTTCAATGAAAGCCATTAGTCCCGACCCAAATTCAAACACCCAGGCTACTTCCAAGAGAAGTAGTAATACCCGCTTCAATTCAAACTTCTGGGTAACTTTTAAATGAAGTCATAAATCCTAAACCAAACAAACTATTGGGTATTCTAATATATGTAAACCTCAAAACCCAATGAAAACTAAAACTCACATCTAACCATCTCAGTTTACTCGGGATCCCTGAGAGGAGGCAACCCATAACTGCTAATCAGATTCCTTGGACACTATGGTCAATGATTATTAGTGTTGGTGGACTGAAACCTAAGGTATACCCGGGACGACGGGACCATGAGATCTTGATCAGGTTTACGTCCATTGTCCCCCACAATTGAGACTAAAATATCTAAAATTTATTCATCATTAATTGAGGGTTCTCTCTTACGTGTTAAGAGGAGTAATTAACTATGAGTGCTTGCGCTCATGTGAAGTAAGGACACAGATCTAATTAAACCCTGACACTACCCTCAGGAAAAATCTGGTTAACTACAATCTGACTCAAAGAAGATGGAATCCTATGTCTGTAAAGTGAGATTCGTGCCGATGCGCCGTTTTTCTTGTCAACATTTATACATTTTATTTTAGTGCTGTTGACGATGAAGGATCGATCGAATCAGAATGGGCTGAGATTGGAGGAGGCAATGGCTGTAGGTGGTCGGGCTCAAGTGGATGACAGATCGAAAGATAGGTTGGGGTTCGAGTCTTCTATGTGTGGTAGAGAGACGAGCAGGTCGGAGTCGAGGGAGCAGATGTGGGTCAGGTGCGGGACCTAAAGCAGGCACAGGGCCTGGTCGCGAGAGGAAGTAGCGGAAGGGAGAGTCGAGCGGGAGAGTAGGTCAGCTTCGGCTCCGTGTGTGACTGAGGGAGATGAGAGGGAGATCGGGGCGCTCCTGCATGCAAATGAACAGAGAGAGCAGTGAGTGCTTGAATGTCGAATGGCTTTGCGATGGCTCCTGCGTGTGGTATATAGGAAACGAGAGGAAGTTTCGTTCGGTTGTGTCATGTGCCGTCACATCGTTTGGTTGAACGTGCGTGAGGTCAGGTCCAGTGGTCAACACCTGACAGGGATTAATGCTAGATCCCTTATGCTTTTTATTAAAGTTTTTTGTGCTAATTTAAGGCCAAAATTTGAGTCTTGCAAATAAATTAGGAACATTTAATAATCACATTCTTTGCAATTTGCTTGACATCTGGAATAAACTGTTGGTTGCAGTTGCATCAACAGAACTCGTACCTTTCATGCTATCATTTAACTTTTTTTTTTTTATCGTGGCTCTTGAAGTGCTAAATGGGGAGTTTGAAAATATACCTGGAATTGTCGAAACAATTGAGCAAAGAGTATAAGCACATAAAATAAGAATTGTTTTAACCTGAATCTTAGTTTTAAAATTGTTTTGTGGAAATTTGATGAACTAACACTTCAAGTACAAACCCGTAGGTTAGAATCTTGACTGGATTGACGTAGTGAAGACACAAATGTAGATGACCCTATTATTCATTATTGTCTTTGTGGACAACCGTAGAATTACTGACCTGATCTTAGGATAGGATGCGTTGATCATCACATGCACTTACAACAGGATTGAAATCTTACCAATCATAAGGAATGCTGCCCACCGTGATGGCAGTGAGGCGACTAAGAAAATCAAGATTGCTAAGGTAAAACTACTGAAGTTTTCTAAAACATTTTTGCAGGGATTGCTATATGAATATCTATAATAATTAGAACAAAGGAAGACACAGAGAGTCGTTCAGGGGTATTTACCTTCATATCGTAATAAGAAATTTCAAGAAGTACAAATATTGTTTATTTTAGATTTAAGTCATGATAGTTGATGTTATATTGTGAATTGTCAATTCTATTTTAGCCTGATCCATATTCAGGAAGTTTACTTAGATGAATTGCTTTGATTCTTAATGCTAGTGATTTTCTTTTCTATTTTCCCTTTCGTTGGTTTTGATTATCAATGCTCGTTACCAGGCTTCATTCATTAATAGGCTTGTTCAAGGCTCTAATACGAAATAGCCAACGGTGCCAATACAAAAAGTTGCTTTGGAGACATTGCCTGAATCCGGTTTTTAATAAGAACAAAGCAATTTGTGATGGATCCGAATTGGAGGTTTGAGTTCTTAGATATGTTTTTTCAAGCATGTATGTACTCAGTTCCTGCTTAGCAGAATTACTTATTGTGAGTGATATTTATCTAGTTTTTGTAAATGAAATAAGGAACAGCTTTCCATCAATCTAAAATTAGTTTTCATCATTCTAAGATTAGTCTCTTCCTACTAAAGTTACCATTTTTATCATTTCCAATATGCTCATTACTACTTTGTACTGATTTTTTAATACTGTTATACCCTCATAAATTTTGAAACTCAATGTTTTTGGTTCCTTGAGTTGCTATTTACTTTGGAAATATGTGATAGCAATAATTGCTTAATATTGATAATACTAAAGTGCTTTGCAATTTGAAATAACTTTGACGTATTAAGTGTGAAACTTCATATTGCAAAGATTAGAACTCTTGCAGGAAAAAAGGTATGCACAAACTGTGGTAATGATTCAATCATTTTTGTTTTAATTTTCTTGATTGATTTTTCTTTTGATAACTATGATCAATATTCATGATAAGGCGTTATGTATAGGCTGATGCATACCTTTAGATTCAACATCCATTGAGCTGAATTAATTATTGACATCACATTCTTTCAAATGTAACTTCTGTTTAAAAAAATTCTTTAGATGGTAAAAAGCTTAATGAAATGTGCTTTTGCAGCATGATTTAATTGATTCTTATTCTTCGCACAAACAAGTGGTCTCATTTGTTTGGGCTATAACCAGAAGCCTAGTCCCCAATGATTTACTTGGCGATTATATCACATGGAGAGCCTTAAGAAAAAATATTTCAAAATTTGTGAAGCTACGTAGATTTGAAAGGTTTTCGTTGAAGCAATGCATGCACAAACTAAAATCTTCCCACTACCCATTTCTATCAAAAATTGCATTCTCTAATTGCTCTTGTGGTGGATTATGGAAAAAGAAAAGGAAGAAGGATCTTAGAGCGTTGAGTGTTGGAAATTGGTCCCTGCAAAGCAAACTATTCAGGTGCTGGTTATATTGGTATTTTTCACATGTGGTTGTACCCTTGCTAGGAAACAACTTTTATGTTACAGAAAGAGAGACCCGAAAGCTGGATGTCTTTTATTATCCAAGGCCCACTTGGAACAAATTGTTTAAAAGCACAGTCGCTCAGTTAAAAGATACAACTTATGGTGTTTTGGATCATGCATCTTTGTATAGAATATTAAGTGAAAGGAGAATTACCTTAGGGCGAAGCGCATTTGGATTTTCAAGGGTTAGGTTTCTCCCAAAAGAGAAGAATGTAAGGCCCTTAGCAAATCTCCGAGCGCCGTCAAAGTTCCAATTCACAGACAATAAAAATGCTAGAATTCATGTCAAGGCAGTGAAAGAGCAAAGTAGGTTTGTTTGGTACAAGTCAGTTAATTCTGCTCTGCGAGAGCTTTATGTAGCTCTCCGATCTATAAAGGCTGACGATCCAAACAAATTAGGAGCTTCTGTGTTTGATTATAATGAAATCTACCGAAGACTATATCATTTTGTTCTTAAAGTGAGAAAGAGATCAGCATTTTTTCCTAAGCTGTACATTGTTGTTGCTGATGTAGCAAAAGCATATGATTCTATTGACCAGGATGTTTTAATTGATATAATGAATGATGTCATCCCACGTGATACCTATTTCTTCAGAAACTATTCCAAGCTTGTTTGCGACAAGAAGTCCATAAAGGCCATGCCATATCGATTATGTTCTTATCATTGTAACAAGAAGCAGGACATCATGAAAATTGAAGCTTCAATCCAGCTAAATTCATCCTGTTGTGTCTTCATTGATAAGGTAATATTTTTCTCATCTTTAGTTCTTTATTTTGTATTTTGGGATTTACATTTGTATATTTTATGTCTGAATAAGCTCTCATGCTCTGCAATAATTATGTGCACATAGAGATGATCCCAATCTTTCTAGATGGTTATGATTTAGTGTTTATTGACAATATAAACTGAAAATATTCTGATCTGTAAAACAATTACTTTCAACTTAATGAGAATTCCATTTCAAACTTCTTGTTCCTCCTGGTGTTATTTCTCTATGTTGTTCTTCTCTTCTGAATAGTTTCCATCACTTGATCAAATTTCCTGTAGGAAAAGAGGTCATTTGTGTGTGAAGAGAAGCTTAGACAAAGGGAAGAATAGAGTAATTATTCATTACTTGATGATCAAGAGAATGATATACAATATTGTTAAAGCGCACTTTAGGAGTAAAGCACTTGTTGCACCACTTTGTTGCATCGTGTTGTAGCCTTGTGCGCTCAGCTCTTGCTTAGAGAGAAATTCTAGTTTAGATTTCATAGTCGGTTTAACATGTGCCGTAATAACAAGGCACTATCATTTTCTTTTTCTTATTATTTCTCATAGTCATTGAGTCATTGATTAATGAATCTCCATTATCGTCCATTTAAGTTAGTTATTTTTTGGTGGTTCTTTTGCCTACGCTCATTCTGTCACACCTCATTTTGAGCCACTTTAGTCAACTTGAGGTGTAACAAGGAAGAAAAATTCAGACAAACAAATTTCTCACAACACCCATCCTGAACTACATTCATCAGGATCGAGTGGGTAGAAAATTAATCTATTCGGACTATCCCAACACAAATATAGTATAGCCATCAAATTATACCTCATAATTTCATGTTCGGAAGCAAGCACGATATACATCAAAATAAAGTACAGAGCTTTATTAAAAATTTCAAATAAAATTTTACATATCTAAAAGCTTTAATGTACATCTTATTAATCCGTCTTCTATTTACACCCCCAAAACTGAATACCCAAAACGATTATGTATACGGGGCAGTCAAACTTCTGCCTAAAGCCCCGCTAGCTCCTTTCCCTTTCCTACAATACATCAACTAGTGAGCTAAATGCTCAATGAAATATACAATCTAAATACAAAAACAAGAAGCAATTAGCATGTTGGTGATAATTCAAACTAATATAAGAGTTATAAGCGGTATGCATGTATAATTCAAAAAATTAAATAAATTGTAATAATCAATGCATAAACTGTGCTATTTACTATATGAAATATTTCGATTTTCTCCCCTATTTCTTATTTTATTCATGTACACTGTTTTAGAAAAGTCATATGATGTTTATAGACTTTTGCACGTTCATGAACTTCCCCTTCAAGGTTGGATTTAAAAATTCAAAGTTTTTAGAAGAGAGAGTCGGGTACCTCTCGTACGGTCCCTACTAAGACTTACCTCATCAAGTCTTTTGCCTTTTCTTGCGCAAGTCATCACTTGCTGGCCTATCCTCCATAATATGACTTTTCTCAATAACCATCAAACTAGCATAGCAGACGCTAAGGATATCATGTAACAGTACACAATGATCAAGAATTTTGAACATTGTACATATAAAATAAATTCATTATAAACAAGTGATTATAAATTGAAACTGTTCTTGTTGCCGGTATTTTCATATTATAATTAATATGAAGAAATGCTATTAAAGTCCTCCCAAATCAAAGCTGCTGCATGCATCTGAAAGCGGAAAAGAAGAAAATCCATTAACTGCTACAGTAAATTTAATAAATGAATAGTAAAGAAAAACTATAGATTAAAGTGCAAATCGAAATTAATTCAATAATTTTCATGTCCTCGCAAATTAACATATACTTCTATATATAAATTTGCTCAGTTTGACGAGAAGAACATAATGGAATAAAAATTTAATTTTATTAAGCTTATCGTTTGAAAATTTTAGGGTATGATACACTTCCCTTTTAGTTCTTATGCGCTTAGCTCCTGCGCACTAGTTCTTGTTGTAGGTATAAGTAGTTTCTCACTCATAAGATTCTTCTCAAGAATAATTTTCAATTCCTTATCCTCACATTATCGCTTGCTTAACATTGCATCTCTCTAGTTCTTTAACTAGTCACTCAATCTTGTGCATATATTCTTAATATTCAAGTGTTCGTACATCACTTTATTACGTTGCCAAATTATTATTCCTTGATTTGGTTTATGTTTGATTAATTAAATAACAATTTTATGAACATAATATACGTGTATATGATATACAATCATAAATTTGATATCTAAATCTACAGTTAGAAGTGCATTTTCACACAATAATAATCATTAGACTTAATAAGTTATTTGGGTCAAATCACAATGCCGACAATTAACTATGATGGTACAAGAAGAGAAGAAAAGAGGCAATGCATTAAACGTATGAGGATAGAACTAAAGGATAATCCATAATTCTATTTCTGCTTTGCATTGATATCCAAGAATGTTCTAAGATAAATTTATAAAATCTTAATCTCAACTCAACATTCAAAGGAACCCTTGGAGATTTGTAGGATCGACTATTTTGCAATAAACATAGTTTGTCAAGAGCATCATATTTGTTGAAGGGCATCTACTGGCTTATTCTCTCTCTCTCTCTCTCTCTCTCTCTCTCTCTCTCTCTCTCTCCACCCCCCCCCCTCTTTATGTCCCTCTCTTGCTACTATCTTCTTAGCAACCCTTGCCACCAAACCGCCGTTGCCTACATTGAGCTCGCCACCCTAGCTGCCAATGGCCAACCACCCATCACCAGCACTGTCGTTGTTCTTCTTCTTTTTTTTTCCCCTTATCCTCTCTCTCTCTCCCTCTTTCCATTTCTCTCTCTCTCTCTCTCTCATTTTGTAACTCTTCTCTATCTATCTCTTCCTCCCCTTTGTCTTTCTCTCTTATTCTCTTTCCCTCTCATTATCTCTCATTCTCTTTCATTTTCTCTCTTTAATGCTCTCTACCCCTATGTTTCACTCTCTTTCTAACTCTTTCAATTTATTTCCTTATCTCACTTTCTCTCCTCTCTCGCTCTCCCTCTCCCTCTTTGTTTCTCTTCTCAATAACCCTTTCCCTAGAGAGAAAACATAAAAAAGAAACAACAACAACAGCATCATCAAGCTTTTAACCCACTATATGGGGTCGGCTATATGAATCATTTTTCTCCTTTGTGTTCTATTAAGAGTCAAATTCTCATTTAAATTTAATAAAAAAATGTCATTTCTAATATTTTCTAGCTAAGTCTTTTTAGGTCTCCCTCTGCCTTGTTTAACTTAGACCAAATCAAATACATCTACTCTCCTAACTAGGTCATCGGAAGGACGACGTTTTATGTCCAAACCACCTAAGACAACTCTCTCCAATCTTATCTATCACTGGAGCTACTCCAACTCTTTAATTTATGGTATTTTTCGTTATGCCAAGGCTAGGTTTAGAGAAGTATTGTTTCTCTTAAAGCCGTGGTTTTTGGTGCATTGTCTATAAGAGGGAAAGCCCTAGTAATGTCTCTGTAACTGGTGTTATGCAAAGGAATTTTTTTATAAACTATTTGAGACATGAGTCAAGATCATTTAGAAGATGATCTCCATCTTCTTCATTTGCCATTTTATTTTTGATATATGGAGGAAGTTAATACAGCTTTCGTATCTTCACTCTTTTTGGTAGCATGGAGTAATGAATTTATCATGAAAAAGCTCTGGGGCGCTTGCATGTTTTGTTCTTCTTGTTATGTCTTGGAATATTCGCAGCGATAGAGAAATATAAAGTTTAACGTCTTAGCTTTGTACGAAGATCCAACACACAATCAGATAAAAGAGAGGGTGCAGTGTTCATAAGAGACACCAGAGTTTTTATGTGGAAACACCTGAAAAGGGGGAAAACCATGGGGCCTGGCCTAGTTTGAATGAATCCACTAGTGTTTACAGTCAATTACAAATGAGGCTCTCCCTTTAGGGAAAGACCTTGGTTTGCTGTAGCAACTATACATGATATAGAGTGCTATATATGGTGGGAATTGGAAGAATCAGTATTGACATATTCATTTGGTTGGCATGACCATGGTTAGCAGGCGACAGAGGTCGGAAAGACCATGGTCAGGTGGCGGTGGTCGGAAAGATTGTAGTCAGCGGGTGACAGAGGTCGGAAAGACCGTTATTAGGCGATGGAGGTCGGAAGGACCGTGGTTGGCGAGCGACGAAGGATGAAAAAATCGTTGTCTGGCGATGAAGGTTGGAAGGACCGTAGTCGACCAACGACAGTGATCAGAAAGATCGTTGTCTGGCGATGGAGGTCGTAAGGACCATAGTCGGTGGGCGACAATAGTTAGAAATATCGTTGTTTGGTGATGGAGGTCAGAAGGACCATAGTCGGTGGGCGATAGAGGTCAGAAAGATCGTTGTCTGGCGACGTAGGTTAGAAGGACCGTAGTCGGTGGGCGACGAGGTCGAAAATATTGTAGTCGGCGGGCAACGAGGTCGAAAAGACCGTAGTCGGCGGGTGACGAAGGTCGGAAAGACTGTATTCGGCGGGCGACAATGGTTAGAAAGACCGTTGTTTGGCGATGGAAGTTGGAAAGATCGTTGCCTGGTGATGGAGGTCGGAAAGACCGTAGTCAGCAGGCGATAGTGGTCAGAAAGATCGTTATCTGGCGACGGAGGTCGAAAGTACCGTAGTTGACAGATGATGGAGGTTGGAAGGACTGTAGTCAGCAGCTATGTGGAAGTCCGACGTCAGTTGGTGGACAGGCAGAAGTCTGGCGTCAGTTGGTGGCCGAGCAGAAATCCGGCGTCAGTTGGTAGTCGGGTGTAAGTCCGGTGTCAGTCGGTGGCCAAGTAGAAGTCCGACGTCTATTGGTGTCCGGACAGAAGTCCAACAATAATTAGAAGCCAGGTGGAAGTCCAACGTCAGTTGGTGGTCGGACAGAAATCCGACGGTGACCGGGCGGAAGTCCGACAATAGTCCGGCGATGGTCGGTGGTCCGACAGTGGTCTAGGAGTCTGGTGGCAAGAGAGCTCTAATCTCTCTATCTCTTCCTTCTCTTCCTTGATCCCCCCTTCAATAAAGAATGAGAGGTTTATTTATAGTTTTCTAAGAGTGGCATGGACAGTAAATAGGAGGGAGATCAAGGGTACATTGAGAGTGGTTTGAATGGACGGCCGATATTGATCCCCTTGATCGTTGACCATTTATCGAGCATTTGAGTACCTTAATGATGTCAGAATTTGACGATCTTTGGCTCATTGGATTCGTCTCATCGAGCCACTCGATTCGACTATAAGCATGTGACGTTTGGAAACTATTTGGTCATCCAATTTATAGTTTGAACCTTCCAAATGCGCTTCGGATCTTCGATTTGGATCCATTTGGACTCGGATTGAGTCGAATTTAGTGTCGTTGGGTTCATATTTTTGAGACGTTCCGTTTGGCTGTAAGTTTGCTAAAATCAGAGTTCAGATGGTCCCAGATTTAATTTCGAAAGTTTTCAATTCAATTTTCCTCGTGATTTGTGCCCAATCAAGATAATTTTTTGATGATATATCACTTCTATTCCATCTGTACCAGTTAGAGTGATAGAAAGGATAGATGCTTTTTTTAATAGGAAAAATGATGAGAAGATCCTTTGGTTTGAAATTATTAATCAAGCATATTTTTGGATCTGCAATGCAGAAGGGAAGATGGTTAGAATCAAAAGTATATGGAAGAGATTCACTCTCAATTAGACTTTTTGAGCTTTTTTATAGAACTATTTGAATATATTTGTCTCCCTTTCTCTTCAGTTTGGTGTTCTAATCTTAAATTCTTATTTATAGTTTCTATATCTTTTTAATGAGTAGGATTTTTATATCTTGTAATGAGGATGATTCGCTTGTGTTCCATTCAAAAAGAGAAAAAAATAGTTTTTTTCTACGGTGAGTGCAGAAGACCTTTAGAGGAAAGCACATTTCTGAACGTGAAGCTTAATTTCTGTTTTGCCAGGGTACTAGCGTTGAAGTCAGTAACCAGATGTTGCATCGTGTTTTAGCTGAACATCTGAAACATAACATATTGCAAATTGGCCATGACTATTATTTACAAGAGGTTGGCATCTCCCAGGGAAGTATATTATCTTCACTTTTATGCTCGTTTTACTATGGGCATCTTGAGCGAGATGTCATTTTACCCTTCCTTGAAAAAGCATATGAGATTAGTTCAAGAACCGAGAACATAGAACCAGGTTACGGACCCAATGAGAACTGTGGGAGCCAATTATCAGAAAATGCATGGAGTCACAGCGATAGCACTGAAGTGTTTTTGTCTGGGAAACCAATGACATCCAACTTGACTGGATCTGATATAAATTGTGCGGATGAAGGGAATTGGTACACGAATGATTATGTGGCAGTATCTTACTCAAGTGGATTTAAAATTGACAAACCGCAAAATCTATTGTTGAGATTTGTAGATGATTTTCTTTTCATTTCAACCTCAAAACAGCAGGCTACTAGTTTCTTCTCACGAATGCGGCGAGGATTTCGAGCATTTAATTGCTATATGAATTTTGAAAAATTTGGTCTCAATTTCGATAGTGAAGAGCCTTCTCTGAGTTCTCTCTCTATCCGGTTTTATACTGGAGCAGATGGTATGCAATTTATTCCCTGGAGTGGCTTGCTTATCAATTGTGAAAATCTTGAAATCCAAGCAGATTATACCAGGTAATGCTTTCATTTACTTTTAAATAATAATTGAATTAATCAGTTCATATCCCTTCGAAGAATTTCTCACCATATACGGAGCTCTTCTGAGGATACTATCACATTCATTACCGGACCTAATTCATTTTTATTAATATTATTATTTTCTTTTACCATGAAGACTGCTTCTCATACTGGAGTGAAAAAAAAAAAAAAAATCATTGTAGCTTATAAGATGCAGCCATAGAGACTTTTTTTTTTCTTCAAATCCAAAGAGATGCAATCAGTATTACTGACCAAGTTGGGAGTATTCTTAAGCAGGTATTGGGGTATTCCTGTTAGTTCCACTATTACAATTCAAGCAAGTGCTAAGCCTGGATGTACTCTGGAGAAAAAGTTATGTAATTACATTCGTCCTAAATGCTATCCCTTACTTTATGACTCGAACATCAACTCTCTGGAAACAGTAGCATTGAATGCCTATCAAGCCTTTTTGCTCAGCGCAATGAAGTTCCACTGCTCTGTCTGTTCCATGCCAAGCATCAGTAAACTTAATCCTAGTTACATATTCGGCAAAATTTTGTTCTCTTTCAGGTATGGCCTCCACTGCTTAGTCATTTTGCATATTCGTGTCTGTTTGCTATTGCAATTACGAATTCAAAGTATTTTGTATTAATTTTCAAATTAGTTAAAGAAATTATTTATGGCCAAGTTGAGCATAACAATATTGAGAATGTTAAAATGAATGTATGAGAAACCCATGAGTCATTGATTAGAGATGACATTTTTTGAGTGATGGAGGAGTATTGTTATTAAAGAGAAGATGTGAAAATAGGCTTTAGTAGTTTGGCATATACAATACTTGGTAGAAGACACACCAATGAGCTGAGTTATTAAAATTATTGCAGAAAGATTAGAATACGGTAGAGCAAAGATAACATTGATATAATTTATTGTGATGAATGACTCATTAAACATTGATAACGTGAATGTTGACGAATAATGACTCATTAAGCAACCCAAAGCAATTGGGATAAGGCGAATGGTTATAATGATTATGTTTGAAAATAATAGAATAGGGATAATTGATTATAATTAGTTGCTTTACATCACAGTGAATTTTTGTGAAGTGAAACTCAATAGTTTCCTTGTAAAACTAAGTGCATCTGAATATGAAGGTTCTTACCCAACTCAATGTGGACATGCCCGCCTAAGTTCCGGCAAGCTTATATTGTGGGGCTCCATTGATAAGGGTGAGAAGACTCTAGGTTCGATAACATTATCACTTCAGGTCAATGATCTATTGATCAATGTAAAATTTCACATCATAGATTCAGAAATAACTTAATGTTTTGCTTAGCAAAGTTATATGAGTGTAGGATACCCTACACTATACTCCAATTTATCAAATATGAACGCAATGGCATTGAGTACTGCATAAAAGAAAATATCATAAACAACTGAAGTAGTTGCGTTAAAGCGAATGGTCATAATGATTAAGTTTGGATAGAGCACAACAATTTGGTTTCTTGCCATTTGCTTTTAATAGTATTGACTTATTTCTTTCATCAAGTATTTCTATTTTCCAATTTCATAGTTCTGGATGGCTTATTTGATTAGGTACATGTACAAACTCCTTAAGAAGAGGATGCATAACGTGGAAAATCGCTTCAATTTAAAAGCAATCCTAAAACTTAAGAAGATGGAAATTATTTGGCTCGGCTTATCTGCTTTCGTACGAGTGCTTAAGAAGAAACAATCACGATATAGAGAGCTTATTCATTTGCTGAGGAACAAGATTGATGAAATTAGACTTGAGGGCACTCTGCCTTATCTGCGATATGCAGTTGACGATTCTCATTCATCTCTTTTCTGGAAAATCAGGTTCTGAACACTAATTGTAAGGATTAGTTTTTTTAAAGCATATTATGACCGATTTATGCCAAATTCTACACTTTTAAATGCATACCTGTACTTTTGTTGGACATTGGGATATTTAGCATTTCATTTCTCTCGCTTTCATCAATGAGTAAATTATTCATCTTCATATTTGAATTTTCTGAATGTGACAGTGGCACAATGTTCTAATTTTAGGAAATAACAGTGGTTTCTCTCGTTTTTTTTTCCTTTTTTTTATGAGTCCTGTTTTCAGGCAAAACATTTTGGATTGCACAATGTTGCATTGGTGATTTTATCACTGAAAACAAGGTCTTATGGACTATATTTTCAGGAAATGAATATATATATATATATGCACCAAAAAATGGAAGCACCAACCAACAGCAATGGTAACAGGACAAGTTTTAAGTCATTGGAGAGAAGGAGAAGAGGTAAACCATACGTTATTGCTTAGCATGAAATATTGAAAATAATCAAATGAGTCTTAACGAGAACAAATGGGGGAGCACTGCAAGGCCATACGAGCGACAATTCTCAGGTCAGTGGTTCAATATAAGATGGTATCTCTTCAGATAAGAGAAATTTGCGTTATGATGGTTCACTTAAAAAAGACACTCTGCAGTGAAGAGTTGATGACAATAAAGAACTGGCATGATGGACAGCCTTCCCTTGAATTTTGGATATCCAATGCCTTGTCCTGATCGGTTCATTGACTCTTGAGCCGAACACAAGGACGAATGACTTAAGCTAATGTTTATGAAGTACACGTCCAAAATCTCAATTAACAAAATGAGTTCTAGATTGTTGGCAAATTTAAAAATATTTGCATTTGAATTCCTTATGTGCCTGAAAATATCTATTTTTTTACCACAATCATCTGTCATGCACTGAACTACTACCGAAGTGTTCAATCTCCCCTATAAATGTTTGTTCCCAAAATACACAGCCATGAAAACAATATATATATATATATATATATATATATATATATATATATATATCCTTGTGAAGTGTTATGACATACGCCTAAAAAAACTACAAGCAGCACATGATTTAGGTGAAAAGTTTCTATATACCAATCTGCAAAGGAAAATGGATAGATGTAGTTCTGGAATTAAAATGACTGGAACCAGAAGCCATGGCAAACTGAAAATTAAAATTAAAAAAAAAAAACAACAACAACAATAACATATGAAACAGACCGATTCAAGATGGACCACACCACCCAAATGCATGATTCTAAATCAACATGGATAAAGGAAACCCTAGGGCGAGGAATGTGAAGTGATGTATGACCTTGGAAGAATGGACCTTTTGAAAGTTCTTGACGATGGTGATGGCCTAATGATGAAGATAGAGGTGAGGATTATTTCTATTAACAAAAATATTACTTAATAGTCTATTTTCTCTTTTTTTTTATTAGGAGTATTTTCGTAATTAGTATATTTTAGTCCTTAGACTCTTTTCTATAAATACCTAAGTCTTATATGTTGGAGGGGGAGTTTTTTTAGTTTTGATTTCAGATTTGAAAAATCTGAGAGGGAGAGAAAGATCCCATTTCTTGGGGTGGATTTTCCTAAATCTTGAGAGGCGAGGAAAGAAAGATAAGCGTTGTAGTTGGGTCTAGGATTCTGCTAACATCAATCTCCCCTTATGTTGCCCTCTTCCACCAGCCATCGTATGCCCTGGCCAACAGTAGCAGCCTCCGTTCTTGGAACCGCCGACCAGGCCAGATTGGACTGTTTCAAGCCAATTGCACCATTAAGAATGGATACCCGTCGAGCTGTTCACTGTTGGAGGGGGTTTTGAGCTGTCCGTTCCAACAAGTGTCACCTATGGACATTTACAGTTCAGCCACCTAGGAGATCTTCAAGAAAGACCCAAGCTGCCCAATTAGGTTTTTGGTGACCATAATTTTAATTTTCTCCTAAATTTTAGTACTATAACAAATTATGCTAGTTAGTTTTCTTTTTATTTCAGCTAGCAGAGAGAACTTTCTTGTAATCAAGAAATCAATCTTGGATACGATTGAAGTCTATTTAGATGCCAGTACAGTTCTCTGGAGAAACTCCTAACGACCATTAGTCGGAAAGAAATTATTCTACCTACTCTTGGAAGAGGATAAGAACTAACATCCAACAATCGTTTTAAAAGAATTCCTACTTTTCTACTGCAAAGTTATTTATCGATATTATCAAAGTTGCCAGTACTTAATCTTTCGTTTGTTTATTTTAGTTTTCTGTTTTCCAACTCTAATTTGATGTTTTATTTAAAAGAATTAATCATTGGTTTATAAGGAAGTTCCGTAGAATTGAAGATTTTGAGAGTGTTCTTTGTGTTTTTGTTGGGTAGGGTTTCTTCCTTCTTGTTCCTCCATGTTGAATTTTGATATCAGAGCCCTAGGTTAGAATGCCTCGTAAGAGAAACCAAGGGTTAGATATGGAAGAATTGCACCTTGAAATTCAACAACACTAAAATAGGTTAGCAGCCTATGAACGAAGTGATAGAGAATCCTGTTCATTTCATTTGGATGACAACCACGACGAACGTGAAATGAAAAATCCTTCATCCGAGGAAGATGAGCTTTACCGTAGAAGAGAACCCATAAGAAAGTATTAAGATTTCGGAGTTAAGATTGATATTCCGAATTTTGAAGGTGGGTTATATTCTAATGATTTCATAGATTGGTTACACGCTGTGGAGTATGTCTTTGATTATAAAGAAGTCTCATCCGATATGTGTGTGAAATTTGTAGCCATTAAATTAAGGAAAAATGCATCTATTTGGTGGGAAAATCTTAAGAGAACAAGGGTAAGAGAGGGCAAAAATAAAATTAACACATGAAAGAAAATGAAAAAGAATTATAAAGCTGATCCATGATCTCAAATTTGTCCAGAAAAGAGTCCATCACATTCTCTCTAATAAATGGTGGAGGAGGTAGGGGAAGGAGATGCTTCCCACCAGTGGAAGAGGATTGTTTAATCTCAATTGCAGATGCTTCAACAAAGTGCTTCTAATCATCGCCATAAGGGAAATGAGGAGAAACTTGTCGACTTACCTTTATGTATAGGAATGTATATAAATCAACTAACCTATAGATACTCAGCCAATCTCTTTTTATTTGTATGTACACATTCATTTGCATTCATATATATATATATAATTTCATCAATATGAATATAGTTAAATCATGTGCACTTATGAACCAATTCTATCATATAAGTGTACATGCAGGAGGCACATACAAAGTTATGCATAATCATAGTTATATGCATATAAAGTATTATTACATGTAGCATGTCATAACATCTAAAAAAATTCAAATGATTAGGATTATTTTATAAGGTTTGTATTGTATATCACATGAGAAACACCATGTAACAAAATTGTTAAACAGTATAACATTGTGGGCTCCGAAAATTTGCGCCCCAGCCTCTTCGCGGACCCCCTTTCTTTCTCTTCTTTTCGACTCGTCGAGGAGAGTTACAATTAAGTTCCGAGCCAAATTTTCATAAGGCAAATTGGGTTTTAAAATAAGTCATTACTCAGAGATTTTGCCCTTATTTGGCGAGGACTTTATGATCTGAGTTCTAGTTTCCTATAGGCGCAAGCTCCTATAGTTAATTATCCCTCCTGATAACGAGAGAGAACTTTCAATTAAGGCTAGTCGTCAAGCAGATACGAAGTATTTGGCGTATAGTAGCAACATTATTTAGGTATTTAAAATTAAATTTCATCATCTTACACTTAAACCGGATGGTGGGAGAATAATGATGAGCCTAATTAAGATTTCATCATGGTTTCGTCATCCTGGGCCATCGTGGTCTCTGGTCTACTTAGTCAAAGGAGGTAGTCGACCCAACCTGACAAAAGGATCTTTATAGGCAGCCATGGATTGCTTCGTCCAAGGGTATTTTGTAGACTTGGGGTGAATAATTATCTAAGAGAATAAATTTGAATCCACCTTAGCTAATAGAAGGTTTTGTGCCCAATCGATTATATCTTATTGATTTATTGCTCAATGAATTAAAGCCATTGGGGAACTTACAGGCTCTTACCATGATCGTAATTTTGTGGTGTCATTTCGTGACAAAATCACCCGATCAGAGGGCCCCAATCATAAGCGTTTACCTGTGACGTGATTTGGTGGCGAAACCACCAGTGTGGTGCCACATCCTTACTAGAAAGAGACAGATTGAGAATGGATTATAGTGATATTCTCGACTAGAAATTAGCTCTTTGTGAGCCGAAATAGTTTTCAGATTTGTCCTCCTCGATAAACTATTGTGGAGGGTGGGTAGATTTTGCTTTAAGTGTTTGATGATTAATTTCATTTTAAATATCTTATTTTTGGATGATTATTTTAGAATTTTGGATTTTTATGAGCATTTGTAAGACATTATAAATATTAGTAGCCTCCTTCGGTTGAGATTTTCTGTCAACACGGCAATCATCAGGGTATTCATAAGTTATTTCATTTTTTGTTGATTGAACCTTGTCAACTCTATCTTCTTGTCGACAGAGGATCAGATTCGAATCTAAATTTATTTCTTAACTAGTGTGGCATCCTCAGACATCACGTGTGTACCTACAATACGCTCATTTGGACCTATACGGGTATATGTTGTTGAGTGCATTTTGCACGATGCATTTATATGATTGTTACACATATTTAGTGGATGTATACAACACATCTACATATGTCATGTATATTGGCCTATGCACTTTGCATCTTGTGTTTGCACACTATGTAGTTGAAGTGTGCAACATTTTTGCATGCAGATAAAATATTGCATGATATTACTTGAATGAAATTCTCTGCATCTAGCAAATACATGTAGGAGGACACTTGGCTGTGCATGTATGGCATATCTGCATATAAATGCAATATTGAATGACATGCTTGAATGAAACCTGCATCCTATAAATCCATGCAGGAAGTCACTCTAAATATATAATTGTAATGTCAAGTGACACACTTGAATGAAAATCTCTGCATCCTACAAATACACGTAAGAGGTCATTTTGAACTATGACTACAATGTTCAATGACATGCTGGAATGAAACCATCTGCATATCACAGATACATACAAGAGGTCATTTTAAATTATGATTACAATGTCAAATAACATACTAGAATGAAATCTTTGCATCCTACAAATACACGCAAGAGGTTATTTTGAATTGTGATTGCAATGTCAACTAACATACTAGAATGAAACTCTGCAAATTACCAATGCATGCATATTATGAAATGCACATCTATGTGTATTTTAATGCATGAGAGGGGGTGTTTTACATTTTTAAATGTAGCTGATTATATAGGTGACTATTGTTGCCAAATGCACAAGGTTTTATTTTGGGCTTTGTTGACGCTTTCTCTCCTCTTGTGTAAATATTGCGGATTCGATGACATGGCCTTGTGCTTATATAGCCTGTGATTTTTTAATACTGATTCCCTGCTTTTGCTTATTCAGTAGCATCATGGCGTCTCCCCTGTTTAGGAGAAATTTGAGGAGTTGGGCCTTCCCATCATGCTACAAGAGCGTGTATGACAGGTGGAGTGCGACATTGTGGCCGCAGTCTTCAATCCTACCACGCTACAAGAGCATGAATGAGTCTTCGAGGTACCTATTTGAAAATACATAGTTTTCTTTCCCCGCATGCACTGTAGCTCATACATGGGTATTTAAAGTTATCTCTACTATGCTACAAGAGCATGTATAGGGCCTACTTGCCTCACCGTAAATGCCGCACCGAGCTCCCTCCTACCGTGCTATAAAAGCGCATATAGGGGGTCCCCCGGCGCACCACAAGCCTCGAGAATAGGATTTGGTACATCATACCTTGTGTAGGGGTCGTCGGCAGTGTTGATGTCGAGGACACGTAGAACTAGGCAAATTTTTTTCTTTTTCTTTTTTTTAATTAAGAATGATTAATTATAATTAATATTAATTAACTATAATTAATTATAATAAGTAATCATAATTAATTATGATTAATAGTAATTAATTAAAATTAATTATGATTAATGATAATTAATTGTAATTAATCATAATTAATATTAATTAATTATAAATAATAGTACTTAATAATAATAAATTATAATTAATGATAATTAATTACAAAATTAATTATAATTAATGATAATTAATTACAATTATTCATAATTAATCATAATTAATAATAAAAGGGCTGTTTGACAAACAAATTTATATAGGATTTAAGCTAAATCCTGCTAAACAGGATTTAGACAGGATTTAGGGAACTGCTAAATCTCACAGCAAGTTAAATCCTTTCCTCTTTCTGTCGTAAATCTTGATTTGCTAAATCGATGGATTTAAGTGATTTGGCTGAAGAAGTGCATGAAAGGGAGAAAGTTACCTTCATAATGAGCGAGCTCTCGTTGTTGCTTCCGATTGAAATGTCGTAACTTCTGATCCAATAGGTAGGGAATGTCATCGAAGGGTGTTGGGTCGAAGGTGGTTGCATGGAGGTCTGGCAAAGGCTTGGTTTGCGAGGTGTTTTCGAAGAGGGAGATTGGTCGGAGGTGTTGTGGCAAGAGAGGAAGAAGAAGGGAGGGAGAAATCATAGAGTTCGACGAGGCTAACACTACAGGAAAACCAGGTAATACCGGCGAAATTTCCGGCGGAAACAAATGCGCCGGAAACTACGACAGCATTACCGGCGGAATTATCCGCCGGTGATTTTACAGCTAATTTTCTGGCGGAAATAGGGCCGGTAAATTACCAGCAGCTAAACCGTCGAGTTTGCGCCGGTGTTAGCAATTTACCGACGCATATTCTGTCGGTAATTTTTGGCGGATCTTTCGGCGGATTTACCGCCGGGTTAATTAAAACCCGACGAAATATTACCGGCGGATATTCCGCCGGAAAAAACGCCGGTAATTCCATTATATCGGGCCCCTGTCCTCGACTTTGCTCCTTCGATGCAGTTCGACTTCACTCCTTCGATGCTGTTCGACTTCGCTCCTTGACGACGCTGTTCGACTTCGCTCCTTCGACGCAGTTCGACTTCACTCCTTGACGCTGTTCGACTTCGCTCCTTTGACGCTATTCGATTTCGCTCCTTCAACGATGTTCCGCTCCTACTCGATCGGATCGGATCGCTTGCTGTGTAGGTAACTTTCTACCTTTCTCACTGTTCGACTTCACTCGATGACCTAGCTTCCCTTCCTACATTTCCTACATGAAAGCTCGCTCGTTTGCTATGCAGGTAACTTTATCATTTGACGTTGTTCGACTTTGCTCCTTCGACGACCTTCCGTTCCTACTACATTGGAAGTTACGACATAAACGGGAGCTCGCTTGCTGTGTTGGTAACTTTCTCCCTTTCGCGCTTATTTCCTATCTATTACACCATTACTTTGAACAATAGATCCAAGATATCTAAAGCGTGTACTCTTATTAATTACTTGATCGCCCAAAGTCACAATCCCCTCACTAGGTCTATTACTACTAAAATTACACTCCATATATTCAGTTTTAGATCTACTCAAGCGAAAACCTTTAGACTCTAAGGTTGACCTCCATAGTTCAAGTTTACCTTCAACTTCCTTTCTAGTCTTATCAATAAGAAGAATATCATTAGCAAAGTTTACCTCTATAACTACTGATGTTGTAGATCAGAATTGGATTTATCAATATATATTGTGTTGTATTTTTTTGTATGCAGGTTTTAAATGTGGAAATTACTTTTCGAAAGAAGGAAGATTTTTTATTTATTTATGCTACAAGTTTCCGACGGATTTTTCGCCGGAAAGGTTGTCGGTAAGATGATATCACAACCTTTCCGGCGGAACTATGCGATGGAAATTCCGACGGCTATTTCGACGGTGATATCCGACGGTAAAAATCGACATCGATTTGTTTGCGATGGAATATCCGCCGGTAATTCCGGCGGATAATTCACTGGAACACGATGCCAGAAAAGGCGTCGGGTTGTCAAACATTTCCGCCGGAAAGACCGTGGAAATATTTCTGGCGAAAATAATACGACGAAAATATTTTTCCAACGCGCGTTTTACCGTCGGAGTAAATTCCGTCGGAAATCCGCCGGAAACCTATTTTTTCCGACGTATTTTGCATGTTACCGGCGGATTCTATCTATCGGTAACGGTTGCTTTTCCTGTAGTGTAATTGAAGGTTGGAGGCTTGGGGTCTTGCAGAATCGAGGAAGACGTGGGGATTCGGGATCTTTTGAGTGCTAGTGAAAACAAACAAAAGGCTTATCTCTCTATCATTTTTGTTTGTTTTCTCTAGCACTCGAAAGATGTAGGGATGCGATCGAGGTAGAAGAATGTGTGAAGAGTGCCAATGACGTGCGTCAGACGTCCAATTTATGGGAGAACATCAGCGTCGTCGAGTGGGTACAAAACCAGTACTTTTTTTTCCGTATTCATTTACAGGTCAACAAACATCATCATTCGCATACCTAGATAATGCAAATTAATATCATTGCATAATATTGAATCTAATAGGTATTTGTCATTTATTTAAATAATACGATATTTCTTCAGAAGCCTTAGTATTTCTTAAGAGATGATTGAATGAGACACTTTTTTTTCAATTGCTCTTTCTTTGATTCTACAGTATCATTCACAGAATCATTCAACTTCGCATGCTTAGTGTCAAAGTTAGCCTCCTGCTAGTAACACATCAATGGGTCTCCTATTTACATTATGTTGCCTTTCTTTATCCTAGTTGCCTCCATCAGAACCTCTATGATCATCAATTGGAGGAGTCATCAATAAAACCTTCAACTCCAATGTAAGATGAATGTACTTCTTCTCAGCTTGGTTGTTAATTGCGAGGAACTTCTATAATGATTCGTAGGCCCTTGCAGTTGCCATAGTTTTCCTGCATTGGCTACCTATTTAAGTTCATAAAGAACCCATTATATTTCCAACATAACTTCTATCATTGCTCGCCTTCAAATTGGCGCATTCACCAATGATTTGATGTTGGATGCCGACTGAATTGCATTTATCACAAACTTTCTCATGCATGTTGGCTAGCAATTTGCTGCATTTATTTGCATATTAGTTTTATGTTCATAAAAGGTTGGTGTATTTACTTAGTGATGCTTTGCCATTTAATTGTGTGAATGCCCTGCTACTTATTTCACATTGCTTGTATATGTCTATAGGGAGCATGGTTATCTACACATGTTAGCTGGCAAGTTGTTACATCCGCCGTCATTGCTCATAAGCGGGTTGATGCACTAATTCTTCAGCTGGCTACTTTTGACTGCAAGCTAGTTGATACTATTTCATACTGATTGGAAGGATGTTGTAGCACCAATTGTGTGTTGCATTATGCATCGATCATTTTGCCCTTTTGCTCATGAAGAGTCAATATATCTGCTTGCTATTGAGTGATAGTTGATTGCATGAATGATCTATCATACACTGCATGTTGTTCATCGTCGCCTGTAGGTGGATTATTGTACACGACAAATCCCCTACCATTGCTTACAGGTGCTTGTACTATTGTCTTTTGCTTATAGGTATTTGCATCTGCAGTCGATCGATCACATCATCATTCGTCGTCACCTGTGGGTGGATTATTTTATGCGGAATATCTTCTACAGTTGCTTGTAGAAGATAAGTACATTTGCTTGGTATTGAATGGTTGGTGACAACAAGGGCGATCTGGCATTTGCTGCAAGTTGTTTGTCGTCACCCATAGGTGGGCTACTGCAGTATGATGGGCTTCTTACATTTATTTGCAAGTGGTGTATATAATTGTGTCTACAAGAAATTTGCCGTACTTGCAATACATCCTCTGTCGTTATCCACAAATAGGTTATATCAACAGTCTTTGATTGCATTCAAATCAGTGCATTCATCTGATGTTGCATCGCAATTAATTGTATAAATCCCCTGGCATTTGCATGTTGCTGCAGGCTACTGGACGAGTTGCATTCATCATTGACTTTCATATATACACTGATTGATGAATTACCATATCTGCTGTCATCATTTATCAGCAAATTGGTGCATTTGCTTATTAGCTAATGATTGTTGCTTGTAGATGGGTTATTTTCACTATAACCATTCTTTCATTCATTTCTAGTCATGCTGCATCTTTCATATATAATTGTGGGTGAATCAATGTGCTATTGTCCTATGCGGATGCCTGCGAACTAGCTACTATATATTCCTTGTGATCAGGCGACAATGACTACATTGCATTTGCTTCAAGGTCTTTGATCATCTCTTAATTGTCAATTTACTCCATGCTCGATCATTGTTGCTTGCATAGTTACATATGCTTATTGGGCATTGTTATTACTGACTACAGGCTAGTGGAAAACGATGTCGCAACATTCATTGCATGCCCTTAGCATATGTTTGTAGGAAACTCATTACCCTTAAGTCTTGTCCGTTGTCATTGCTTATAAGTGGATCAATGTATCCATGAATCGACTGATGTTGAGCGTAAGGAAGATGTCACATTCGTAGCATATTGCTCATTGCTACTTGCAAGTGAGTTTGACATGTTCGCTCGTCATTTGTCTTATACTTATTCATTTTTATTTTCTTGAGTGACTTGAACCATTAATTTGAATCATTGTTTAATACTTGCATTTTTAATTTGATCATGTATTTTAGATTTTAGGGTTCAATTTCTTGCTGTCTAGTTCAAGTTTGGTCCCCTGTTGTTCATATAAGTCCCCTGCGCATTTGTTTAGATATCAGTCCTCTGTTAGTTGAAATTTCGGCAGCATCCCAGCATCTCCCCCATTTAGGAAAAAATTGGGGAGTTGGGCCTTCCTGCCATGCTACAAGAGTATGTATGGCAGGTGTTGCGTAACACCGCGGCCATAGTCTTATATCCCAACACGCTACAAGAGCATGTATGAGTCTTCGAGATGCTTGTTTGAAAATACTTTGAAAATACTCAGTTTTCATTCATCGCAGGAACTATAACTCATACATAAGTACTTAAAGTTATCCCCGCCATGCTACAAGAGCGTGCACATGGACTACCCGCTTAGCCGCAAGTGTCGCATCGGGCTCCCTCCTACCGTGCTACAAGAGCACGTATAGGGGTCCCCCGGCGCGCCATAAGCGCCGAGAATAGGATTTGGGACATCATACCTTGCGTAGGGGTCATTAGCAGTGCTGATGTTGAGGGCGTGTATAACGAGGCAAAAATTTCTTTCTTTTTTTATTTTTTTTATTTTTTTAACTTAGCCTTTTTTTTTGGTTAACAATGATCAATTATAGTTAATGATAATTAACTATAATTAGTAATAATTAATACTAATCAATAGTAATTAATTTAAATTAATTAAAATTAATTATGAGGAATGATAATTAATTGCAATTAATCACAATTAATTATAATTAATAGTAATTGAATAAATTGATAATAATTAATTATAATCAATATTAATTAATGATAATTAATTTCAATTAATCATGATTAATAAAAAAAGGTTGTTTGGCAAAGAAATTTATGTAGGATTTAAGCAGGATTTAAGCTAAATCCTTCTAAACAGGATTTAGGGAACTGTTAAATCTCATAGCAAGTTAATTTCTTCGTTTTCTCTCTTTCTGTTGTAAATCCCGATTTACTAAATCGATTGATTTAAGGGATTTGGCTGGAGGCCCACGAAAGGGAGAAAGTTACCCTCACAATGAGTGAGCTCCCGTCGTTGCTTTCGATAGAGATGTCGTAACTTTTGATCCAACAAGAAGGGAGCGTCATCGAAGGGTGTTGGGATGAAGGTGGCTGTAGGGAGGTCCCACTAGGGCTTGGTTTGTGAGGTGTTTTCGAAAAGGGAGATTGGTCGAAGGAGTTGCGGAAGAAGAAGGGAGGGAGAAATCAGAGAGCTTGGCGAGGTTGATTTAAGGTCGGAGGCTTCAGGTCTTGCGTAATTGAGGAAGATGTGGGAATTTGGGATCTTTTGAGTGCGAAAGAAAATAGATGAAATGCTTCATCTCTCTATCATTTTAACGATGATGTAGGGATGCGATCGAGGTAGAAGAACGTTTGAAGAATGCTGATGACATGCATCAGACGTCCAATTTACAGGATTTGGGCACGATCTTCATGTGGAGAACGTTGGCATCGTCGAGTAGGTACGAGACCTGTACGTTTTTTTTTTCTTTTGTATTTATGTGCAGGTCAACAAACATCATATTCCACATACCAAGATAATGCAAACTAATATAATTGCATAATATTGAATCTAATAGGAATTTGTAGAACAATTGATTCACTCACAAAACATAAATCATAAAAGTGTTGTAGGAACATAAAAGTATAAATAACTAAAATTTCTATGGTGAAATCCATCAATATGCTATTAAATTCTCATTGCGTAGAAATATGTGTAAAGAAAATATAACAAAAAATACAACGATGAATATAATCACTAACTTTTGAGATTGGAGAATGATAGCCTACCCCATGAGGAATAATTTTTATAAATATTTTTACTTGTAAATTTATCTCAACAACCTTTGAGGCCTTCTCTCTCTCTCTCTCTCTCTCTCTCTCTCTCTCTCTCTCTCTCTCTCTCTCCAATAGGAGTAATAGAAAAAGAAATTAATGAACATGGTCAAGGAAGATAGAAAGAAAGAAGAGAGTGCAAAAAAGGTCACATAAATAATTGATGTTTGTTATAGCATAATGCTAAAGAAGTTGATTAAAATATACATAAATACTTCATTTAATGTGTAAAAAATATTAATAAAATGGACACCATATGACTTCATAAAGAGATTTTACTTCATGAACGGTGTGAAACTCCTTAAAGGGTCCACTTTCCTTGATTTTTAGGAAGAGTCCTATATCTTACCTATCTGAATTTCTTTCCCTTTTTTGCATATCCATTTTATGAAGTACAATGCCATCTATTTCATGTATTTTATCCATGTCCACCATCAAAGAATAGGATTAGCCACCACATCTCTTTCCACACATTTTTTTTATTAGAGCCCTAGTAGAGATAGATATCTCATACAATGATAAGAAATCTGGTTGGGTTAACGAACTAATGCCCTCGAAAGGTTGTTTGATAAAATAAAATCTTTTGCTCCATTATTGTTTACATTGGAAGCTTCATAATGATTTTTAAAACTCAAACACCATTTTGAAAATGTAAATTTGGGGCTTATGACAATTGATTCTAGCATCCTAACTATCATTTCCTATATAAAGAGTCCTTTTTCTTTATATGTTAACAATACCATTCCATGTCTAGTTGTGGTTAATTACACAAATGATGATGCTCCTCACCAATATGATTATGAAGAAATTCATATTAGGATTGTGGTGGAATCTTAAGCATTATTAGTTAGTGTCACACCCTAAAAAATCCCCCTTTTAGGAGACTCGGCCCCAGGAGCTAACACAAAATATTTCTCATTATTTGAGCATTACACATTTCATTATTTCTAAGCTGGTGAGCCTACCGAATATCATCAAATTGAACCAAATAAAGGAGTTAGAAGAAATTAAATAAAGATAACCCAAAAGATATTTAAACTCTTTCATCTGATACATATAACAAGATGTTTCTAATAGTTGCACAAAAAGGAGAGCTAATATTCCAAGAGATATATCTTATTCCTATGTAGATTTCCCTTTGGAGGTGGCTCATCCCATTCATATGCCCTTGATATTTCAATAGGGTAGGACCAAAAACCTACTATCAGTTAATTTTCTCTTATCAGTGAAAGAAAGTTAATTTTGTATCAGTGAAATTAATTTATTACTAAAAAAAATATTGTATTCAATAATAACATTTACAAAACAAAACATCTTTAACTATGGCACCATAATGGAATGAGATCCTTTGTTGTACACTTTTTACATAGTAATTTTCTAATGAAGCTATTCCTATGACCATATAGTACAACAAATATAAAATGTGATGTTGACATTTCCTTCACTCACACAACTAGTTTCCCTCTTTGGTGATGTAGAAGCTATCTCGCACCTCCCTTGTTTTTGAATTCATAAACTGTTTGCCAATGAAACATCAACAAATTATTAGCTTAAAATATAATAATAAAAAAAAGGTATAGAAGAGTAAAATAGAGAGAAATAGAAGAAATTGAAAGTAAATTATGAAAATTGAATGGGTGAATGTCATAATTACACTCTTTTTCTTACATTTACATATTTATTGCATACTTTCTATGATGGCTTCGTTCGAGGCA
This sequence comes from Dendrobium chrysotoxum, assembly GCA_019925795.1. NCBI lineage: Eukaryota > Viridiplantae > Streptophyta > Magnoliopsida > Asparagales > Orchidaceae > Dendrobium > Dendrobium chrysotoxum. The sequence continues at coordinate 79,677,613 of CM034305.1, read as the reverse complement.
ATTTTCTTATTGCTTTCTATAGTAGCTTTTTAGTTCAAATTTTTTTGAAAATAACAAAATAATAGTAGTAAAAAACTGCTCCAAATGAAGCTTATATGTAACAATTATGAAATATTTACACCAATTTCTATGGGACTCTTGAACGAGAAAGCAGTAGACTTGAATTGGATTTCAAAATCCTAATATGAAAAATATATATTTAAATATATTCTATATTAGTGTTTTAAATCAATTTGTACTAAGATTCCATAAATGATTCATGAATTTATCAAATGTGCTAATGAGCGTTAAATCCTAACACAAAATATATCTAAAATACATTTAAATTTAAAATTTTAAGTATTAAATTATTTAAAATAATTAAAATTTCTACAAGCTCATGAGCTACGTACATAATTGCCCGCTTAGGCTCGAAATAACTCAAATAACATCCCTAGACAACTGTATGAAGATGATCAAATATCCACAAGCTTACCTCAAAACTTAATTTTTCCTTTGTTGCATGCACTTTTGTGTAACCAAATTCTGAAATCCTCTCCAAGCTCCAAACATTGTCAACCTTTGATTAGGCATAGCGCAAAACATTATTAGTTGGAGGCAAAATATATATGCTCGATCGATGCACTATTAATAATGTAACAGATATATCACACATGTAGATCGAAAAGTAATTTAGCTATTTTTTGTTACAAAAAATAACTTTTCACTATAAAATTTTGGAAAAATAGTTAGAACGCAACAAGAAAGTTATAGCTAAATGAAATTATGATTACTGCTTACAAAATAAAGCAGCAAGAAAGCTATCTCAAACAGTCCCTTAGTCACAACCTAAGAATTGTAACATGTCTTAGGCTTCGTTTGGAATGACTTTCTTATTGCTTCTTGAAGCAACTTCTTGGTACAAAATTAAAATTTTTGTACTAGGAAGCTGCTTCAAGAAGCAGAAAGAAAGCCGTCCCAAGTGAAGCCTTACGTTATGAAGTTTGCAAAACATATATTACAATTTAATAACCTAAGATGTTACTTACTTTGCTTGGAAAGATATCAAGAGTGAACCCTGCCATTCCAATGACCACATGAACTGGAGCTGTATAATTACCATTGTTATAACTGTCCACTCCATTACTGTCTTTTATTGGCATTTCTTTACATTGATTTTTATAAACTGCACATGTTCTTTCATAGTTATGTACATGACCAAATAATGCTAAGTCCACCTATAAGATTCAGGAAAGAAAAAGAGAAATTAGCACTATAAAGCAAAAATTGTATATCCAATTTCATCATAAATGTGCTTTGTTCTTACCTTATTTTCCATTAAGAGTGGCTCAACTGATTCCACAAAATCTGAATCTACACTGGGAAGAATGCTATCTTGAGATGAATACATTGGCCTGTGCCTGTAAGTTATAATTAAAAATAATAATTAAAATATCAAATTTTAAAAGTACAACTTTAAAATTCGATCTTCATGTCAAACGCAATTAAGATTTCGTTTGAGATGGCTTTTTTACTGCTTTCAAAAGCAGCATTTCAATATTAAAAAAATTGTACTATTAAAGAGCTGCTTCAGAAAGCAATAAGAAAGCTATCTCAAATGAAGCCTATGAAATAAAAGAAAACTTTGAAATGAAATAATTAGAAATAGGTAAAGTTACATTATTTATAATATATTAATGAAAAGGTTTGATTTTATGCTTATCAAGGAGCCATCTACATTCAATATTGTTGCAAGTTGTGCTTACATGACAAATAAGCTCACTTTTTTTTTTGCTAAGTACTTAAAATTTTTTTAAAAAATTGCAATTATGGGACAAAATTTTAATTTTTCAAAAGTTAGCCTATTATTTGTTTGGTAAAAACTATCAATAAATTAATGTAAAATGACCAAAATATTGATGGAAAATGAAATGATGATCATATTGATGGGTTTTCAAAATTGAGCATCCAATTATTACTACTTGGATTTGATATAATCACTAAACAAATTACTTCACTTTTATTTTTTATGTTTAAATTAGAGAAAATTGCTATTTTCTTATTATGTCTTATATATATATATATATATATATATATATTACTTTGTAAAATAATATTGCAAAACATATTGAATCATAAGCTAACATTACTTGTACAAAAATAATAAGTGGACAAGATCTGAGTAATTACCCTGTGAAAATCAGCCAAGGAGTTCTCGTTCGATCAACAGATGCTAAATCACTTTTAATCCAATTATACTGCAAAAAAAGTTCATTTCATGTATTTTATCATACTCAAAACACTTGCCTAGCTAATCAACAAAAGAAAATATGTATATTTAGGGTCATATATTTACCTGTTCAGAATTCTCACTCCAATTATGTTCTGTAGATATAACTGTGAAGTGAACAGTAGCTTGCTCAAAAGAGTACCATGGTTTATCCTTTGCACTTGTTGGCATTTGAAAATAGCTCTCATAAGCAACACCACACTCTCCACCAGAGTCTGGTGTTACATATACAGACCCAGAGTCTGGATAGTCCCTACAATACATACACTCCCTCATCATTTTATGTGAAAACATATAATTATTATTATTATAATATATATATATATATATATATATATATTCATAATATGTTATTATACTAAGATTAAATTGTATGTGCATTTAAACTTACCTTTCATGATTACCAATAGCTGTCATGTAGGAAAGTTGACCAGCCACAGGTGTAATAAGATTAAGGAAGAAATCCCACTCCACCAAAAATCCAGTTGCATAACTTATGTCTCCAATATGTAAAATTGAATCAATATTACCAGCTGCTACTTCATCAGTCATAGCTTCAACTACAGATCTTGATCCTGGCTGTATTTCATCAATTGATATCATTAGTCTTGCACTTGATGACGTTTAAATTAACATACATAATAACATTCATACCTGAATGTAGTGTTCAACTGATTGATCTATAGGAGCTTTTCCCATATCACCATATGCCAAAAATGTAGTTTCACTTGCTCCAGCTGCTGGGGGTGTTGAGAATTTTATATCTTTACTCCATCCAACAGAGTCACTTTAGTTGATTAAAAAATAAATAAATAAATAAGGATTTCAAGGTTATTATAAATATAACACAAGCAATTTTGTACTATAAATGATTTTAATTAATAGTGTTACCTTCCATATTTGTAGAAGTATGAAGAAGAAGGTTGGAGTCCAGAGATTATAGCTGAATGAATATATCCAGGATCATGCCATCCAAAATCTTTGGCTGGACTTAGGTCACCTGAAAAGAAGATTAATTGTTGGAAGCTGTTTGCAACGATAACAAATACAGAAGATGTGTAACGTTTATAAACCGCTGCTAAAAAAGTTGTAGGGGTTTTAACCGCTGCTGTAGAGTAAAAAAAAAGTGTCGTGAAAGTCTATTTTTTTGATAGTTATTAATGAAAGATCCAACAATTACTCCTACAAATTTATATAAAAATTCTAAGATAACATTCTCTCATGAAACTCTAGAGGGTTTTAAAAAATAGCTACACATTGTGAAACATCCTATATATATGGCTGATATATAAAAAAGAGAAAGTAAAGGAAGCTCACTGCACATATCATGTGGTTTAAATGTAGTAACCACAGAGGTTGCTGAACTCCCATCTCCATATTGAACCTGTTGGGGTTTTCCATCTCCACTAACCCAAGTTAACTTCATCTGTTCATGAAATATTTACATACATACACCATTTATAAAGTTAATTATATAAACATACTAAGTAAAACTATATATAAATATATATATATATATATATATATATATATATATATATATATATATATATATATATATATATATATATATACAGAAAATGTATACAGTATACATACTGTTGTTCCAGTTGAATCAACACTGGAAAGATGGCCATATAAGGGTTGATTAGGATTTGCAAAACCAATTGGCTGTGATCTTTTGAGTATGCAAGGGGTATCAAAACCACCAGTGAAGAACACAAACTCTAACTCAGTTCTAATATTCACAAAATGGAATGTTACAGAGCCACTGCAGGTTTGTATCGAGTAGTTATTGTCTTCTCCATGTAGCTTGCATTCTTGCTTATTGCAGTTCAGGTAAGAGGGATCATTGCTCAAATATTGGGCCTGCATTTAAATATTCAGAGAGTTCATTATAAATAATCGCACTTTGAGGTGAAAATTTAACAAATACATGCATGAATTGGAGATTTTTCTTAAGCTTCGTTTAGGACAGCTTTTAAACAGTACTTTTTCTTTTAACAATTTTTTTAACTAAAAAGTTACGATAGAAAGCAGTAAAAAAACTGTCACAAATGAAGGCTTAATTAATTTTTTTACAAAATTTGAATGAAAAAAATTTGCTCATGATGGTTTTTAAAATCCTTGAATTTATTTTGAAAAAAGTATGCAATATAAAAATTAATTAATTTTTTTATAAATTATACTAATCTCAAATCAAATCTAAGAGTTTCAAAACTCATTTTCATCAAATTTTGAAAACAATATCTTGGATCCAATGTTTCACCCAAAGTAATATAATTATCTACTTTTTGATTTCTCATATGAATAATAAATTTATTTATCAATGAAAAGGAACATATAGCTATAATGTTCAATAATTATTCGTTTAGGTGTAAAATTGTAAATTCTTTTTACATAAATAATAAAAAATTAGAATACCGCACTTATTTAATTATAATAATTAATATGGATTAAGATTAAAAAAATAATATTATATTTATAAATAAAAATAATTATTTTTTTCAAATCATGCATTGCACAGGCTTGACTTTAAAACTATATACCTTGAACCTATGTATATTTTTCCTTCATCTAGACTTATTTACCGAAAATATGATAAATTCAAATAAATGATGACTTATTTTCAATTTATTTTATCATTTATCATCTATTAATTTTTTTTTTATTTCATTAAAAACAATATATTAATTGCAATTCTGTATCATAGAGTGTTACAAATAAATCAGAAATTTGTACAGGTTCATGAAAATTATATCACGCTTAAATAGTATTTTGATTGATAAATATATTAATAAGATTATAAAATTTCTGTGTTACTAATTAATTACCTTCACTGGATAATGGCACAGAAGCGGCAGACTGCTGAGATCTCCAGTTTGAGCATACATGACCGCGTTCGCTGGGCAATCCGATACGCTGCACATCATAATAAATGAGGGAGGAAACAAATTATAAATATTTAAAAAACTATACATATATTGAAAGCTTATGGAGCATTACTCAATGTTGGAGGGCGAGATCATGGCGATCCAATCATCCTTATCAGGATCAACTACACCGCTCACAGTTACAGTGAGGTTTCCTTCATCAGGCAGCATCGAGCTCTTGCTGACATTAATGGAGAGATAAGGATTCACATCCAGGCACTCTCTTAGAACTCTCCTGTTGATTACTTTGAACTTCGAAATCGCAGGAGAAGAAGAAGAAGAAGAAGAAGAGACAGACAAAAATGCCAACGAAAGAGATAAGAGAAGGTTGATGAGACAGAGTTTCATGGTGAAAGATTAGATAGATAGAGAGAGAGAGCGCGCGCGAGGAAAAGTGTTAGTTTATAGCTTTTCTCTCTTTCCTTCTTCTTTCTCTCTCTTATCTTCACGAGGTAGCTAGCATGCAGGCATTGATGTCTATATATATAATGGAAGGCAAGAGAGATTTCAATTTCCAAAGTTTGGAGAAGACCGTTCAAAATGGCGCGATTGTTCATACTTGTTTTTCTTCCGCGTACTTTTTGTGATATTTGTTTCATATTTTTACTTGCTCGATACGTCTCAAATTCAATAGTATTATCTGTTCACATTATTTTCAATATATTATAAATAAAAACTTATTATTATTAGAAAGTTTTTAATTTGCATGATTAAAAGTTATATATTTTTTTCTTTTATTTTAGGGGCCTCCAAATGGATTAATGGATTGAGCTCAAATCGAATTTGAAATTGGCCTGTTTTGAGCCTATCCAACTCGAACCCAACCCATTTAGTAAAAGAGTCAAAAGCCTAGACCTGAACTCAACTAATCAACAACTCGTTTGACCCTACACGACCCTCTAACACTTTTATTTAAAAAAAAGATTTTAAGTAAAATGGGTAATGCAAAAAATATAGAAATATCAATTAAGTCTTTCTAACTGCACCAATTAGCAAATCTTAATCAAGAAGATTTTTTATGCTACGTTATACTATATAAACATTCTTAATTGTAAAGGCAAGAGCAAAAGTTTGATGCTAGATAAAGCACACCCATTAATATATGTCAAAAATGGGTCGATTAGGTTTGCGGGTTGACTCAAACTCAACTCATTTGTTAAACGGGTCAAATCGAATCCCAATATCCTCAATCAGATTGTCGGGTTGTTTCATATATATATATATATATATATATATATATATATATATATATATATATATATATATATATGATTAAATTTTCTATTTAATATTTTTATTAAAAAAAAATTAGTCAAACGTTATTAGATCAATCGTGCAACCAACGAAATTAATTTTAGTCATAACTTTTCTTAAAAAATATTATTAAAATATAATATTAAGTTGCTTTTTTAAAATTATGTGATTGTAATTTAAAATTATAATTATGAAGTAATAAGGGACTTTCCATGATCAGTCCAAAAGTCTCTGTGCTAATCTTTTTATCTCTTATAACATATATTAAATGTTCATATTGTTTATTATAAATTTGGATTGCATTATAGGCTCTATTTTAATCTGTTGCATTCAAGAGGAAATAGTCATTAGATAATAAAAATAATTTCTTAAAATTTTGATAAACTTATTTATTAGTTAATTTAAATGTTTATTATTTTTAATAATAAATAAATTTCTTTCATAAATTTAAAATATTTTTTTATTGTTTATTTTACATTTCTTTAATCCATATTCTTTTGTTTTTTTACACTTTTAAAACTAATATTTGCTCCCTACGTCATGGCACGTAACTTGTATGCCGAGTCGAATATTATTATTATTTTTTAAATTAAAACTTGCACAATGGGGCCTATACATTAATTAAAAAAAAGATTACAAGTCCTTAGTGAACCCTCTAAAAATATATTATTTGATGCAAAACCTACGAGCCGTCGATCCAATCTATTACAAGAGACAACAAAAGCAAAAAAAAGCAAAAAAAAAAGAGCAGAAACAACAACAGAAAAGGAATAAGGGCCAAGAGAGATCAAAAGCCAAGAAGTAACTCAAAGAAAGCAGCCGCCCGATCAAGACCATCAAAACAACCACCCAATCAAGACAACCATGCAAACAACAAAGGTTCCACAATAAGCAACAGACCATCATAAATGAACCTGCAAAAAAGAGCACCGCAACTTCCTAGAAGAAGGGTTAATAAATAGAGCAAAGCAAAAGAGAAACCAACCACATAAAGTAACCCTCAAGCTAAGCACCAGAATCACAACAAGTCCCCCCAGCCAAACCGGCCAAACCACAGAGAACCCACAACCAAAGATAAAAACCAAAACCCAAGCCAAAAGAAAAAAGAAAAAAACTAATTCCTTTTAGACTTCCTTCTACGACGTTTTCCTCCACCACGGCTAAAAGCTTTTTTCAACAATACGGTTCACATTCAAATTGCACATTGCCTGAGCATCCTCATCAGGTCCAAAAAGCACTTCCCCAACACCCCTGTAGGGTGAGGAGAGAGACTCCTCAAGCCAGTCATTTTGATCAGAATTAATTGCCAATTGAGCTTTCAGAACATCATTTGAAATAAATGATACAGGGACATAAAAAAATTGCTTGTTTGAAGTTTCCAACAAAGTGAAAGAAGAATCCACAGAATTAGCAGCCAAACCAAATGAATTAAATGTATTCCCTAGCATAATAGGCATACCACCACCAACCAAGGGCTCAAAACTTCACAGCCCCCATCAACAGCATCCACATGAACATTAGGAGAAACAGTAGGACTAGTAACACAATTATCCATACAATTAATAGTTTCCCGAGCCACAATAACTCCGCCAGAAGTAGGCAAAGGAGGAAAATCCTCCTCTGCAAAAATAGATTCAGTTCCAGGACCAGTCAAGCAATTATTGGTAACCTTGATCGCATCATCACCTATAATATTATCACCCGAAGGCAAAACATCAATTGAAGGAGCAGGTTTATCCTCAGCATAGACAGGAACACCCACAGGCAAAATAAAATCCAACTGGGCGGAATCAACCACCAAACCAGTGACATTCCCAATTTCAGCGATAATCGAACCAAAATCCACCACATTAGCATTTAAAACACCACAATCATCATGAACCACATCAATATTATGAATAGCACAATTATCCAAATTATCCAAAATAACAACAATATTTTTTCTCACAGTTATTATTAACATTAATAGGGATAGAGCCATTAGGACCAATATGCAGGGAAAGTGATTGAGGTTTCGACATTCACCTTTAGCATGCCCAATACGTTTACAGGACCCACAAAAAGGGGGAAAAACTTCCATCGCAACTTGCTGGATATATCCAAATTTCTCAGGACCTAACCACACTTTATCAAGGTAATTTTTTTTATGTCCAGCTCAACTAGGACACGAGCAACATAGGGCTAGAACTGATCAAGGTAACTTTATCAACCTTTAACAGTCGACCAAAAATGGAACCCAAACCATGGAGAATGCAGGGGGAGAAAAGGTGTGGCCGGAGGTCAAGGAAAGAAATCCAAAGAGCGATCATCGGAGATTCCACTCCGATGTCAACAAATGGTGACCATTTGGTCAATTTCATATAACAGTTATTAACTAGGTAAGATCTATGACAAAAAATCTTACTATAATCAAGATCATTAACCAATTTAACCAAAATAGGATTCTGATCCAACAAAGTAACGGATATATTGTCATTAAGCTTAAGGTTGAAGAAAAACCTACTTATAGCTTCAAGAGAAGGTCATCCAGAAGGGAAAGAGCCAACTAATGCATACTGTAACCGAGCCGTTAGCGCAAGAAATTCCTCTTTTGAGATCCACAGTGACGGCAAACCACGAAACGAGAAAGTTTTTAGCTTAGGAAATCGCGTATCTGAGGAAATAACACAAAATCCGTCGAGAAACGAAATAGATTTTGTTGGTCCATCAATAAAACCTAGATCAACAAGGCGATTCATCGCCATTCCGGCCTATAAGGCCGGAGTTGGACGAATCGTGAAGAAAAACCAGAAAAGCAGGGAAGAAAGAAACAAAAAATTAGAAGGAAAGCTTCCCTGAGTTAGGCTCTGGCGAAGAGGGCGCCGGAGAGGAGCTAGGGAAAACCCTAGCAGAGCACGACCAAAAATAAAAACTGATATGAGTCAAATATTATTAATATTATTATGTTTTAGACAGAATGAGGGCTCGAATCCAATGCATCATGATTCTCAAATTTATTTTCAATCAGCATGCTACTAGTTCAAGTGCAGATGTCGAATATTAGGCATCACACATTACATATTAAAAGGCATTGTGGACCTCCGAAAGGACTATAGAAACCAAACACCGCCTCCCCGTAAAGGGAGACAGTATCTGTTGCCAATGGGAGGGCAGATTCGATCACACATACGATCAACCATTGAGGATAGTGGCTCTCACCAATACACCCCGATGGATAATAATATGTGCGATCTAATCATAACGGGTTTCCCCCACCCGATACATTAGCTCGAATGGGGTCTATTTGAGAGTGGGATTCGGTTTCCCACGGGCGCAAGCCCCCGTGGTTAATTACATCTCAAGCCGGGGGCCTGAGAATACTCTCGATTAAGGATTCTACATTATTCTTTCTAAATTGGGATTGGCACATGGGGGAAGACTAGGAAGTCCTACGCGAAGGGAAAGAGAGGTTCAACTAGGCTTAGTCAACATGCACGGCTCACATCAGCATCCGGAGGGACTAAGGTAGTGAGAAGAAACTGGAGAAAAATAAATGAATCATGCACTCGAAACATGCAGGAGGGAAGGATGGAGGTGGCGTCACTCGTGTGACGCAGATATGTAGGGTTTAGGGTCTCTGGAAGACAGAAGACCTACCTACTGGTGAGGCGTACTACGAAACAATAGTAGCCTCGAATCCTAAATCTAATGGGTTTAGTGTTCTACGCAACACTAACACCCGTGTCCTAACTAATGCGATGCAAAACCTGGACTTACCCCGGCCTGGAAGGGGGAGCCAGCTAACCACCTAATCGCTTTAAAACCATGCTGTCCAGTCATTTATGAAAGATGGGTAGGTGGGTTATAGTTCTGGGAAGTAGGGCCGACGTCTAGAGGATTTCCTAATTGGCCCCGGACTGATGTTGGGTGAATGCTCCTATGACTAATGCAATTAAAATTTTGATTTAGTTAGTTTCTAATGCAATGCATGCTAGTCAAAGTATCCAAATCAGGTATGCACAGAACTTTAAAAAGGCTTATAAAATAATTTTTAGAATTAGACTGGGCTTCCCCAGGTCCGGCACCTCATCCTCATAGGTCAGATTATCCGGACTCTACCCACGGGCGGGGAAGTGTCTTATAGAAGGAAAGAGAGAAATGCAACGATATGCATGCTACCCCGGACGATTCCGGCAATTCCCTAGGTCGTTAAGTTTCTAAATTATTTAAATCTTAAAATTTGAATGTTAGTTGGGAGTAGAAAAAGTCTTAGTCCTTAAAGAGCCTAACGAAATCCAGGCTAAAACAAAAGCGACATGCAAAACGCCAAGAAACTAAGAAAAGCAAACAATCCTAGAGGCACACAATCATAAAACACATCAAAATTATCCAAACAAATTAATAAATGTCCATAGGCCAACTGCCCTTAATTACAACCCAGGGTCTGCAGAAAATTAAAGTGGCCGGGCACCACTGCCAACAACCCGGATTTCTAACCCTAAGATTGACGCAAGTTATTTTTGAGTGGGATACTTGGTCTTCATCTTCTTGATCTTCTCTTCCTTGGACTCCTCGGATCCCAGCTCCATTGGACTCCTTGTATTTCAACTTCCTTTGATTCTTCAAGTAGTAGAACGATCCAAATTTGGATTTCCAAATAGAAAAAGACCATCCTCATATTGGGTGTCCTTTCCTCTTTGGAATCCAACCTTTGGATCCTAGTATCCCCACTCAAAATGAACTTTCACAACTCTTAACCAATATTACAAACCCTTTACATTAAATGAAAGCAGTAAATCTAGACTCTCCTGCAAGGTTATCCTAATAAAAATCAACCCAAGCAATTTTATATTATCCCAAGCAATTTATATAGGAATGAAAATACTCATCACAGCCACACTTGGCCATGCTCTTAAATATTTGAGGGCTAGGCAAGCTCTGGAGCACCTGTAGCAATTTATAATGACTTTCAATTAGCCCTCATTTATTTAGGGGGGGCTGAGCAATTTCTGAAGCACCTGCATAAAACAGCATTAATTTTTAAATCATGATTATTGCCCCCCTTTTATTTAGCGCTGCATGAGCATGGCCACCTGCAGGAGACATTGTTAGTATCAACCTCGGCCCTAACCTATGGGTAGTCTATCGTGCAATCACATCAATTCCCAGAGTGCAGTAAAAGTAAACAAACACACCAATAGTTCAATCACAACATGCAACGAAATCCGGAAAAGCTCGGCACGCAGCAGAAAAGTAAACACCGGCCTAGCCTAAGTCTAGAAGTGGTGCCCTAGCAAACAATTCTACAGTGTGTGTAAGAGCCTGTGTGGCTGAGGTAGATCCTAAGCTAGGTAGTTAATTACAATTGCCTACTGTCCAAGTTGGTTGTAGGTCTGAAAAGGGAAGTTTTATTTAAAGTCCAAATATTAGTGAATTGAGATTTATCTTAGTTGATTTAATGTGTGGATCAATTTTATTTCTTAGGGTAATAATATTTAAAGTTTAAGTTGTATTAGTGAGTTTTAGGGGGTTCGGGGTCCACCTATACATTAAGCAAAGGGGGTCCAAAATTGACTTTTTGATTAAAGGGGATTTGTGAATAGATAATATTTCTATAAAATACTAGGCCTTAACCTGATCAGTTAGACAGTTAGTATGCCCGATTTGGATTCTTCTATCCAAAGTTATGAATTTCTGAAATTTTGGTCTCGTTTTGAACTAAGTTTGACCGGATTGTTGACTTTTTGATTTAAGTTGATTTATGAAATCTTAATGTTTTTAATAAATACTAGACCCTAATGTGAGTTGAATGCCTTTGAGTTTGTTGGATTTGGAGTTTCCTACGCAAAGTTATGAATTTTAGAAGTTGGGGCAATTAAATGAATTATCGGAATTGCCTAATTAGGGGTATTTTGGGGGTTTTGGCCCAAATCAGCTCCAAACTGATTGGAATCACCCCCAAAGGTCAGAAATGACCTAAGAAGGTGTTCCCAAGTGTTTGGGGAAAGTTTGGGATTTTTAATAATTTTTAATGATTTAATTAAGGCAAAAAGGTGATTTTTGATTAATGTTGAGTTAAAGTCCAGATTAAGGTCCAATTAAGGGGCCCTAATTATCTAAGATTGGGGACTGAATTCTGGAGAGTTTGAGGTATTATGGGTATTTTTCTGATTTAAAAATGGATTTATTAGATTTTTCTGAAGTTTCTAAGGCTTAATTAACGGGTAAGTTAGGGTTTGCTAATTAAGTGTTTTAAAGAGTCCAGAAAATTCCTAGAAAATTCTAGAGGGTTCCAGATGTCACTATGTTTAAGTGTTTCAAATTTCAAGTCATTCAGGGTTCTACCCTAATTCCTGGAATTTTTCTAAGTTTGCTAGACGATCCTTAATTGTTGTCCTTACGATGTCACTACGTTATATAGGAATGAAATGAAGTAACTAACCCTTAGGCACAACATAGAGGGTAGATGCAGCAAGTATAAATACACCAAATCATGTCCTTAGATCTAGGAGAGCCTAGGCTAAGTGCTTGTGCAACCTACACATGCAAGGACTACGAAAACACTAAGTAAAGAAGCCTAATGAAGTGATTAGTGAATGATTGGGACACAATCATTCACTAATCCTTCTCCCACACGAATTGCTCTTCATATACATAGCCTAGGTTTAAGATTTCATAAGGGGTGGACCTCCCAAAATTGGGGGATTTAAATAATATGTAATTTTAAACTCATTTTTAAAATACATAAATATTATAAATAATAATAATGTAAATTTGAAAATAAGATAACTGAAAATACTTCAGTTCATAAGTATGGGAGGTCTACCAGCCACCAAGGGGGTTTTAAAATAATTTTTATTTTAAAATAATCAATTATATTAATTAAATAATATTTAAATAATTAAAAAAACATAGAAATATAGAAAACATCTAAAAATGACAGAATCACATACAGGAAATAATTTTAAATTAAAATTCACATTTTTCTGAAAAGAACGAGGTATTGTGCGTCAAAATCCGGTTTAAAACGGGAAAGTTAGGAATTTTTGAAGTTTAATAGGTTCAAAGGTAATTTTAAAATAATTTAAAATAATTAATATTTGAAAATAAATAATAATTTTAAAATAAATTAGATATAATAATATCTGAATTTTAAAATAAATTTAAATAATAATAATCAAAATAATATAATAATATAAAATAATAAATATTAATATTATAATGATATTAATATTAACATAATAATACTATTATTAAAGATAATAATAATATTATTAATTGACAATATTAATATTATAATAATATTAATAATAACAAATACTAATATTATGATAATATAAATATCAAGATAATAATAATATTATTAAAATAATAATATTATTAATTATAATATTAATATTATAATAATAATAACAATAATAATAATTAATATTATAAAAATAAAAATATTAATCATAATAATAATAATATTATTAAAATAATAATAATATTATTAAAATAATAATATTATTAATTATAATATTAATATTATAAAAATACTAATAATAATAATAATTAATATTATAATAATAAAAATAATAATAATAATAATATTATTATTAAAACAATAATATTATTAATTAAAATATTTATATTATAATAATACTAATAACAATAATAATTAATATTAAAATAATAAAAAGTATTAATCATAATAATAATATTATTAAAATAATAATATTATTAATTATAATATTAATATTATAATAATACTAATAATAATAATAATTAATATTATAATAAAAATATTAGTCATAATAATAATATTATTAAAATAATAATATTATTAATTATAATATTAATATTATAATAATACTAATAATGATAATAATTAATATAATAATAATAAAAATATTATTCATAATAATATTATTATTAAAATAATAATATTATTAATTATAATATTAATATTATAATAATATTAATAATGATAATAATTAATATAATAATAATAAAAATATTATTCATAATAATATTATTATTAAAATAATAATATTAATATTATAATAATATTAATAATGATAATTATTAATATAATAATAATAAAAATATTATTCATAATAATATTATTATTAAAATAATAATATTATTAATTATAATATTAATATTATAATAATATTAATAATGATAATAATAATAATAATTTTTTAAATAATATATATATATAATATTTAAAACAAATAAAACAAAAAAAAAGAATAAATAAAAAAAATGGCGGCTCGGGACACATGGCGGCCTCTGATTGGCTGCTTTAATGGCGGCCAATCATTGGCAATGATTGCGCCGCCGCGCAATCATTGCCAATGATTGGCAGGGCGGGGCCCGCTTCACTTAAAACCGCGGCGAGATACAGCAGCCGTAGGATCTCCCGCAGCTTGAATCAAGGGCCGTGATCAAGCCATACGGGGAATTAGGCCGCGGGATTCGAATACACGGTTGACCCATGCCATGATCTGACGGGATCTCGACCGTTGATCTTTAGATCAACGGTCTGAAAACTGCATGGCTGTAGTAAGACCGAGCCCATGCACAAAAACAATAATTTGGCTCGTTCTCTCGATCCACAAGTCCAAACGCGATGAAATTTTAAACTTAGTTAATGGCGATGAAGAGAATTCATGTGGAAGTATTTTTTTGATCTAAAAAGCACTTTTTGAAAAGCTATTTTACCCTAAGTGTTCTAACCTAGGGTTGAGGATTTTACCCAAAATACTCGGTGGAATTTCGCGTTCTTGGGCTTGTTGCACTTGTAGACTGTCCACGCTCCTTTTTGTAGAAGAAACCGTGGCTCGATACGCCTTGGATCGATGGCAAACTTGCTTGGGGCGTTCCTAGCCTTGGTTCGCCGGAGATCTCGCCGCCGGCGGGTGCTTGACGGTGGGGATTGGTTGGGAAACGTGGAAAGGGGTCTAGGAAGCTCTCTCCCAAAGTCTCAGGGGCTCTTGAGATCTAGCGAGAGAGAAAAGCTCAAAAGATCCCTCCAAACATCCTAATTTCATCTATTTAAAGCTCTAGACCTAATGTCAACGGCTAGGATCATATCTAGATCATAATAGGAGGGAAACCCATGTGCTTGGCCGTGGTTTTGAGTCTTAGAACATTAGGAAAGTGTTTAAGGCTTTAAATGGGTTTTAAATGGGTCAAATTGACCCATTAAGACTTGGGTTGACCAAGTCAAAGCTTGACTTGGTCAACTTGGGTCAATTGGGTCAATGGGGAGAAGGATTTAATGAAATCAAGGTCAACAAATGGACCCCCAACAGGAGTGGCGAACAAATAAGTGAACCGCTCGTGTTGGCGTTGACCGAATGTGACAAAAGAAGTAGAGTAAGGATTCAAGAAAAGAGCACCAAAAGAGGTGAAAGAGAGCAAAGAAGAATCTTCTCTTGGCCTTACCCTATAGCAAGGGAAGAGCCGAGGATATAACAAAAAGTAAGGTAGTAACAGGCCACCAAAAGGTGACAGAGTGGGGGAGATCTTCTCTTTGCCTTACCCTATAGTGAGGGCAGAGCTGAAGAGAGAAAGCCCCAAAAAAAAGTAAGGTAGTAAAGCAAACAGACTATATATCTGGCCGTATCGAAACAGTAGGATAGACGGTGAAAATATGATCATCTCCTGACCTTACCCCGTAGCAACGGCAGAGCCAAGGAGAGAGCAAAGAACAAAGTGGTAGAGTAAACCAACTACATGCTTGACCGTGTCGAAACAGCAGGGTAGAAGGTGAAAGAGTGGTGAGGTATGCCTTCCAGGGACACTGCCAGGCTCACTCGACCGAGTAAAGTCTGATGTCTGCTTGATCAGAGCAAAACAATCAGGGAGGAAGTAGTGGTGAGGAATGCCTCCCAGGGACACTGTCGGGCTCACTCAACCAGGTAAGTAAAACCAACTACCTGACTGTTCATTTCAAACAGCAGAATAGAAGGTAAAAGGATCCCGTCTCCTCCTGCTCCTTTCGGAACAGCGGATAGGGGTGACTCAATACTTCTATCTGACCTCAACAAAAGTAAATAAGCCACGAAATTGGAGTCTGCGTAGTCTTTTACAGAACATCCAGAGTAAAGGGGTGGTGAGGAATGCCTCCCAGGGACTCTGTCGGGCTCTCTCAACCGGTAAGTAAAACCAACTACCTGACTGTTCATTTCAAACAGCAGAATAGAAGGTGAAAGGATCCCGTCTCCTCCTGCTCCTTTCGGAACAGCGGATAGGGGTGACTCAATACTTCTGTCTGACCTCAACAAAAGTAAATAAGCCACGAAATTGGAGTCTGCGTAGTCTTTTACAGAACATCCGGAGTAAAGGGGTGGTGAGGAATGCCTCCCAGGGACTCTGTCGGGCTCTCTCAACCGGTAAGTAAAACCAACTACCTGACTGTTCATTTCAAACAGCAGAATAGAAGGTGAAAGGATCCCGTCTCCTCCTGCTTCTTTCAGAACAGCGGATAGGGGTGACTCAATACTTCTACCTGACCTCAGCAAAAGTAAATAAGCCACGAAATTAGAGTCTGCGTAGTCTTTTACAGAACATCCAGAGTAAAGGTGGTGGTGGGGAATGCCTCCCAGGGACTCTGTCGGGCTCCCACTCAACCGGGTAAAGTCTGATGTCTGCTTGATCAGAGCAAGACGATCAGGGTAAAGGTCTGATGTCTACCAGAGCGGCAAGACAGTCAGGATAAAGGTGTGGTGAGCTATGCCTCGTAGGGGCTCTGCGGGGTGCTCCCAACCAAGTAAAGCCTGATGTCTACTCGGCGCATATGCCTGCAGCAGAGCAATCAGGGAAAAGAGGTGGTGAGATATGCCTCCCAGGGGCTCTGTGGGGCACTCTCAACCAAGTAAGGTCTGATGCCTACCCGGCGCATATGCCTGCAGTAGAGCGATCAGGGAAAGTCATCTCAACCATACCCTAACACGCATACGCGTAGGGATGGGAAGAGGAGTAGTAAATGGAAAATTTCAAAGAGAGAAGGGTCGTCTAAGGAGTTTCAAACTAGTGTTTTGGGTACCACGTGGTAGAGGACAAGTCGTCGTGGCCACGAGTATCCAAATGCCAGTGAAACTGCCTAGGCGAAACCAAAATCATACAAACTTGGAAGCACCAGAATGATGCCTCGAGAGACCATAGGGAAAGGTACGCCCTCAACAAAGTGTGAGAGGGGTAATCTCATTCCCACTGAGTAGCTAAAGTAGCAAGGAGGACACACTTGCTACAGAGAAAAGGACTATATCAATGAGAAATAATCATAGAAGACTACAGTGGTACACCCACGTAAGCTAGTGGGACCCTGTAGAGGTGGAAAGCAACATAAACACATCCAAGGGACCGCTCTACAACCAGGAGTCGGGTCACGGTGGGAAAGTATGTCACTCTAAGACAAGTGAAGTGATTTTCTGCTAGAAAATTAAAGTTCACTAAGAAGCGACGCTAACATCTGAGACTCGATGTACTGCATCACAACTAAGAAAGCACACAAGAGTAGCGGGGGGACACACTCGCCACTAAGGGAAGTAACATTGCATAAGAATGATATTTATGAAAGGCTCACAGTGGTGGCACCCACACAAACTGGTGGGACCCTGTGGGAAGTGGAATAATATCAGTGCATCCGTAGAGCTACCCCAGCAACTGAGAGTAGAGTACGAATGAGAGAGAGAGTAAAGTAGGAAATGAGTTGATTTTCTGCTAGAAAATCAGAGCTCTCAAGTCAGTGATGCTAACGCCGGTAACCAGGCGTACTACAACACTACTGGGAAAATAACTCAAGATGGCGAGGAGACACACTCGCCATTGAGGGAAATGATTTATGAGTAAAATCAATAGACATCAAACATCACAGCGGTAACACCCACCCTGACCGGGGGGACCCTGTGAGAGGCGGGAGCGACACTACCAGGCTCATAGGACTGCTCTAGTAGCTGGGAGCAGGGCAAGGGTGAAAAAGTAGGTCACTAAAAAAAACTAGAGAGTTGATTCCCTGCTAGGAAATCAGAGCTCGCGAAGGTGGGATATTAACATCTTGAGCAAGATGTATCACACCACTAACAAGGACTATCATGATTGTAAAAGACCATAATAATCACAAGTGCAAACTCATCCTTAAAGCGATCACTCAGACGCTTCGTAGGAGAAGAGAAAGAAAGACTTTGGGGAATTTGAGCTCTTAGAGAGTATTACCGGGTTCCACCTGTGACAAGGGCAACCGATTTTGCTCTACTGAGAGCTTCCCTCTTTTATTTTATAGATGCATTTTTTATATGTTCTCAACCATAGACTAAGTATATCTCGTACTGTCGAAGATAACACCCGGCAGAGGGAACGTTTACCATATCCGTGCGTTACTCCTAGTATGAGATATCCTCTAATGATTGGAACACAAAGAGGGAGGTAAGATTGGCTTTGATAACCCAGGCCATATTCGCCACATGAATAGAACTGGGGGCACAACCATAACACAATTGATATGTGAATGAAGTTTAGATTAGGATAGTGGATCAACATTACCATCCCTAGCTAGCATAGGTTGGTATGGACCCAGTACAAAAGGAGTCTGAATTAGTTTTGATATTCCAGACCACACTTGGGAGCACCAAGTGAAACTGGGGGAACAGAGAGGGGGAAACTCCCAAATTACCAGAACTCAGAAGAGGAAGGTACAATAAATGCGAGACTTTTATCAGTCCTTAAGAATGGTCTATAATCAGATGGTGGGGTCAAAATATTTTTGTGCATGAATTTTTAAAAGAATATGGCAAGCATTTAAACAAACTCAATAGTGGGACCACTAAGAGATGTTTAAGCCCTTACCAATTAATCTGAGATAAGTCTGATTCAAACATTTCCTAAAGAGTAAAAATTTCATCAGAGAGTGACAGGATTATTTTTAGAAATGAAAAATTAACCTCTGAATCATCTTGAACCTTAGAGAAGGTTCAGAAAGTTCAGCAATATGGGTTGACTCCATCTAAACCCGAGAAGGTTAGGGATTTAAATTTTGCTAACCCAGCTTAAGCTCCCTACAAGCTAAGCTGGGCTTTCTCCCTTACATATTATGAATAAATATCTAATTCAAAAGGGTGTAAATTAGAGAGAGAAACTGAATCTTCTCAATCTTCTTGCATGAGAATATTTTTATATCTAATAGAACATCCTTGCACGATGATGAATCCAAAATCATGATTTTTAAACTCAAGTGTCACGAATATCAAGGGGTGTGGATTTTCTGAGACTTAGAGATTTACAAGAAAGGGAAGCCATTTACTTATCCACTTTGGGCTCATTTTGAGCCCCTCAACTTGATTTGGCGCACTGCGCACCTTTTAATTACTTGATACACTTTGTGTATCCTTGACTTTATGGCGCATTTTGCGCAACTTTCCACTTTTGATACACTTTGTGTATCTTTGATTTTTGGCGCACTGCGCATCTTTTCACTTTTGATACACTTTGTGTATCTTTGATTTTTGGCGCACTGCGCATCTTTTCACTTTTGATACACTTTGTGTATCTTTCATTTTGTAACTGGCTCCCTTTCTAAATCCCTAAAAAAAATTTTCTCAGTTGTAAGATTATCCTCCAAACATAAGAGAAGAAAAACTCACTCTCTTGTGCAAGGAAGAAAAATCCACAAAGCAAATCCAATCCTATGATAAGAGTGAACGACTTGAATAAGAAAATTATGAGGTAGATTCATCAGCCTGCGAAAGACACCTATGAGATAGAAAACTGCAAGATGATTGGGAAAATACGCGTCTCTAAATCTAATTTCAATTTGATATAGATTTTAGTTCAAAATAGGAAATCATCCCTAAGCAAGGGATGAGAGAGAAGGCATATATTTTTTTTCGAATCATTATAATCGTCCTTCAAGCGCTTAGAGGAGTCAACCACTAATTACTTCATTTTCTAAAGAAGACAGGGGTATATCTTTCATTAGGAGAAATAAATTCTGTACTTTCTAAGGAAAAATTCTCTAAAAAGTCCACTTCGTGTTTTAAGCTCGCAGACTTTTCTCAGATTAATCTTTCTTCTAGAAACTTTGCACATTGCATTTAAAGATCCCACCACTGAAAATAGAACTTGAATCTGTATTTGGACTGATATGGGTCAAGATCTGGCCTAGAAGAGTTCAGACAAGGGAGATGATAGAGACTAGAGTTTATGTCAGTGTATGAATCGTATCATCTCACCTCATCACCCCTAAGGATAGCCTCATACTTCTCGTAACAAACATCGTGTGGTAGAGGACAAATCGTCGTGACCACACAGACTGTCAAAAAGTGAAGAAGCCCCTCCAAAGGGGGTACATATACAAGGGAGTATTTACAGGCGGTAGGGAGACCCCCTCCCTTTTGAAGAGCGAACTCAGGCATAGTACTTTTTCAAGTACTGCCCGTTGATAACATGCATAGGGTGAATACCATTGGCATCAATGAGTAGGTAGGCACCACCTTCATAGACTTGCTCTACAGTCTCCCAAGGTCGGAGGTGGAAGACGAAGTAATATCTGAACCCACTGCCTGAGTGATAGAGGGAACAGGGACTACAGGAAGTGTCGGGGTCTGCCCGAGGGTCTCTAGATGAGACAACCGAGCGAAAGCTGAAACCCGACGGGAGGAAGGCAAAGGAGCCTCGGTCTGGGCACCCCTCTTCTTGGAGGAAGAAGGAGGGGGAACCCGAACACGAGTTGCCTCTGCCGGAACAACAACAGGGGTAACTACTACATGCCGGCGCTGAGGGGCCGGGGCAGTCTGAACAACAGGTGCGGTAGGCACTGGTCGCCTAACCACTGGACGAGTGGGCTGAACTGGGAGTGGTCTAGGCACTGGCTGCCTAACCACAGGGTGTGCCGGCTGCACACGAACAGGAGTAGGACGAGCAGGTGCCCGGGCTGTCCGTCGAGCAACTGGACGTCCAAAAGGTCGCATGGCTGCGCGAGCTCTCCTCTGGGGAGGAGAGTAGGCAGCAGCCTCAGCAGGGGTCGGCCCGCCAAGAGTGACGAAGGCCGAGTCAGTGAAGGAACCAAAAGTGATTCCTCCAGCGGGAGGACTGGCTAGCAGGGACTCAGGAAGTGTCACCCGCGCGTCAGAACCAAAACTGAAAGTAACAGAAGGCACGAAGGAAGCCATGGCACTGTCTGCCAAGAAGAAGAAAAAAAAATTTCAAATGATTAGTAAAAATAATGAGAAGAGGAATGATAGATAAGGGACGGAATGACCTAGAAGGTCCGAAGGAGGGAAGCTTAGCTAGGGGGAAACCCTAACTAAGAAGAACGGAAAGAAAGAAACCTAGCTAGGGGGGAACCCTAACTAAGAAAAAGAAGAACGATCCTAACTAAGGAAGGACCCTAACTAAGAGTGGGACGGACCTAATCTAAGGAGTACCAATCCCGGAGTACACACAAGAGAGAATAATATAGAATCCAAAGATGGAGAGAGAAACCTGTCCCACCGTGGTCGCCAGAAACCTGTGGACCTCCGAAAGGACTATAGAAACCAAACACCGCCTCCCCGTAAAGGGAGACAGTATCTGTTGCCAATGGGAGGGCAGATTCGATCACACATACGATCAACCATTGAGGATAGTGGCTCTCACCAATACACCCCGATGGATAATAATATGTGCGATCTAATCATAACGGGTTTCCCCCACCCGATACATTAGCTCGAATGGGGTCTATTTGAGAGTGGGATTCGGTTTCCCACGGGCGCAAGCCCCCGTGGTTAATTACATCTCAAGCCGGGGGCCTGAGAATACTCTCGATTAAGGATTCTACATTATTCTTTCTAAATTGGGATTGGCACATGGGGGAAGACTAGGAAGTCCTACGCGAAGGGAAAGAGAGGTTCAACTAGGCTTAGTCAACATGCACGGCTCACATCAGCATCCGGAGGGACTAAGGTAGTGAGAAGAAACTGGAGAAAAATAAATGAATCATGCACTCGAAACATGCAGGAGGGAAGGATGGAGGTGGCGTCACTCGTGTGACGCAGATATGTAGGGTTTAGGGTCTCTGGAAGACAGAAGACCTACCTACTGGTGAGGCGTACTACGAAACAATAGTAGCCTCGAATCCTAAATCTAATGGGTTTAGTGTTCTACGCAACACTAACACCCGTGTCCTAACTAATGCGATGCAAAACCTGGACTTACCCCGGCCTGGAAGGGGGAGCCAGCTAACCACCTAATCGCTTTAAAACCATGCTGTCCAGTCATTTATGAAAGATGGGTAGGTGGGTTATAGTTCTGGGAAGTAGGGCCGACGTCTAGAGGATTTCCTAATTGGCCCCGGACTGATGTTGGGTGAATGCTCCTATGACTAATGCAATTAAAATTTTGATTTAGTTAGTTTCTAATGCAATGCATGCTAGTCAAAGTATCCAAATCAGGTATGCACAGAACTTTAAAAAGGCTTATAAAATAATTTTTAGAATTAGACTGGGCTTCCCCAGGTCCGGCACCTCATCCTCATAGGTCAGATTATCCGGACTCTACCCACGGGCGGGGAAGTGTCTTATAGAAGGAAAGAGAGAAATGCAACGATATGCATGCTACCCCGGACGATTCCGGCAATTCCCTAGGTCGTTAAGTTTCTAAATTATTTAAATCTTAAAATTTGAATGTTAGTTGGGAGTAGAAAAAGTCTTAGTCCTTAAAGAGCCTAACGAAATCCAGGCTAAAACAAAAGCGACATGCAAAACGCCAAGAAACTAAGAAAAGCAAACAATCCTAGAGGCACACAATCATAAAACACATCAAAATTATCCAAACAAATTAATAAATGTCCATAGGCCAACTGCCCTTAATTACAACCCAGGGTCTGCAGAAAATTAAAGTGGCCGGGCACCACTGCCAACAACCCGGATTTCTAACCCTAAGATTGACGCAAGTTATTTTTGAGTGGGATACTTGGTCTTCATCTTCTTGATCTTCTCTTCCTTGGACTCCTCGGATCCCAGCTCCATTGGACTCCTTGTATTTCAACTTCCTTTGATTCTTCAAGTAGTAGAACGATCCAAATTTGGATTTCCAAATAGAAAAAGACCATCCTCATATTGGGTGTCCTTTCCTCTTTGGAATCCAACCTTTGGATCCTAGTATCCCCACTCAAAATGAACTTTCACAACTCTTAACCAATATTACAAACCCTTTACATTAAATGAAAGCAGTAAATCTAGACTCTCCTGCAAGGTTATCCTAATAAAAATCAACCCAAGCAATTTTATATTATCCCAAGCAATTTATATAGGAATGAAAATACTCATCACAGCCACACTTGGCCATGCTCTTAAATATTTGAGGGCTAGGCAAGCTCTGGAGCACCTGTAGCAATTTATAATGACTTTCAATTAGCCCTCATTTATTTAGGGGGGGCTGAGCAATTTCTGAAGCACCTGCATAAAACAGCATTAATTTTTAAATCATGATTATTGCCCCCCTTTTATTTAGCGCTGCATGAGCATGGCCACCTGCAGGAGACATTGTTAGTATCAACCTCGGCCCTAACCTATGGGTAGTCTATCGTGCAATCACATCAATTCCCAGAGTGCAGTAAAAGTAAACAAACACACCAATAGTTCAATCACAACATGCAACGAAATCCGGAAAAGCTCGGCACGCAGCAGAAAAGTAAACACCGGCCTAGCCTAAGTCTAGAAGTGGTGCCCTAGCAAACAATTCTACAGTGTGTGTAAGAGCCTGTGTGGCTGAGGTAGATCCTAAGCTAGGTAGTTAATTACAATTGCCTACTGTCCAAGTTGGTTGTAGGTCTGAAAAGGGAAGTTTTATTTAAAGTCCAAATATTAGTGAATTGAGATTTATCTTAGTTGATTTAATGTGTGGATCAATTTTATTTCTTAGGGTAATAATATTTAAAGTTTAAGTTGTATTAGTGAGTTTTAGGGGGTTCGGGGTCCACCTATACATTAAGCAAAGGGGGTCCAAAATTGACTTTTTGATTAAAGGGGATTTGTGAATAGATAATATTTCTATAAAATACTAGGCCTTAACCTGATCAGTTAGACAGTTAGTATGCCCGATTTGGATTCTTCTATCCAAAGTTATGAATTTCTGAAATTTTGGTCTCGTTTTGAACTAAGTTTGACCGGATTGTTGACTTTTTGATTTAAGTTGATTTATGAAATCTTAATGTTTTTAATAAATACTAGACCCTAATGTGAGTTGAATGCCTTTGAGTTTGTTGGATTTGGAGTTTCCTACGCAAAGTTATGAATTTTAGAAGTTGGGGCAATTAAATGAATTATCGGAATTGCCTAATTAGGGGTATTTTGGGGGTTTTGGCCCAAATCAGCTCCAAACTGATTGGAATCACCCCCAAAGGTCAGAAATGACCTAAGAAGGTGTTCCCAAGTGTTTGGGGAAAGTTTGGGATTTTTAATAATTTTTAATGATTTAATTAAGGCAAAAAGGTGATTTTTGATTAATGTTGAGTTAAAGTCCAGATTAAGGTCCAATTAAGGGGCCCTAATTATCTAAGATTGGGGACTGAATTCTGGAGAGTTTGAGGTATTATGGGTATTTTTCTGATTTAAAAATGGATTTATTAGATTTTTCTGAAGTTTCTAAGGCTTAATTAACGGGTAAGTTAGGGTTTGCTAATTAAGTGTTTTAAAGAGTCCAGAAAATTCCTAGAAAATTCTAGAGGGTTCCAGATGTCACTATGTTTAAGTGTTTCAAATTTCAAGTCATTCAGGGTTCTACCCTAATTCCTGGAATTTTTCTAAGTTTGCTAGACGATCCTTAATTGTTGTCCTTACGATGTCACTACGTTATATAGGAATGAAATGAAGTAACTAACCCTTAGGCACAACATAGAGGGTAGATGCAGCAAGTATAAATACACCAAATCATGTCCTTAGATCTAGGAGAGCCTAGGCTAAGTGCTTGTGCAACCTACACATGCAAGGACTACGAAAACACTAAGTAAAGAAGCCTAATGAAGTGATTAGTGAATGATTGGGACACAATCATTCACTAATCCTTCTCCCACACGAATTGCTCTTCATATACATAGCCTAGGTTTAAGATTTCATAAGGGGTGGACCTCCCAAAATTGGGGGATTTAAATAATATGTAATTTTAAACTCATTTTAAAATACATAAATATTATAAATAATAATAATGTAAATTTGAAAATAAGATAACTGAAAATACTTCAGTTCATAAGTATGGGAGGTCTACCAGCCACCAAGGGGGTTTTAAAATAATTTTTATTTTAAAATAATCAATTATATTAATTAAATAATATTTAAATAATTAAAAAAACATAGAAATATAGAAAACATCTAAAAATGACAGAATCACATACAGGAAATAATTTTAAATTAAAATTCACATTTTTCTGAAAAGAACGAGGTATTGTGCGTCAAAATCCGGTTTAAAACGGGAAAGTTAGGAATTTTTGAAGTTTAATAGGTTCAAAGGTAATTTTAAAATAATTTAAATAATTAATATTTGAAAATAAATAATAATTTTAAAATAAATTAGATATAATAATATCTGAATTTTAAAATAAATTTAAATAATAATAATCAAAATAATATAATAATATAAAATAATAAATATTAATATTATAATGATATTAATATTAACATAATAATACTATTATTAAAGATAATAATAATATTATTAATTGACAATATTAATATTATAATAATATTAATAATAACAAATACTAATATTATGATAATATAAATATCAAGATAATAATAATATTATTAAAATAATAATATTATTAATTATAATATTAATATTATAATAATAATAACAATAATAATAATTAATATTATAAAAATAAAAATATTAATCATAATAATAATAATATTATTAAAATAATAATAATATTATTAAAATAATAATATTATTAATTATAATATTAATATTATAAAAATACTAATAATAATAATAATTAATATTATAATAATAAAAATAATAATAATAATAATATTATTATTAAAACAATAATATTATTAATTAAAATATTTATATTATAATAATACTAATAACAATAATAATTAATATTAAAATAATAAAAAGTATTAATCATAATAATAATATTATTAAAATAATAATATTATTAATTATAATATTAATATTATAATAATACTAATAATAATAATAATTAATATTATAATAAAAATATTAGTCATAATAATAATATTATTAAAATAATAATATTATTAATTATAATATTAATATTATAATAATACTAATAATGATAATAATTAATATAATAATAATAAAAATATTATTCATAATAATATTATTATTAAAATAATAATATTATTAATTATAATATTAATATTATAATAATATTAATAATGATAATAATTAATATAATAATAATAAAAATATTATTCATAATAATATTATTATTAAAATAATAATATTAATATTATAATAATATTAATAATGATAATTATTAATATAATAATAATAAAAATATTATTCATAATAATATTATTATTAAAATAATAATATTATTAATTATAATATTAATATTATAATAATATTAATAATGATAATAATAATAATAATTTTTTAAATAATATATATATATAATATTTAAAACAAATAAAACAAAAAAAAAGAATAAATAAAAAAAATGGCGGCTCGGGACACATGGCGGCCTCTGATTGGCTGCTTTAATGGCGGCCAATCATTGGCAATGATTGCGCCGCCGCGCAATCATTGCCAATGATTGGCAGGGCGGGGCCCGCTTCACTTAAAACCGCGGCGAGATACAGCAGCCGTAGGATCTCCCGCAGCTTGAATCAAGGGCCGTGATCAAGCCATACGGGGAATTAGGCCGCGGGATTCGAATACACGGTTGACCCATGCCATGATCTGACGGGATCTCGACCGTTGATCTTTAGATCAACGGTCTGAAAACTGCATGGCTGTAGTAAGACCGAGCCCATGCACAAAAACAATAATTTGGCTCGTTCTCTCGATCCACAAGTCCAAACGCGATGAAATTTTAAACTTAGTTAATGGCGATGAAGAGAATTCATGTGGAAGTATTTTTTTGATCTAAAAAGCACTTTTTGAAAAGCTATTTTACCCTAAGTGTTCTAACCTAGGGTTGAGGATTTTACCCAAAATACTCGGTGGAATTTCGCGTTCTTGGGCTTGTTGCACTTGTACACTGTCCACGCTCCTTTTTGTAGAAGAAACCGTGGCTCGATACGCCTTGGATCGATGGCAAACTTGCTTGGGGCGTTCCTAGCCTTGGTTCGCCGGAGATCTCGCCGCCGGCGGGTGCTTGACGGTGGGGATTGGTTGGGAAACGTGGAAAGGGGTCTAGGAAGCTCTCTCCCAAAGTCTCAGGGGCTCTTGAGATCTAGCGAGAGAGAAAAGCTCAAAAGATCCCTCCAAACATCCTAATTTCATCTATTTAAAGCTCTAGACCTAATGTCAACGGCTAGGATCATATCTAGATCATAATAGGAGGGAAACCCATGTGCTTGGCCGTGGTTTTGAGTCTTAGAACATTAGGAAAGTGTTTAAGGCTTTAAATGGGTTTTAAATGGGTCAAATTGACCCATTAAGACTTGGGTTGACCAAGTCAAAGCTTGACTTGGTCAACTTGGGTCAATTGGGTCAATGGGGAGAAGGATTTAATGAAATCAAGGTCAACAGGCATGTTTTTGAATAAACACTAAACTTTTTAATTAATAAATAATTGCGTAGATTTAATAGGTATAGAAAATTAATATTATAATCCAAGATTTTATGTGAATATTTTTTCCTTTAATATATAATTATGAATTACAACAATTTCTTGAGCCCTTTATAATTTGACATCGTACATACTCCATATAATTATGCATTAAATTAATTGATTCTTGAAATATTATAATTTGCTTAAAATAAATTTAAAATTTTAGAATCTATCGATAGGACTCTAAACAGGTTGAGTCTGAGCGAGCTTATTATTTGCTTGTATTAGGCTCATGTTCTTAAATATTATATTTCAAGCAAATATGAGCCGAACATAGTAAAAAAAGGGTCTCGTTTGAGTTCAATTCGTTTAAAATTCGAGCCTAAAATATATATTCATATTCGACTCGATTACTTAACAAATGAATCAAATACGAGCTTTCTATCGAATAGAACACGAGATATTTGCAAACGATGAGCTTTTTTAACAGCCCTACCTATCCTTTATCTTGATCTATTTTTTTCTCTCAAATTAATTAATGCCAAGCCTAATCCATTCACTCAACGGTATTTCATTTGACTTGATTACTATATTAATTAGCCATGCAACACCATTCAACCGACAAAGGACTTTGTCAAGGAGTGTGGCTTCTCCTTCCAAGTTTAATTAAAGTATTTGACTTACATGAATAGCAGTTTCGTTATTTAGTCTTAGTTTTTGAGAAGAAATTTTAGTCAAATAGTGTTGGCTTTCAAAATAATCAACTGAAAAAAAATTTCTAGATTGACTATATGAATTTTGTAATAAATAATTTTGTGTGGTATGTAATTGAATAATAATTATATATATATATATATATATATATATATATATATATATATATATATATATATATATATATATATATATATATATATATATATGTATACTATTATTCTGGTACGAGGAAAATGAATATTTTCTTCTTTTTGTTATTTGTACCATTCATCATTCTTGTGTTCTAGAATATGCTTGTTGGTATGTTTTAAAGTCAACTTAACAGATGGCATTTTAGTAGGTTTTTTTAACGAATAAATCATTTTTATTATTTTGTTCATGTTATTTATGCTAAGGATTGAGATGTCCGCTATGCTGATTTAAATATATTTGTTGATGTATCTGAACACATTCTTCTATATTTCATTTTTATGACATGAAGAAAAGCGAATTGAGATGATCATTGGAGCAAATAGTGCGTGTTAGAGATGTTTTGGATTGTCCTGGAGCTAAGACCCCAATCTGAAGCCTAGTACTCTTAGGTAGGGGTGTCAAAACGGGTCGACGGGTCGGGTTCGGGTCGAACCCGACTTGACCCGGGTCTAAACGGGTCAACCTGATCCGATTTTATAAATGGGTCGGGATTTCTAACCCGGACCTGACCCGCGCAGGTTGCCGGGTTGATCTGACTCAACCCACGACCCGTTTACAAAATGTCAATCCAAAGGCTGTCAGGCTTGCGTGGGCGAGACCAGCGGTCCAGAGCAACGCAGGGTCGGGGCTGGGCCGAGACCAGCTGACCAGGTGCTACTGTGGAGCGCGGAGTGCGGGCGAGGCTAGCGCAAGTGTGTGAGCGATCTGGGGCGGCGGCGAGACCTGGTGAGATCGGGTGAGCCACAATCTTGCGAGCTTGCGACGTCTGGGTTAGGACAGTGCCAGCGACCTGCATGCGAGCAGAGTGCAGGAGAGAACCGCGGCATCCGGGCGAGGCCAGCGGCCAACGCCAGCGTGCGAGCGTAGTGCGGGCGAGGACCGCGACATCCGTGCGAGGCCAGGCCAGCACCAGCGTGCAAGCGGACCTGAGCAGTTGAGCTGCCTGCGAAGCGAAGTGCGGAAAAACGAAGGGGATGGCTTGACGCAGGTCAAAACCAGGTTGATCTCGGGTTGCCGGGTCAACTCAAACCCGACCCATTTTTAAACGGGTTGGAATCTCAAACCCAAACCCGATTCGTATGTTAAACGGGTTGACCCGAACCCAAAATTTTTCGGGTCGGGTTCGCGGGTCGGGTCAGATTTCGACACCTCTACTCTTAGGTACTTAGGCCCCTGTCCTGGGTCCTAGATGCCTTGACACCAGGCATGATGCCTAGTGCCAAGTACTGACACCCTAAAATTCAAAATAATAATTTTTAGAGTTCTAATAGAGGGTCGGATGCTTAGCCCCTAGAATTGGTGCATATAATTGAGTATTTTAGCCCAAAAATAAAGATAAAGAGGCTTGGGAACCTAGACATAGCATCTAGGCCCATTTTGTTGTAAGATGGAGTCAAAAGTTACCTTTTTAAAGGGCATTTTTAGAGTTTTTGAGGGATTTCTAGCTTTCTTATAGGCCCTTTTGGAGCATTTCTTAAAAATTTTTCAAAGCCTTCTGAGGAGACTTTAGTGATGGGTAGAGTGAGAAAGTAGAGAATTTGCCATAACAAAATCGGGTCGAACTTAGAATTGACTTGGGTTCAATATAGCTGGCCCTAACCCAACACGATTTTGCAAAATGGTCAAAGTTTTTGACCCGAATGCAACCCTCTAGGTTGCCCTGATCCGACCCAAGATGGTAAATCGTGAGCGTGTGCTAGACTGCAGGCAAGGGTGGGACCCAGCCAGGATCGCGTGCAAGCCTTCGAGCCTGATTGGCTAGGGTGAGGCCGCATCATCGAGAACACTGAGTGTGCCTTCGTGAATGAGTGCCACGTGCGAGACTAGTGAGGGCGAGTCACTTGCCTGGGTGCATACGTCGTGCGAGACTAGCGAGCCTGCGTGAGTGCATGCCACGTGCACGACTGGCGAGGCTGCACGGGTTATGTCTATCACGGGTGTGTGCTGCTTGAGTAGGGGCAAGTCATAGTGGAAAGGTTGGAGATGGGTCAAATCTGGGTTAATTTTGAGTTAACGGTTTGACCCAAACCCAAACCCAAATTTTTTTGATCGAGCTCAGGTTAGGTTATTGGGTCGGGTTAATAATTGTCACCCTTATTGATTACTACTACTTTAATAAGATATATTGTTGCACTGCTTTTATTGCTCATATGGTATGGCACTGTTCACATTGATAACTATCTACTTTTATATATAGTTATATGTTCATTATGATGTTGATTGAATAATTACATGCATACTACTTTTACTGCCTTACATTGATTGCAGTTGTAGATTCTAGTGGCCTACTAAGCTATTGGCTCACTCTGTGCTTTTTACATATTCTTAGAAAGAGGTCAGGATTCGGTAGAGTGAGGCATGTAGATCGAATCCTCATATTTTATTTTGTTTATGTATTTTCTTTTATTATTTTATAGTCGAGAGTTGAAAAGGATAGATTTATGTATTGAATGACCCCTTGACTATTGTAAATGTAATTTTGAGGAATTAAAATAGTTGTATGTTTTGGTGAATGTATATGAATTATTGTTGCTTCTGCTAGTTTTATTGGATTAAAAGAAATTAGAAGCTCTAGTAGTCTAAATAAGGGATGTAATAGGCAATTCTTCCAAAATTTATCTTGAGGCATTACAATGGCATTGTGATATTGCTCTCTGTTTAGGGTGAAGGCACTTGGGAGCACACTATGTCAATGAAAGTAGGTGTTGTGACACCAAACTCTCTATCTAGTGCATATGGAATATTTAGGTAGAGCATTATGGCACTTTAGGAGGTGGCGCCGTAATGTTAGAAAAATTTTAAATTTTTATATGAATATCTAAAAGCATTTTCACTTAAATCATACATATTTCTCATTTGTTATAACAGTTTGAGAAGAGATAAAAGTGATGAGAAAAGAGGAATGATAATTAAAGCTAGGGTTTGGAGGCCATGGACTCAGGGGCGGATCCAGCTTGTTTTTTTAGGGTGGGCAAAAAAAAAAATTTTGTAGGGGATGGACAAAGACGCTTAAGACTGATAAAATTAGGACAAAAATAATTTTTGAGGGGGGGCAAAATACCCAAAATATTCTAAAATATCTCCTCAAAATATTAAAATTTTTTTTTTGAGGGTGGGCTCGGTACAATGGGGATCCGCCCATGCATGGACTGGATTTGTCTGTTAGGTGAGTTGAGGAAATCATTTAGCTCGAGATAGGCTTCCGTTTCCTTGCTTTAATTTTTCAAATTGGATAATTGGGTTGAAAGTTATGGGATTTTGTTTGATTTAAATGAGATTAAGAAACCTTCCACCATGTAACGTTTAGTATATTGTAGAGTACATGATTTTAGCATTTTGACAAGTAAAACAAACAATTTCACCAACTAGTTTTAAATGTATAAAATTTCACGTGTATTACTAATTTTATCAATTTAATAAAAAAGTGCTATAATACAATAAAAGCCTCAAAATGATGATATGAATGTTCCCTATGAATGGCTTCTTGAATTATTATTATTATTGAAAATGTGTACACATTTTCTCACATATATGTTACTAGAATTATCGTACATGTCACTTCCATGCATTCATGCATTATGCTAAATATCATTTATACATGTTAAATATGTCAATATTTTTGTATGCATATGATGCAATGCTTGTTTATATGGAGGATGTAAAGAATGTGGGAGTTGATTTAGTGTTGTACAAGTCAATTTATAAGTGCTCTAACATGTTTATATTTGTCTTAAACAGATGTGAGATAATGAAGTGGAGATATAAGTGAAAATGTAGTTATAAGAAGGATTGGGAAAGACTCAATCTATCTTGAACATATGTGAGAATGATCATATGAAGGTATAAGTGGAAGTAAAATTATAAGAAGGTATCAGGACATGTGTATGAATCATATTTTGCATAACTTGCATACAAGTCTTGTGTTTTACACTAAAGTCAAATAGAAGTTGAATGAAAGTTCATGTTGTTAATATATAGAAATTCCTCTAATGTAAAATACATGTTGAATGAAAGTTCATGTTTTTTATACATGTAAGTTCAAGAGCTGATTAGGTCAATGCCACTTACAAGTTCATGTCTTGTTGCTCACAAGTCAATGAATATAGGACATTGACATTTTATCTCTGTTAATAATCAATAATATGATTGAAGCCCTGATATAAGTGGTATCTTGTATAATTATCATGCTACTTTAATTAAATTATAAAACTTAATGTTTACTCTTATGTTATTTATTTGAATCAAGGGGCATAAATGCTTTAGTAAAATTTTTGAATGCCTACTGAGCAAGTAGTTGCTCACCCTATATGTTTATGTGTTATTTCATGAAAAGATAAAGCTAAGGCTGAGTACGTAGAATAGAAGTGGGAAAATTTAGAGTCTGCCTTGGATACATTTATGTTTGAGGCATTTCTTTTGATAATCTAGTTAGTTATTTGCATATTTTTATAAAATGAAATTGCACTGGATCACTATATATGATTCTCTTGGATAATATGTGAAATGCAATGTGAATGTATGTTTATAAATTCTCTTGAACTTTTGGATATTATTAGGCTCTGGTATATTAATTTTGAAAATGTGCTAATTAGGATTAAGTATAATTCTTCCCTTATATTATGGGGCATGACACCCTAGGATTTTGAAAGAAAGGTAGGTTACATCATCGATCTGAGTATAACAAACTTTGTATATCTCATTGATTATATTTCAACCCAACTTGTAGAAGGAACCATGATGAAATCCAATCCCTAAGCCTAATCATCTTATTGTCAAACCTAAGTATTTTCTATTTTGTTTATAACAAATTTTTTTTTTCTAATCATCTTAAATAGCCACTCAAATTCAATTGTTCAAATAGCATAAAACAACATAACTTTAGTACTTTGTTATCATAATCTTTGTGGGATAATACATGCTTACTCATTATTTTATTACTTATGCTATCACATAATCTTATGAGTACATCTTGGTGTAACAAGTTTTTGGTGTCATTATTAGGAAGTTTGTTTGCCAATATTGATACCAAATTCATTTTTATTTATAAAGATTTTTGTATTTTGTTTTATTTATTTTTATTTTTCTTTATATATATTTTGGTACTATCTCTAGTGTATGCACCATTATGGTGGCAAGCAAACACTGCCATTTGATGCAGGGATTAAAAGAACAATCTGTAGGAGACTCAGGGAATAAGGGAGAGCTATGAGTTCTATGTTATTCATTATATGGGGCGCTCAGGTCTTGAGACATGCGCTTTTAATAATGCTTGATATTCTTTAAGCATTATCAAGCCTGGGATCCATGTTAGCTAACAATTTTGCAATAAAGTCAGTGACTCTACAAATTATCCAAAACTCTTAAATCACTAGGTTAGCTATAAAAAATTAACATTATTATATAAAACTTTTGGAGATATTCAATACATTAACATATAATGTGGTTTCTAATGAAGCCATCAGATTGGTGTTATTTCCATTTTTTCATGGGACTGAGCTAAGAGTTTGCTCAACTTAGTACATAAATTTCTCCCAAAAATTTTCTCACCAAGAAAATAGCCCGGATGAGGATTTAGATATAAACGTTTAAGCAATTAGGTGAGGGGATGCATTGTAATGCCTGAGAGAGGAACAAGAATTTATTGAGAAAGTGTTTGTATCACGAGTTGACTAAATGTATCTAGGTTCATACTTTCAACAATAATGTGGTAGGGCCTGCACAAATATAGATCAATGGCATATTTTCACCTTATTTCTTGATAGCATTCTTTCCTAATACTAAATTGAAGCTTCATATGTCTACAATATAACATCAATATGAGTCATAAATTGAGTTGTAGTAATAAGGTTTTGAATAATTTGAGTAGAATTTCTAATATTCTGATTAAATCTGGTTCCAAAATGTTGTTTTCTTATATTGTTTCTTGCAATTGCCATAATGCTAGTATATTATATCTTTTTAAGATTAATATTTTTTTGAACAATGTCAATTTTAGAATTACACATGTCTGTCGTGAAGGTAGTGCCTGTGCGGATTGGCTTGCTAAATGGGTCTTAATTCCTCTGACTGCATCTATATTAACAATGATTCTAGCCTTGGGCTTCTTAGTGGTTTCATTAAGATAGATATGTTGTGCGTGCCTTATTTGAGAAGAAATTAATTCTTCTATATTTGTTATGTTGTGACTGGCATCTTTCTTCCCCTTGCTTGCATGGTTTTTGTTATCTTCGATATGTTTTACACTTCTGGTTATAGGTCTTTGAGTGTTTTTCTTAGGCTGATTCTTCAGTCTCTTCCTGTAGTTGTGTTCTTGCATCCTTTTTATTTATTGTTGTTATGTTCTTCATTTGGTTGTAGGTTGATTTGGGTTAGTCTAGCTTCTTGCTTATGCTTGTTTTTATATTTCTTTCGATTGTTACTGCTGCCTCTTTTCCTTTTGTTTGTTTGTTTGAGCTTTTTAATTTTAGCGTGTTGATCTTCTGGTTGTGGGCTCTAATATTTGGCCTTCCAAAATTCTAACTTATGTCTACAACTTGTTCCTGTTTGACATCTTCTATTGGTTTGTTATCTATGAGTTACTGCTAGCTGTTGGTTAGTTTGGCTTTCTACCATTCGATTCTATTTTGCAGGTTTTTCTTTCTAGCTATGATGTTTTGAATTTCTTCCACTACAGCATTCCTTGGTATGAATCGATGCTTCCTGCAGCTATTTGTTTTGTTCCTTTTCTTGGGTGTTACTGCATATTTGAGCTTGGCTTTTATTTTGGGTGGTAGCTTCTTGCCGCCCCGTAGTCTCTTTATTTTTCCTTTAGATTGTATTTTAGTAGGGATCTTAAGCTTTTAGGATTTTTTTTGGGGAGTTATAGCTCTTCGAGTATTAGTGGCTAGGACTTGTAATCGTTTTTTGGTATTGATGTGTAGGCCCCTTTGCGGATTTCTACCCAAAAAAGAGTGGCAGTAACTATAAGCTATGAGAAAAAAACCTTTACGTGAGATCCCTCCATCCTTCTATGGCTATTACTCATATCCAAGCTATTGAGATCCTAAGGAATAATACTAAAAAAAGGTGCCAAGTATCTAAATCATTAACTAAAATTTAGATACTAATCTCACATGAGGCTAATATGATGTTTTTAGTCCATCATTGATCAGTCTATAGCTTGATCATATTTTTTCTTCATTCATGAGTATTGATCGGATGTCTTGCTTTGATCCCTATAGTTTCCTTGTAATTTATTTTACATTTTTTTGTCTTAATTTCTTTTATTTTAGGAGGGAGGAGTGAGAAAGAATAAAAAAATCTTTTTTTATTTTGCTACTTGCATTCTATATTTTCCCTATTATGAAAATTGAATTGAATAACCCAAGTATTTTCAATTTTTTATTGCAATAAGTTTTTTTTTTCTTTCTGATTATTACAAATAGTTACTCCAATTCAATTATTCGAATAGAATAAAATCTATTTTTAATACGTTGTCATTATAATATTATGCTCAATGTATGTCAGTGTTCTATATTTTTAATAATATAAATTTTGAATCCCCCTATCAATATTGATGAACCGTTATGTCACGACTAAGGACCACACTTGCTCAATCGGGTCTAAACTGACAAGCTAGGCTTGTGGGGCTTGTTCAAACTCACCAATCTATTAAACTCCCATTGTGAATAAAAAACTTTAAGATTCACAATACTTTTCTTGAGATTTGTGCCAATTGGATGCAACTCATAAATCAACTAATAAGATTTTCAAGTTCAAAGATGTAGAAAATCTACAATATTTTTGATGTGGAGATGTAGAAAATATACAACATAATGTATAGGTGGACGCGACCAAATGACCAAAGAATGAAACTTGTTTTGATTTTCTTTGTTAATTTCTTTTAGGATAAGTTACAAAGCATTAATTAGAAGGTATAGTTTCTTAGCTTGGGATCATCCGAGCCGGCGCGGCGTTGAAATAATTTTATTATCTGTCTACATAACTATATTATCATTGTCAATGTGGCGCGCTTGATTTTCAAATTTACCACATATTGTATTTGACTATTTGTTGCAAAAAATTATGGGCTGTGGCGACATTAGGAAAAAATTGAGGGTGGCTTTTGTAATATTAAATTTATTTTTATAATTATATGTAATTAGGTAAAATAAGAAAGTTTTGCCTCTCCTAATTTTTCACAATCAATGAGAATACAATTTTATCAACTAATGATTAATAATATAATGATTATTTAAAATATAAAAATGTATTTTTATTAAATAAAGAAAGGACGATAACAAATAATTAATATATCATAAATAACGCTACTCTCAGAACAAATCAAATTTTAATTATAAACGTAGAGTGCTTCACTTGAAGCTCATTTTGAAGATAAAAATAAAGGAGATTAATATTGACTTGCTTTATGGCTATCAATTATTGACCCGATCTGAACCTAGCTTGAAAAATCTTGGTTAGAATCAACCCATTTAACAAATGGGTCAGATTTGGGTTCTAAATTTTGACCCGTTTAAAAAATTGGGTCCAAGTCAACCTGCTAACCTAAATTTGACGAGTCCTAGACTTGGCCAGTCGCCCGACTCACGGCTCACCCCAGCGCAAGCGGCACACACTCGCAGTCCCGTGCACAGCACCTACTTAGACGACTCGCCCTCGCCAAACTTGCATGCGGCACGCACCCACATTGCACAGCGCACTCGCGCAGTCCGTTGTCCACCCTCGTGCGGTCCACCCTTGCCCTCACCGTTGCTTGACTCGCACGCGACATGCACCCGGGCTGCACAACTCATGACTCGCCCTCACCAGCTGGTCTGTGCGCGAGAGCTCCATGCATGCCCGTGGGTCCGGTCAACTTGGTAACCCAGCTGTCATGTCTGGGTCTGAATTTCTGACCCGTTTATAAAATCGGTTTGGATTCGGATTAGATGAGTTGGATCTGGGTCAATTCTGAGTTCAACCCAAACCCAACCCGAATACCCATTTTAATGCCCCTACTTGGCTTGATCACTTGGTCCATATCAAGATGAGAAAATTTTCTATATCATAATCAAATTTTAATTATAATGAAATTCAAAATGATTAAGGGGCCTTTTGGTTGGAAGAATTTATACTGTAATGCATTTGAAATGCATGCATCCAAGAATTCAAATGTTTGGTTAGTTGACTTTCAAATGTACTATAGCTTATTAACAAATTTGAAATTAACCTTGTAGTTTAATTTTAGTGTATTCGAGAATCGTTAGATATATCCAATTTCTAAATAAATCTTAATATCTCAACCATAGCGGCTGCAAATTGCCACCGGCCACCACTTCCTCTTGCTACCATGGCCACTATCATTGTTGGGCTTTACACTCAAATCAAATAAAAAAATATAAACACTTATATTTATTTTATACTCATCCAAATAACTCTAAACATTTCAAATACACTGCATTCATTTTATATTATATTTTATTTTACTCCGCATTCATTTTTCAATAAAGTAATCAGCCCTTTATAAATTTATTTTGAGATGAATATAACATATGAAGAATCGATTAAAATTTGTATTCATTAAAAATTAAATTCAATAATTTAAAATTTTCTTTTAATAAAAAAATAGATCCAAGTTTTCTGAGCTAATTTTTTCCCTCTTGATTAGCACAACACCCGAGTTGCATATTCTTACATATAAAGCTAGTGATATATATAGGAGCACATACAAGTGATTTACATCTAATTTTCATTTCAACATACTACAGTGTTACGTGCAAATCTCTTGCTATATGTAAAACTAAAGAGCTACAGAATGGCAAATGAGACTGATTTAGCTGTGGACTAATGACTGTGATCATTTGTTCAATTGAAGATGGTGGATAGTAAAGATTGTGAGGACTGTAGCTTTTCTTGCTTCATATGTTCTGTTAAGCATAGAATGTGTTGAAACCGTTCGCAGTGGCTATGTCTGCTCCATTTGACGTGCAATGGATGGGAGGATATGTGGAGGTCATTGTTACCTGCTAAGTTGGGAAGCGGATGATGGATTGTACACTTGTCTCTCAGGTGTTGGAATTTTTGGGTGGAGAGAGCTTTAGGAAAAGGTAAAAATGTCAGCTGGTTGATATGGAGAATGGATGTGAAGAACCTAAATTTCATTCGATAAGAAGTGTTTGCAAATGAAAATGTCAAAGGATATCACTGGCATATATACTATGCTTGATTTAAGAAAATACCGTGGGATATAGAGAGTACCTGAATACCAAGGAAGAAGGTAGTTGATCCCAGGTACTTCATACTAAATGTTGATTGCCGTTGTATAATCTACATAGATCAATAGGTAAATCTTGATATGATCCTTGCTGTAGATGAGGAGCGAGGAGCCTGCTGTGCTAAAAATGTGGAGAACCACAGTTTAGGGGCTTGTTTGAGGTCATATATGACTTTGTTGATGTTACAAAACATGATTTTAAAGTTTAGGCTGTAGTTCCGATCAGTTGACCATAAAGAAAGACAATGAAAACATTCAGTTATAGAAGTTTTCAATTACGTTGCATATGAATGATGAGGAGAATGTGGACTG
This sequence comes from Dendrobium chrysotoxum, assembly GCA_019925795.1. Taxonomy (NCBI): domain Eukaryota; kingdom Viridiplantae; phylum Streptophyta; class Magnoliopsida; order Asparagales; family Orchidaceae; genus Dendrobium; species Dendrobium chrysotoxum. The sequence goes on along the minus strand of CM034305.1, from coordinate 79,637,993 downwards.
TTTCATATTTACCACAGGGATAAAAGCCTATAGATATCTGTGTTTGTATTTGAATTCTTGTGTGACTAGGCGTTCTCTATGGTGAGCTATGGTACCATCAACATCCATGGACATTTTTTATCAGAGGATGTGAATATAAGGGTCCACGTACATGTCGCCATTTGTGCTCTTTTGCAGCTTGAGTGAAACAGGTAAGGATCCAATGTATGATGAACTTAATGGTATTGCTTAGACTTCCTATCTTGGGTGTGTAAGCATGGGATGAGGAGCTAGACTTAGTTAACGAGAAAGATGCTGAGGTAACTGGCGAGTGAACAAACTTAGGCTTTATTAGGGACAACTTCTATACTACTTTGCTTTTTTCAGATTATAATTAACAACAATTTATATTTGATCATTAATTTTTCGGTTCTTTCAAGAAAAAAAAATGTATTAGAAAGATGCTTTCTACGATAACTTTAAAAAGTTAATTTCTCTATAACATCTATAAAGTAATATGAAAACTGTCTCAAATAAAGCCTTAATTTTGGTTGAGCTGGTTGTGGTTGATTAATAGAGAAAATTGCTAATTAAATTGGTGCAGGAATTAGAGATTGGGAAGAGAAGGTGCATTTAATTGGTGATGAGGTGGGTTTGCAGGAGATGGGGATTAAAATGAATGTAGTTATAATGGGTGTTATAGGATGATTTGTAGGTGGTGGACTTTGTGTGTTACAAGGATAAGAATCTCCATCGAAGATTACAGGACAAGAGATCTCGATTTTTTCTGGTGGCAGATTCATAGAACTTTGTAACTCTTGTGAAAGGGTGAGTAGCCAATGAAGATAAAAGTGAGTGTGGGGCAAGTTTATGTGGTGAGTGCAGTCTGAGACATGGAAGCATGTGTAGCCGAAGGCTTTAAGATGAGAGTAGGCTAGAGCTTTTTGTAGATCAAGTGATATGGGGATTTCATTTTAGTTGTTTCGGATGGCATATGATTGATTATGTATGAGGCAGTAAGGAGGGTATCAATTCATAATTTGTATAGGATGCCTACATCAGAATAATGCAATCACTTTTGATTTAGTGTCAGTATTTGTATTCGACCGGGCACTCCATTCTGTTTAAGAGTGTATGGGTGGCTAAATTGATGTATGATACTATGATTTAGTCGATACTTGTTAATAGTGATATTGTGGTAGCATAATTGTTCTGTCTAGTGCTTATGCAGGTCCTTCTTTGCTTTTGTGTGATGTGCCTTGGCTCGAGGGCAATTTTGTTTCTCAAGGTGCGTCATCAGATTATTCTTTGAGTAGCTTCTTTAGTGTTTCTGTTTTTGCTTTTATCTTCTGTTTTGCAGGTGTTTCATCCTTCTACGTGTGCTTATTGACCAATCTAGCTTTGGCTAAATTTTTGGGGGCTGGATGATTGTCTATCATTTCATTTTCTTTTCCTATTATAATTAAATAGGGATCTGTCACTCATAGGTTTTCTCTTCTTTTTGTTGTAGCTCTATCTATCTATCTATATTTCCGGGGGGGGGGGGGGGGGCACTACGCGTTAATTAAAAGGCTTAATTAAAAGGCAAAAATGCAAGACCTTAGGAGGGAACAAACACTCGCTATCGCTCAAAAAGAGCTAAGTTATAAAGAGAAAATAAAATCTAAGAGCAAATGATCCCAACTAATTACAATTAAAAAAATAAGAGACTAAAAAAAGGAGCTAAACTAGGGAGGCCAGAAGCCATCACCCAAAAATTAAGATCGAAGAAATCATAGATCAAGAACGACCAACGATCACTGCAACAAAAATTCTGCTAAAAAAGAAGCAGCCAACAAAACATAACAGCATATAATATACCAATACAACAGCAAACAAGGTTAGCAAAAAAGGAAATTGTGGGCCCAAACCAGGCTAAAGTAGCAACCAACAACACAACTAGAAAAAAGGATACATCACTTCAATGAGACTAACATAAAGAGGATCAACAGAGAAAAGGCAAAATCTAACCACAGCTAGCAGATATAGAGATATCCAACAGTATCCAGAATAATATTACCTTTCAGTAACTTAGGCATATTGGCCTGAGTGTAAGAACTTAAATCATAGCTTGAAGATGCATAATTCACTAGCCAGATAGCACAATCATTCGCAACTTTAATAATAGTAGATAGCTTATAGTCAAATTTGCCAAGTAGGTGTAGACATCCGAAAGGACTAGAAACACCACCACCCCGGGGGCGGGGGGGGGGGGGGGAGAGACAGCATTTGCTGCCAATGAGAGGGCAGATTCGAACACACGTATGATTAACCATTGAGGATAGAGACTCTCACCAGCACACCCCGATGGGTAATAATATGTGCAATCTAATCATCATAACGGGTTTCCCTCACCCAATACATCAGCTCGAGTGGGGTTTATTTGAAAGTGGGATTCGGTTTCCCACTGGCGCAAGCCCCCGTGGTTAATTGCATCTCAGGCCGGGGCCTGAGAAAACTCTCGATTAAGGATTCTACATTATTCTTCCTAAATTGGGACTGGCACATAGGGGGAAGACTAGAAAATCCTACTCAAAGGGAACGAAAGGTTCAACTAGGCTTAGTCAACATGCACGGCTCAGATCAGCATCCGGAAGGACTAAGGTAGTGAGAAGAAACTAGAGAAAAGAAATAAATCATGCACTCAAAGCATGCAGGAGAGAAGGATGGAGGTGGCATCATCCGTGTGACGCGGATAGATAGGGTTCATAGTCTCTAGATGGTAGAGGACTTACCTACTGATGAGGCATACTACAAAATAATAGTAGCATTGAATCCTAGATCTAGAGTGGGTCTAGTGTTCTACGCAACACTAACACCCGTGTCCTAGCTAATGCACTGCAAAACCTGGACTTACCCAAGCCTGGATTGGGGAGCCAGCTAACCACCTAATCGATTCAAAACCATGAGTCCAGTCATTTATGAAAGATGGGTGGGTAGGTTATGATTTTTGGAATTAGGGCCGACGTCTAGAGAGTCCCTAAGTGGCCCCAGACTTATGTAGGGTGAATGCTCCTAGGATTAATGCAATTAAAATTTTGATTTACTTGATTTCTAATACAATGCATGCTAATTAAAAGTCTCCAAATCAGGTATGCATAGAACTTTAAAAAAAGTCTTATAGAAAATAATTTTTAGAAGTAGACTGGGCTTCCCCAGGTCTGGCATCTCATCCTCATAGGTCAGATTATCCGGACTCTACCCGCAGGCGGGGAAGTGTCTTATAGAAGGAGAGAGAAGAATACAATAATATGCATGCAACCCCGGACGATTCCGGCAGTCCCTTAGATCGTTAGGTTGCTAAATTATTTAAATATTAAAATTTTAAATATTAGTTATGAGTAGAAAACATTTTTTTAGTCATTAGAGAGCTTAACGAAATCCAGGCTAAAATAAAAGTGTCATGCAAGACTCCAAGAAACTAAAAAAAGTATACAACCTATGCGCAATCAACATCAAATCAACACATTATATAAACCAAATTAATCAAATAAATGTCCATAGTCCAACTGCCCTTAATTACAACCCCGGGTCTGCAAAAAATTAAAGTGGCCGGGCACCACTGCCAACAACCCAGATTTCTAGTCCTAAATCAGACGCAAGTTATTTTGAGTGAGATACTCCCGGTCTTCACCTTCTTGATCTTCTCTTCCTTGGACTCATTAGATCTCCTCTTCCTTGGACTCCTTGGAATCCTTGGATCTCCTCTTCCTTGAACTCCTTGGGTAGTATAATGATCCAAATTTGACTTTCCAACTATGAAAGGACTATCCTCATATTGGGTGTCCTTTACTTTTCGGAATCCAACCTTTGGATTCTTTTATCCCCACTCAAAATAAACTTTCATAACTCTTAACCAATATTACAAATGATTACATTAAAATAAAACAGTAAATTCTAAACTCTCATACATGATTATCTTAATAAAAGTCATCCCAAGCAGTTTATATTATCCCAAGCAGTTTATATGAAAGTGAAAATACTCATCACAGCCACACTTAGCCATACTCTTAATTATTTTTTAGGGCTAAGCGGCTCTGAAGCACATGTAGTAATCTATAATTATGATTTATTTAGCCCTCATTTATTTAGGGGGACTGAGCAATTTCTGAAGCACCTACATGAAACAGCGTTAGTATTTAAATCATGATTATTGCCCCCCTTTTATTAGCACTGCATGAGCATGGCCACATGCAGAAAATATCGTTAGTATCGAAATCGATCCTAACCTATGTGTAATGTATCATGCAATCACGTTAATTCTCAGAGTGCAGTAAAAGTAAACAAACACACCAACGTCATCTCAATCACAACACACAGTGAAATCTAAAAAAAACTCAACACACAACAGAAAAGTAAACACCGGTCTGGCCTAGGTCTAGAAGTGGTGCCCTAGCAAATCATCTAAGTGTGTGTAAAAGGCTGTGTAGCTGAGATAGATCCTGAATGGGTAATTAGTTGAAGTTATCTACTGTCCAAGTTTGTTGAAGGTCCCCAGAAAGGATTTAGATTTAAATTTTAATATTAGTTTGTTGCAGGTTGAATTAGGTATGTTTTAGTGGTCAGATGATTACTACCTTTGTTTCACACCGAAGTCGTGAAGTTTATTTCACCTTCATTGGGGCTAAGTCAATAGCCTCGTAGGCCTGGGTTACCTAGTAGCAATCATAGGTTGGTTAAGTCGATTTAGTTGGTTAAAGATTAAAATAAAAGGTGGATATTAATTTATTTATTATTATGTTAGTATGTTGGCTTTGAGTTAAGGGCAATATTTTCTGAAATTTAAGTTACGCCGGTGGTTTTCAAGAGGTTCCGGGTCACCCTATCCACTAGGTCAAAGGGGCCCAAAATTGACTTTTTGATTAAAGAGGCTTTGTGAATAGTTAATATTTTTATAAAATAATAGACCTTAGCCCGATCAGTTAGACTGTAAGCATGCCCAATTTGGATTCTTCTATCCAAAGTTATAAATTTTTGAAGTTTTGGTCTCGTTTTGAAATAAGTTTGACCGGATTGTTTACTTTTTGATTTAAGTTGATTCTTGGATTTTTAATATTTTTAATAAATACTAGATCCTAATGTGAGTTGAATGCCTTTGAGTTTATCCAATTTGGAGTTTTCTACAATTAGTTATGAATTTTCAAAGTTTGGGTTATTTAGTGAATTATCGAAATTATATAATTCAAAGCTCTTTTAGGGATTTTGATCCAAATCAGTTCCAAACTGCTTGGAATCACTCCCGAAGGTCAGGAATGACCCAAAGAAATGTTCCCAAGTGTTTGGGAAAAATTTAGAATTTTTAATAATTTTAAATTATTTAATTTAATTAAAATGTAATTTTAATCAAAATTAAATTAAAGTTTAGATTGAGGTCCAATTAAGGGGATTTTAATTTTTATGGATTAGGGGCTGGATTCTGAAGAGTTTGATATATTATGGGTATTTTTATGATTTAAAATGAATTTATTAGAATTTTTTGAAGTTATCGGGTCCTAATTTTAAAGGGTAAATTAGGGTTGACCAATTAAGGGGTTTAATGAGTCCTAAAAATTTCTAGAAAATTCTGAGAGATTTAAAATGTCACTAAGTTTAAGTTTTTCAAGTTTCAAGTCAATCGGAGGTAAACCCTAGCTCTTAAAATTTCTTTAAGTTTACTAGACGGGTCCTTAATTATTGTCCTTAGGGTGTCACTACGTTAAATGGGTTTTGACTCGGTGTTTGAAACTAAACTTTGGGGTAATATAGAGGAAATACGATGCAAACATAAAACACACAATGTCCTTAAATCTAGGAGAGCCTAGGCTAAGTGCTTGTGCATCCTATACATGTAAGGACTACGAAGCACTAAAAAAATAAGACTAAAGAAGTTATTAGTGAATGATTGAGACCCAATCATCCACTAATCCTTCTCCCACATGAATGTTATTCATATATAGGCCCTATATTTAAGATTTCAAAGGGTGGATCTCCCAAAATTAAATAATTTATTAATATATGTAATTTTAAAACATTTTAAAATACACATAAATTAATAAATAAATAAAAACAAGTTTTAAAATAAGGTAATTTAAAAATAATTCAGATGTATATGCATGAGAGATCCACCAGCCACCAAGGGAGATTTTTAAAATAATTTTTATTTCAAAATAATTAATTATATAAATTATTTAAATAATATTTAAATAATTAAATAACTAAATAATGCAGAAATAATCCAGAATAGACAAATTTGAGTTCAAAAAATAATTTTAAATTAAAGTTCACATTTTTCTAAAAAATTTAAGTTATTCTGCGTCAAAATCTGATTTAAAATGAATTAGTTATGAATTATAAAAATTAAATGAGTTTAAAAGGAATTTTAAAAGAAAAAAGAATCTAATTAATGCTTGAAAATAATTATTAAGTTAAATTAAAATAACCATAAAGGGTTTTCTGATTTTTAAAATGAATAAATAATAAATAATATAATAATGATAATAATAATAATAATGATGATAATAATAAAAGACAGTAACAATAATAATAAATATGAAAATAATAATAATATTATCATTAATATAATAATGTTATCTTCAAAATATCAATATTATAATAATATGAATATTAATATAATAATAATATTATTAAAGTAATAATAATATTATTAATAATAGCATTAATTTTATCACAATAATATTTATAATAACAAATCAATATTATAATAATATAAATATTAACATAATAATAATATTATTAAAATAATAATAATATTATTAATGATAATATTAATATTATCATAATAATGTTAATAATAATAAATCAATATTATAATAATATAAATATTAACATAATAATATTATTATTAAAATAATATTAATATTATTAATAATAATATTAATATTATCATAATAATCTTAATAATAAAAAATTAATATTATAATAATATAAATATTAACATAATAATATTATTAAATATTATTATTATTAATAAATATATTATTAAAGTAATAATATTATTATTAATAATAATATTAATCTTATCATAATAAAGTTAATAATGAAATATGAATATTATAATAATATGAATACTAACATAATAATAATATTATTAAATTAATAATAATATTATTAATAATAGTACTAATATTATCATAATAATGATAATAATAATAAATTTAAATAAAAATAATAATAATAATAAACATATTAAAATAATACTAATAATAAAACTAATAATAATTAATAATATAATTTCTACATTTTTAAAATAATTTTAAATGATTTCCTTCTTTTTTAGAATTTTTTTTTATTTTTTTTAAAAATATATTTAAAATATATTTTAAATTAAATTATATTAGTTTAATCCTCGGCGGCGGCGGCGGTCAGCCACGTGTCGGCCTCCGATTGGCCGCGCTAACCGCGACCAATCATTGACAATGATTGCGCCGTCACGCAATCATTGCCAATGATTGGCACGGCGGGGCCCGCTTCACTTAAAGCTGTGGCGTAATCCCGCAGCCGTCGGATTCCCCACGGTTCGAATGGATGGCTGAGATGAAGCCATACGGGGAATGAGGCTGCGGGATTCGAATACACGATCGGTCTGAACCGCGGACCGACGGTATCCTGACCGTTGATCTTTAGATCAATGGTCCGAAAATCCCCTAGCAGCAGTGAGACCTAACCCGAGCCCGAGAACGATAATTTGGCTCGTTCTCTCGATCAGGTGGGTTAAATGACTTAAAATTTCAGATCTAGGTTACTTAGATGAAAAGCATCAATGTGGAGGTGATTTTTAGATCTAAAACGCGCTATATAGAACTCTAATTAACCCTATGTGTCCGAATCTAGGGTTAGAGATTTCACCTCGGTTTATGGATGGATTTGGGTGTTTAATGGCTCTCTGAACTTGTAGTTTGTCCACGTATAATTTTGTAGAAGGACTCGCGAGCTCTTAACGTCTAGATCGACGAGGAAACGTCTTGGAAGGTTCCTCCTCTTGGTTCGTTAGAGATCTCGCCGCCGGCGGGGTTTCAACGATGGCTTTGACTTGGGAAGGGTGGAAGAGGACCTAGGGAGCTTACAAACTGAAGGGGTCGGGTTTGAGAGCACCTAGGGTTACAGAAAGAGCAAGAGTCCCCCCCCGGAACACTAAAGAGGGTATTTAAAGCATTAGACCCAAGCTCAACGGCCTAGATCCAATCTCAGGCCAATTAGGAGGGAAATAGACCTGATTTGATCGTGGTTTTGAATTAGATTTCATTACGAAAGGATTCAAGGCATTTAATGGGTTTAATTTGACCTAAATAGGTCATTTTGACCCATTAAGAGCTGGGGTTGACCAAGTCAATGCTTGACTTGGTCAAACCAGTCAACTAAGCCCAAAGGATGAGGTTGGAGTCCTAGGAAAGGGTTTGGATTGAGTTGAATTTGAATTAGACCCATAAGGGCTAAATGGGTTGACCTCGGTTGACCTCGGTTGACCTGGTCAACCAGGTTGACCCAGGGCACAGGTCTGGACCCAATGGGTTGGGTTTGACCCACTGAATCCAAGGGTTGAGAGATTTGAGCCCAAGAGGCTTATGATATGATTTGGAATCAAATGAAAGGATATGGGTCAATTTGGGTCGACCCAGGACCTGGGTCTGGGCTCAGCAGACTTGGCTTGACTCCCTGAACCCATTGGGATGGGTCCTGGGGTCTAGCCTGGTCAAATTTGACCAGGTCAACTCTTTGACTTAGGTCTGGGAGAAAATTAGGATCAATAATAGGATCTTAATAATTTGGAGCACATAAAAGATGTTATGGTTCACCATATTATAATGAGCTGTAAACTCCGACAATTTCTCAAAATCAGTCTCAATCCAATGATTAAGACAATTAAGATTAATACAATCCTTTAAACCAACATGAAGAGCTTGGAGAATAGTATAAATCATGTCCTGTAATGGTAAAGAAGAGGAAAACCCAATCAAGAGATTTAATTCCCTTAGTCATCTCGGATAAGCCCACCAAAAACATACTAATTATTGAATAAAGATGCATGAATATTGAGCTTAAACTCCCCCAGACTTTAAAGGTTTGTATATATGAGATGTTAAAATGGAGAGAGAGAGAGAGAGAGAGAGAGAGAGAGAGAGAGAGAGTTGATTTTAGCTAAATTACAAAAATTATAGAATTGCCTGCTGGATGGAATATTTAAATTCATTTGTTGAACTGCCATAGCAAGCGTGTTGTTGTTGGATGAACTAGAAGCTTGAGCCGAGTGTTCGATGTAAATAGCTTGTATAGTACTCCGCTTGGTGAAGAAGCATGGTAGAAATTGGAGATGAGGTATAAGTTATTACTAATATTAGTTCTGTGTGGAATTTAATTATGTTGATCAATTGAGTTATACTATTGTCTCGGACCTCAATTTAGTCTGTTGATCTTACTGGAGGGTTGCAAGGGGTTCTCCCCTTGCTTGGGTTCAAGTGCTTTGCATCCGATTTTTTTCCGTACAATTATATAACACTGTGATACTGTGTACCCTAGCATTGCGGCGCTATATAGTTTGTTTGGACACAAACTGTGGAAGAAGTGCTGCGGTGCTACAAACCCCACTGCTGTGGCACTCTAGACCCCGGAGCTACGACATTGTCAAGTAGACATGAGACAGAGAGTTGAGCACCGCAGTGCTCCAAATCTAGCATTGCGACGCTGCGATATAAGTTGACAGTTTTCTTTCTCATTTTTCATGACGATTGTGTCCCTTGATAGTTAATGTGAGTTTTCTCTTTGTTTATTCTTGTGAGGGAACAATGTAAGGGTGAAGAGAGATAATGAGATAGCAAGAGAAAACATATATCAAGCACAAAAGGAAATATGTGAGTGATGTGGCATAAAGGGCGGCCACAAGATTTTGGTCTATGGGAAGCCAAGTTATATGATGAGAATTTGGGAGAGGCAAATCTTTGGCATTGGTAACATATTTTGTCGCGCAAGCGACAGAGCCATTGATCAAGAAATCCTTCAAAATCCATTTACTTTAGATATCTAAGAACTTAATTATGACGACAGTTTAGGGTAGTTGTCATTGAAAAATTGGATAGTGATGACATTTTATGCTTGCCATCAAGAAATTAAGAGAAGCCTATTGATCTATGAATTCAAAGAATTAAATTAGATAAAAAAAATACATATGATTGCATGGCATAATGTATAAGAGGGATTAATTACATATATTATATATACATTTTCAATATATGTACACTGTACACTTCATCTTTATTAAATTATTTATATACAAATTTGAAAAGAATTTAAATTGTATGTATCTGAACTATAACCAGAGCTGCTTCTATTTCCCACATCATGCTCAAGCTGTAAACATTCTGCATTGAAGGGCTATTTTGGTATGGAGTAGTACTGTATGTCTCCACCTTTAATGATTTGAAAGCGATCGCGAACCTCAGTTGTATTTGAGTTCACAAACTGAAATTACAAGAAAAATATAAAATAAAAGCAGATTAGCATTTATTAATTTATTTTGTAATAAACTTATAAAATAACATAATATTTTTTTTATTATATTAAATAAAAAAAACAAAGATATCTTCTAAATTTTGGATCAACGGGAATATTTTAAGCTAGCATTAATTTAATAAAAAAATTTAATTGTTAATGATGATTAGAACAAAAAAATAGTGATATAATGCAAGAGATGAATGAATGATAGGTGATACAAACCTCAACTGTTATTTTCTGTGATGTTGCATGCACTCTTACATAACCAAATTCAGAAATCCTAACTAAACTCCATTCAGCAGCCTGCATTCAAATTTAAAATAAAAAGATAAAAGCTTTTGTAAGCAAATTAATTAAGATAACTTTTCTAGATTTTTACAATATTTTCTAAAAATATACACAGAAAAGAAAAAACATACCCTAATCTTGATTATTCTTTTATATATATATATATATATATATATATATATATATATAAGGATGAACTTACAAATTTTTAAAATTAGTATGATACAAATTCTTCACATATATCACTAATCTCGAAGTAAATCTAATGATTTTTAAGTACATCGTCATATAATTTATATCAGGATATCTTAACACAATACTACAGGAAAACGTTCAATTTCCAGCGGATTTTTCCAGTTGAAATCAGTAATTTTCCGATGGAAAAACATAATTCCGGCGGATTTCCGATAGATAATTTTTCACTGGTGAAAGCCGTGTGGGAAATAAAAACCAGCGGAAAAATCTTGTGGAAAATTTTACAAACGAAAATGTGCCGCTGGAAAAATATAAATAAATTAATGCAAAAATAAAAAGAAAATTTCGGCCAACCGGCTGCTGTCGGCCTTGCCAACACCCCAGGCCTGCCCGCGCCCACTGCCACACCCCGCCCTAGTATTGCGTGCTCCTATTAGCCCGCGTCGCAATTGCCTACAATATTTCATCGAAAATCCGCGGGAAATCCATCGGAAGTCTGTCAGAAATCTATCGGAAAGCCGTCGAAAATATTCTGCTGGAAATCTATCGGAAAATCCGCCTGAATCTCAGGCGGATAATGTTGGCCAGAAATTTTGTCGGTAATGAGCATTTTTTCTGTAGTGAATCTTCAATTTAATTTCGAACATTTTAATTCAAGTTTTCTTACATAAAATTACAGATTAACTTAATAATTTTACAAGCAATGTACTGAAAATGCTGTTTTATTTTTGGATAATTGAAGAGAAAGGAGCTTACATCATCAGAAAATTTATCCAAGGTAAAGCCTCCCATTCCTATAACAGCATGAACTGGAGCAGTGTAATTGCTATTATTATAGGTGTCGATTCCATTAATCTGTGCTGGTAATCCTTTGCATGTCTTCTGATATACTGCACAAGTTCTCTCATAGTTATGAACATGGCCAAAGAAAACCAAATCTACCTGATTATCAAGAAAACAGAAACGAAGTTAGAACGTATAAGATTTGTATATTTTAGGCCAAATATTAGGAAGTTTTAATGTTGTTAATTTGATCGATATGGCCCTCATATTAGCACGTATAGCATTAAGTACCTTATTTTTCATTAAAAGTGGCTCGATCGACTTAACAAATCCAGCATCCACATTTGGTAGTATGGAGCTTTCAGAAGAAGAATACATCGGCCTATGCCTGCAAATGTAAGCTATTCATTCAAGTCAAGGAAATATATAACCATAAGCTTGTATAGAGAAGCATATATACCCCAAAAAGATTGACCAAGGTGTTCTTGTCCTATCAATTGATGCCAAGTCCTCGTTGATCCAGTTATACTGTTAAGAATTATTACATGATAGAAATAGTTTCTAGAACTAAATAAATAATGCATATCAATTTCTTTTAAGAAAATTTACCTGTTCAGAATTAACTTTCCATTCATGTTCAGTAGAGATCACTGTGAAGTGAACAGTTGCTTGTTCAATAGAGTACCATGGCTTATCTTTTCCCATTGCAGGCATTGGAAAGTATGTCTCGTAAGCAACTCCACATTCACCACCAGAATCTGGAGTGATATAGACTGAGCCAGACCCTTCATAATCTCTTAATAAGTGAGAAAGAGTTTGTCATCAATTTAAGTATAATTAAGAATATTTTTAGAATATCTATGATGACTAGTTTTAGAGAGGTTGCACGGAAAATAAACTCAATTATAAAAATATTTAGGTGATTTAGGCTTCATTTGAGATGGCTTTTTTACTGCTTCTTAAAGCAGATTTTTAGTACAAAATTACTAAAAAATTGTTTTAAGAAGCAGTAAAAAAACTATCTCAAACGAAACCTTAATTACTCAAGGTGCTTTAGCTTTTAAAATTAACACTTTATTATAAATGAATTGAGCATTGGCTCAGTGGTTTATGGCACAGCTTTCATTTATGGGTCATGCGTTCGATCGCTAGAACTCCTTATATTATTGCTCATTTCTTGAAAAATATCAAATGTATGGTTTCATTTGGCTCTTGTATCAAGGCCTTGGGTTTGCCCCTTTTAGCGCAATTATTCTTTGAGATAAAATTTTTGGGCTTATTTCTCCAAGAAATGAAATAGCATGCGTAATTCTTAAATTTTGGACATTATGAGACACATAAAGCCAAAATTTCCTATAACATATATAGGATTAACAACACCTAAACGTATGTGGAAAGCATAGGAAAAAAAGCACAATAAGTTGTATTAAAATCTAAAACTGATAATATTTAATTTAAACTATAAGATTCTATTTATGCTTTGAAATATAAATATAAAAATTAATTAAGAAGGAAATCACTAATTAAGTACTAACCTCTCATGGTTGCCTATGGCTGTCATGTAAGCCACATGGGATGCTAGAGGTGCAATAAAACTGAGGAAGAAATCCCATTCAACCAAAAAACCAGTAGCATAGCTTATATCTCCAATATGAAAAATTGAATCCACATTGCCAGATGCAACCTCATTTGTCATAGCTTCAACCACAGATATGGAACCAGGCTATACAAATAAGCACACCAAACTTCACATATTCATCATAAATTTATTTAAAAATTCTTTTAAAACATTTTTTCAAAAACAAAAAAATATATACAAAATTAGTTATCAATAAACAAAATTAATTTCGCTTTTATATGTATATATATATATATACACACATTATCTGTGTTGTATATCACTTTATACAAATATTTTTTCAATAAAAAATATTTTCTATGTGAAGATTTAGGCTTCGTTTGGGACGGCTTTCTTACTGCTTTTTAAAGTAAATTTTTTGTGTAAAAAATTTAATTTTTATACTAGAAAGCTACTTTAAGAAGCAGTAAAAAAGCTGTCCAAAATGAAGCCTTAGAAAATAAAAACATCTGCTGAATTGACCTGAATATAATGCTCCTTAGATGGATCAAGTGGAGCTTTGCCCATATCACCATATGCAAGAAACTTCAGTTCATCTGACCCTGTTGCTGGTGGTGTCTTGAATTTAATTTGGTCACTCCAGCCAGCTGAATCACTGAGAGATCTAAAGTATGTTAGATTTTTCACATTTTAAATTCACAGTTAATATATAAAATGGCCTAATGTTTTTAATTAAGTACTATACTATGTTGAAAATTAAGCAGAAAGAAAATTGATGCAGATTGTTTTTATTATAAAGAAATCAAATGAATGTTTTATGTTTTTTTAATGTAGTTCATGTCATGTGTAATTTAATTCAGACATAAATTTTTTAATCAAAGAGATATTGCCAAGTAAATAAATTTTTACCTTCCATATCTGTAGGAGTAGGTCTGCTTTGGTAGAAGCCCACTCATTATAGCAGTATGAACATATCCAGGTTCGTGCCATCCAAAATCCTTTGCTGGGCTAGGCAATATACCACCTATTAAAAAATAAACAAGAGTGAATAAATGGAGAAAACATTAAGGTTTCATTTGGGACAGCTTTTTTGCTACTTTGTAAAACTACTTTTTAGTACAAAAATTTTTAATTCAAGAAATTTATTTACTAGAAAGTCGTTTTAGAAAGCAATAAAGAAGCTCTCCCAAACGAAGCCTAAATCTCTAATCAATGAATGTATCCAGATTGGTGTGCCAAGACCAGCCTAGGCGGTTGGCCAAGGGCCGACGACGATTATCCGACGATGGCCACCTCTAATAAGTTCTACCATCAATGATAGAATAGAATATGACATTTAAAGCTCTCAATATCATGAATCTACTAGCTAGGGTTGACAGAAATGAAGAATTTTAAAGTTTATAAACATATTAGAAGTTTAGATTTAGGCTTCATTTGGAAAGACTTTTTTACTGCTTCTTAAAACAGCTTTATTTAATTTTTGTATAAAAAAATTGTTTTAAGAAACAGTAAGAAATTCGTCCAAACAAAACCTTAATTTGATAAACTACAGAAAAATTAAAGAAATCTACAACGATCGAACACTGTGGAAGTGATGCTCTTTCTTGTGCATTGAACCAGTATTTTACTTGTTTTGATATATATATATATATATACACATTAGCATTACTGCAATATAAAGAAAAAACATTAGTCAATTATGCAAATTTTCTTTGAATATATTATTCATAACTGTGTGTGATAGAGAGCAAAAATAGCATAAAACTAATTTTGGTGTAGTAATTTTTTGTAAGGCAACTTACTACACATATCATCTTGTGTGAAGGTTGACACCTGAGAAGTTGATGATCTCCCTTGTGCATACTGTACTACTTGTTTGTTCTCATCTCCACTAACCCAAGTTAATCTCATCTAAAGCAAATAAAATGAATGAATAAATGCTTAATCAATAAGAAATCATATAAATTATCTTCCTATCTTGCTCGACATAAATAAATAAATAGAGAAAGAATAAAGAAGGAAGAAATACCGATGTTGCAGTAGAGTCAATGCTTGAGAGGTGGCCATACAAAGGTTGTTTGGGATTAGCAAAACTTATAGGATCTGATCTCTTCAGAATGCAAGGAGCAGCAAAGCCTCCAGTGAAGAACACAAACTCTACATCTGTTCTGAAATTGACAACATGAAATGTGACTGATGCACTGCAACTGTGCACCAAACAATCATCATTCTCATATACTTCACATTTCCTCTTGCTGCAGTTTAAGTAAGAAGGATCATTGCTCACATACTGTGCCTGTGCATTGATGACAAATTATGTTAGAATATCTTGTTACAAATTGTGTCAGAATAGGCCTAAAAATTATTGAACTTATTTTAATTTGAGATTATTGTTGATTTAAATTCTTCATATGCAGAACATATCCAAGACAATAGTGATCAGATATTGAACTCAAGGTGGATGAACTCTACATGTATGGCCTACCTTGAAATCTGAAATTTTTTTTTTAAATAATCAATTGTGATATGATAAGCTAATTATTATTATTATTATTATTTTATACGAACACACTATAGTAAGAGAGTGATCATTAGGTAATTGTAGTTCTTTATGCATTTAATTATTATTTTGCTTATTTTTATTCTATATTAATACTATCATAATGCTAATATTAAACAATAGTGAAAAAAATATTAATTTGTACACCAAAAATATATCAATTATGCTAATAAAAAAACTCTCCTCTTAAAAGATGGCTTTAATTAGCTTATATATATATATATATATATATATATATATATATATTCTATTGAGATTTGTCAATTCCCAATAAATAAGAGGTGACCTTCTTTTTGTTATCTTGCAGCTATTAATTGAAGAATATCCCCTAAATATTCTCCAACAACTTGGCTTCCAAGAAAACCAAAGGAATAGCAAGATGTGACATAATTACACCGACAACTCTACCATGCAATCATATTACTGTAATTAATTAATTTTTGGTTTTCTAACATGTATTTATTTATTTGTAACAAAAATATATTTAAAAAAAATTCTAATCAAAATCCACTTTAGAAAAAATAATTAGTGAGACCATTTTGATTATGTTAATGAGTAGATTATTATTATTATTATTATTTGCATTTGGATTTTGTGATGATAAATTAAAAAGCATCATCATATCACAAAGAAATTCAAGCTGCTTAATTGCATAAATCATTTAATATGTTCATAAAATCATATATAAAATATTGTCTTTTTAAAATAATTTTGAACAGAAGTCATAACTATAATTATAAAAAAGGTAAATGATAAATGGAAATTCACATACATAATATATTATTTTACGTATTTTTATATCTAATATATAAACATTGATATTTACTAATATAATGATCAAAATTTTAAACGGCATAAGAAATACTATCAATATTAACTATTTTATGTTAAAGTATATATTTTTTATATATTTTTTGATGTGATTAAGATATTAAAATATTATATAAATAAAAATCAAAATTTAAATATCAAATATATAAATATACAAAGATTATATGATATATATATATATATATATATATAAATCTTTAAAAAATAAAATGAAACCAAGCAAAACTTTAGTGCAATTTATTTACATACTTCACCTTGACAGGATAGTGGCAAAGGAGAGGAAGACTGCTAATATCTCCCGTTTGTACATAAAACAAACTGTTCAAAGGGCAATCAGAGATTCTGTAGCACAAAGTTCAAAGTAAAAAAAAAAAAAAAATTGAAGCAACTTAAATAAATCAGCATAATTTAAATGTTCAATAAAATAATTCAAAATCTGATAAAAAATAAAATAAAATAAAATATACTTTGTATTTGCTGGCGTGATCATGGCAATCCAATCAGCTTTATCAGGAACCAGCACTCCACCCACAGTAACCGTAACGTAGGTCTCATCATACAATGGCCCTTCTGTGCTCGTATTAACAAACAAATAGGGATTCGGATCAAGACAGTCAGCCAAAATCCTCCTGTTAAGAACCCTCATGTCTGAGATCGCCGTATAGTTCATGAACTCGTCGACTGAGTCTATTAAGAGAGGAGAAGAAGAAGAAGACAATGAAGGAGACATGGAAGAGAAGAAAATGGAGAAGAAGAAAAGAAGAAGAGTTGCCATAGCATCCAAGTTGAGAAGAATGAATGTTCATTTCTTCTTTTTGTTTTTAAAGGTATTGAAGGAAAGCGTGCAAGAGATGTGAATTGAATGGCTAAAGATTTTATGGTTAGATCAATTAATATGGTGTTTCAGTTCTCTACGCTAGCATATTATTTGCCTTAGAAGAGAAATTGTAGAGGGAGACTTGCACATATAATTGAACGGCCATAAATATTTTTAGCTATAATGTATATATATATAATATCAAGAGTAAAAACTTTATATTTATATAATATTATAATATTTTTCTTGAATTACTTTAAGAAATATAAGAGCCAATCTAAGCCCCTATCACTTACTTCAACACCCACAATGTTGCATGTAGAAAAATATAAAAAATTATTTTCATAATTACATTAACCAAAGCGCTTTTAGATATAATTGCTTCGCTACATTTAAGGAACCTCCGCCACAGGTATTCCCCTGTAACGAAACAATCTCACCCTACGAGGATACGTCGATGCAGATTGGGCTAGTAACAACCAAGATCGGAAGTCTATATCCAGCTATTGCAATTTCCTAGCCAACTCTCTCATCTCCTGGCAAGTCAAGAAACAAAACACAATAGCGCGGTCCTCAACAGAGGCAAAGTACCGTGCTTTAGCCTCCGAAGCTTCAAAGATTCTATGACTAAAACGTTTTCTAGAAGACTTTCATACACCGCAAAACTCTTCTATCATTGTGTACTGTGACAACACTTCCGCTATCGCCCTCGCCAACAACCCGGTCTTTCATGCACGCACAAAGAACATCGAGGTCGACTTCCATTTCATCTAGCACTACATTTGGAAAAAGCATATCTCCGTTCATCACATTTGTACCAATGATCAGCTCGTCGACCTCTTCACCAAGCCTCTACCAACTCAACGGTTCAAAGACCTCTCCAACAAACTCACAGCTGCATCTCAGCCATAAGTTTGAGGGGGGCTGTTAGCCACTTGTACACGTGGCTCGCTCTGTTTGGGTCACATCTGTATTGTTCTTGCTTCTCTTTGTACCTTCTTGTTTCCTATTTCTATTTATACATCTTTGTATCCTGTGAATAAGACAATGAGTAATACAAAAGTTTCTCTGGCTTTCTCTGGCCTTCACGAAAGCTTTCTTTCATCTTTCTACAATAAGCACTTCGATTAATTTAATTTGGAAGACTAATCGTTAACATTAATGAGGAAGATTTAGCCATCAAAGCTTTACTATTAGTATGCTGAACTTGAAGCTAACAAGCACAAGCTTTTGTTACAGACATATACTAAAAGGTGCAACAAAACTTTAAATAATCAAGCAAAAACAGAAAAGGGGAAAAGCTTCAAACTTTTTGTTTGATTTGTCATATTTATCTTAGGTTTTTAATATAAAGCGTTAATGCTTCTGACTTTAACATAATAACGCAGTTTAAGCAAAATATATTTTTAGGTAGTGTGTCATACATCCATCTCAGGCATTGAATTAATCTCGAAATTAAAATAAATTTGGGGAGGATATGACTCATCTCCCTATCATACAATTTGCCAAGATGTCAAGTGCTTATAAATACTCGCTACATGGCTAAGGCTTTTTTTTTTGTGCGCGCAATGGGGGGGGGGTGAATTGATAATTTAAAAATTCTCTTGAATTTTAGAAAACCAATTTAAGATATTTGACATAATGATAAATTTTCACAAAAATAGTTTTCAACCACAATAATTTAAAGTGCAGAAAATAAAAATACAGTAAAAGTAAAAGAACAGAAGAACACCAAATTTTATAGTGGTTCGGTTAAACTAGACCTACGTCCACTCGCTGAAAACTTTTTGTTCAAGTATTACACTAAATCAAAAGTGACTCCCCTTTTACTCCCACAATAAAGCAGAGAAGTCCTTACAAAATCTCTCTTCATTCAACCCGGTGCGGCAGAGTACCGACGTCCTTTCTCACCCTCCTGGTGATGGCAGAGCACCAACGTCCTTTCTCGCCCTCCTGGTGACAGCAGAGTACCAAAATCCTTTCTCACCCTCCTGGTGATGGCAGAGTACCAGCATCCTTTCTCACCCTCCTGGTGATGGCAAAGTACCAATGTCCTTTCTCACCCTCATGGTGATGGCAGAGTACTGTGATTTTATTTGAAATTCTTCTCTTAAAAGTCTTCAAGGAAGTAGGGAAAATTTTGAAGAATAAAAAAGAGATCCTTTCCTTTGGGCAACCTTGTGAATCCCCTCACATTTTCTCTCAAAAGATTTATCACTCTTCACTCATAAAACTCTCTCCCAAACACTCTCCTTACCCACTCTCAAAAGAAATTCGCAGCAAGATTATTGGAGTGTCAATTTTAAGGACACTTATATATGAAAGATAAGAAAAATCATCCAGAAAATAAAAAATTTCAAATTGAACGTATTCAGATCGTACAGGACGATCGCACTTCGTCTGTACGAATAGTTAAAAAATTATACTGGATGGTTTGTCATGGTAGTTTCTCTAAAACTAAGTTAATCAAATTGTCCGAAATTTTTTTTTGTGTGGTTCGTACTGTACGATGTATGGTTCGTGCAGACGATTCACAAAGTATGAAATGGGTTCATCCATGTTTGTACCAAACGAAACATGATTTGTTTAAACAGTTCATATTGTATAATATATGGTTCGTACAGATGACTCAGAATTGTTGCAAATCTGGTTTTGATGATGACAAACATGTTTCCAGTGCATTTTGCTTGGCTAATCTGTTTCAGGCACAAAAGACCGCGAGCCACTCAAGCCAACTCAAGATCGGGTCCAAGTGTGTCAAATGTATGATTTTTCTTTTTATTGAGTCAATTGTAATATAACTGATTCCCTAGCTAAGTAACCTTGCACACACACACTCAGGGAGAGAGATTGAGTGAATTAGAGTTTCTGTTAAAAATTTGTTCAGATCGTCCTGGACGATATCCACATCGTCCTGGACGATCCAGTTAAAACAGAAACCCTAATTAGGGCGACTAAGTTAAGAGGGTCTGATTGAGCCGATCGTCCTGGACGATCTACGGATCGTACGGGACGATATTCCCAAATCAGAAATTCTCAGCCGCCAGATCAAGTTAGGCAAGTTCTTATTTTTAGATACTTGGTCTGATCGTCCCGGACGATCCAGTACAATCATGCCTAATTTAATCTGGTAATTAAGGAAAGCAATTTATTTTTGGTTGATACGATCATATCGTCTTGGACGATCTTGATCGTCTAGTGCATTTAAGCTGTACGTCCAGAACTATGTACAGGATGATTTGGGGCCTTTTTGAACTAATCGTACCGGACGATGACCCTATCGTCCGGGACGATCAAGTCATTTTTTGGTCGTCCAGCACAGATTTCTCTGGACGACCCGAACTGTCTTCTGGACGATTTCCCTCAATTTGAACTAATCGTCCCGGACGATCGCAGGATCGTACGGGACGATATGAACAACTTTTTCTACTGATCGTCCAGAAGAGCCAGATCGTCCAGGCTGAAACAGCTGAATTTGAACTGATCGTACAGGACGATCTACCGATCGTCCTGGACGATCTTGGCCGACCAGTTGAGATTTAGGGCAAATTTTAAGCCCTCCTTTAAAAGAACTTTTTCTAATTTTTGGAAAAATCTTTTGTTACCTTCCTTCCCTGAGAAACCCTAGAGAGAGAGAGAGTTGGGAGAGAGAGAGAAGATCTTGTGAGGGGGAGTTAGTGAGGGATTCACTAAGGTTGCTCCGAGCACGGATCAGAGTCGTCTTCTCCGCTTGTCGTCTTTCGTCTAGTCGGTGTTCGTCGTGGGAAGATCGTTCGCAAGAAGATCCGGGGTTCTCTGCCCGCTTCAGGTGGAAGCAAAAGGAGTTCGTAGGTTCTCTGCCTGCTTCAGGAGGAAGCGAAAGGAGTTCGAAGGTTCTCTGCCTGCTTCAGGAGGAAGCGAAAGGAGGTCGGGTTCTCTACCTCACCGTGTGGTGAAAAGGAGATTTTTGTACAGGCTTCTCCGCCTTGCTGTGGGAGCAAAAGGAGAGACACTTCTGTTTAGTGCAATACCAGGAGGGGAGGCTCCGGGGAGTGGACGTAGGTCAAGTTGACCGAACCACTATAAAATCTTGTTTGCTTTTCTGATTCAATTCTGCACTTTAATTTTTTCTGATATTAACTGCTTTGGTGAATATCTGTGGTTGATCTTTTTATCGTTGTTTTAATTTGTTTCCGCTGCACGTTATAAAAAGATTTTCATAGTTATCGTGAAATTTTTAAATAACCAATTCACCCCCCCTCTTGGTTAGCCTCGGGACTAGTTCACTAGGGTTTAACATCCCTATCGAACTTTCAAGTGGTATCAGAGCGGGATTCAAAATTTAAGTTTAAAAACTTTTGAATTTGATCCATGGCTAACTGTAATAATCGTAATACTGCTGAAGGATATTCTATTACAAGACCACCGTTGTTTGACAATATTCCTTTTGATTTTTGGAAAACACGCATGTCTACTTTTCTACAGTCTATTGATTATCGCATGTGGATGTTAGTTAAGGACGGATACGAACCACCTTTTAGACTGATTAACAAAGTGAAAACTGAACTGCCTTTTACTGATTGGACGTTTGATGATCGCGATTTAGCACAGTTAAATGCAAAATGCTTGAACTGTTTCTTTTGTGCTTTAAAATCCGAAGACTATATGTATGTTTCTACTTGTACAACGGGAAAGGAAATCTGGGATAGATTATGCATAACATACGAAGGTACAACTGAAGTCAAACAGTCTAGGTTAAACATCTTGCTACATGATTACGAACTTTTTCGCATGAAACCTAGTGAGACTATTTTAGAAATGTACACAAGGTTCACTCAGATTGTTACCTCTTTGCATGTTCTAGGTAGAGAACTTACTAACTACGAAAGAGTGAACAAAATTCTAAGATGTTTGCCTGCTTCTTATGATGCTAAGATTACTGCTATTACTGAATCTAAAGATTTAAACACTTACTCTATTGACAGCTTACTTGGATCACTTATTGCTTACGAACAAGGGGTGAACTAAAGGCAACTTGATGCAGGTGAACGCAAGAAAGAGAAGACAGTGGCACTAAAGGCCAAAGATTCAGATGCTAGCTCTTCCGGGTCTGATAGCGATGATGTTGCCTTAATCACAAGGCAATTCAAAAGCTTTCTAAGGAAGAAACATAAGAACTATCAGAAGTGGAACAAGGGTAAGTCCAATAAAAATTTTAAGAGTTCATCTGAATCTGTTTGTTTTGAATGCAGGAAGCCTGGACACATAAAGGCTGATTGTCCAACACTTAAAGCTCACCCAAGCAAGGAGAAGGGTGAGGAGAAACCAAAGTTTAGAAAGGATAAGAAGCGGATTCAGAAGGCGTTCTAGGCAGACTCTGCATCCGACTCTTCTGAGACTGAAGCTGAAGAGGAGGAAACAAACTTGTGTCTTATGGCTGATGATCACCCTGGTCAGTCGGATCAGGAAGAGGTATGTGAGCTTACCTACGATCAATTATTTGAAGTTTCTGAAAGAATTCATACATCGTATAGGAAGCTTAAGAAAACTCATGCTAGTTTGAAATTAGATTACTTAACATTACAAAAAGAGCATGATTCTGTAGTTAAAGATCATTCCACACTTGATTCAAATCACATGTCTTTGCTTGATGAATTTGATGAGTTAAATAAAAAATATTCTGATTTAGATTCTGAGCATGATTCATTGAAAACTACGCATGTGGACTTAGAAAGAGCTTTTAAAGAATTAGATATAATGGCATGTGAAGTAGAAAGTAGCAAGGGAACCTTGAAATTTGAAATTGCAAGTTTAAAGAAAGAAAATGAGTTTTTGAAAGTAAAGATCAGTGCTTTTGAAAAGAACAAAACACCGCCTACTTTTGAACAGTTTTATGCACCGCCACTTTTTGAAAAATCTGTTGCAAGTTCTTCAAAGCATGTTTCATATACATCTAGGAAGAGGCATTATCATCAACGTAGATTAGTTAACCCTTTTCCTGGTGTTAGATGTTTTTCATGTGGCATGTTAGGACATATTTCTCACAGCTGCACTGTTCACCGTAGTACACATTGGGTATGGAAACCCAAACTGCCTGTTTCACAGTACAGCACGCATGCATTGCATTCTTCTTTTCATAAGAAGGAACCCAAACCTGTTTGGGTTCCTAAGACTGACGTTTGATACTTTTGTAGGTGTGCTCTCACACAAGACCTCGTGAGAGCATGTGGTACCTGGACAGCGGATGTTCTAGACATATGACTGGAGATGTAAATCAGTTCATTTTGCTGGAGGCCAGAGCTGGAGGCAAGGTTACACTTGGAGATAACACCACCAGGAAGGTGGTAGGCACAGGTATAATTGGTGATTCAAAGAACTTTATGATTGATAATATTTTTGCTTGTAGATGGACTGAAACACAACCTGCTGAGCATCAGTCAACTCTGTGACAAGTGATACAGCATCAAATTTCTGCCCACTGGCTGCATTTTAAGCTTAAATGATGAAGTTATTTTGCAGGGGCAAAGGATCAACAACGTCTACAAGCTAGATGTAAGTAGCATTAAATCTGATAATTCAATTTGCTTAAAAACTGCTGCTGATGAGTCTTGGTTATGGCATAGGAGATTGTGTCATGCCAGTATGAAAACCCTTAGGAGAGTCACCCAAAAGGACTTAGTTAGAGGTGTGCCCAAGCTTAAGTTCACTAAGGATCACCTGTGTGATGCCTGTCAGTTGGGGAAGCAAGTCCAGTCCTCTTTTCACTCTGTTAAGGACATTAGCACCTCTAGACCTTTAGAAGTTCTTCACATGGACCTCTTTGGACCCATTAGCACTGCCAGCTTAGGGGGGAGAGTCTATGGTTTTGTGATTGTAGATGATTATTCGAGGTTCACTTGGGTTAAGTTTTTGTCACATAAATCTGAGTCATTTGATAAGTTTAGATCCTTCTCTACTTGGATTCAGAAGAAGTTAGGATGTGAGATTATTACCATCCATAGTGATCACGGGGGGAGTTTGAAAATGAAAGATTTGAAAGTTTTTGTGAGGATCATGGGATTAGTCACAATTTTTCAGCTCCTAGGACCCCTCAGCAGAACGGGGTAGCTGAAAGGAAGAACAGGACCTTAGTGGAAGCCGCTAGAGCCATGCTTGCCGAGTATTCACTTCCAAAATACTTTTGGGCTGAAGCGGTGAACACTGCCTGTTATGTGCTGAATATGGTGAATGTGAGAGTCAAACTGAGCAAGACACCTTATGAGATCATTAAGGGTAGAACTCCAAATCTGTCCCACCTCCATGTCTTTGGCTGTAAGGTTTTCATTCTGAACAACGGGAAGTCACCCTTAAGAAAATTTGACCCCAAATCTGATGAAGGAGTGTTCTTAGGATATTCAAGTGTGGGGAAATCCTTTAGGGTGTTCAATAGGAGGACTTTGGTGGTGGAAGAAACAACCCATGTAGTGTTTGATGAATCTTAACCTAAGGAGTCTAGATCTGAAGTAGAAGATGAAGAGATTATTAAGGTTACCCAAGGAGTTGGAAATACAAATTTGGAGGAAAGGGTAGAACCTCAAACAGAGTTGCCTAGAGATTGGAGATATTCTTCGAGTCATCCTAAAGAACTGATCTTAGGAGACCCTTCTGAAGGTGTTAGGACTAGGCATGGACTTAGGAAGGAAGTAAACCATTCTGCCTTTATCTCAATGACTTAACCCACCAACATCAATCAAGCCCTGTCGGATGAATTTTGGATTTTAGCTATGCAGGAAGAATTGAATCAATTTGTAAGGAATGATGTTTGGGAGCTAGTAGAAAGACCTAACAATCAAAGTATTGTGGGAACCAAGTGGGTCTTTAAGAATAAGATGAATGATTCTGGTGTGGTGGTGAGAAATAAGGCAAGATTGGTGGCTAAGGGGTATAATCAGATAGAAGGGATTAATTTTGAGGAGACTTTTGCCCCTGTAGCTAGATTGGAAGCCATTAGAGTGCTACTAGCCTTTGCCTGTTATAAGAGATTTAAGCTGTTTCAAATGGATGTTAAGAGTGCCTTTTTAAATGGGGTAATTAAAGAAGATATTTTCGTAGAACAACCCCCAGGTTTTGAGAGTTCCCAATATCCAAATCATGTCTATAAATTAAAAAAGGCCTTATATGGATTGAAACAGGCACCCAGAGCTTGGTATGAGAGGCTTAGCACATTCCTGTTAGAAAGAGAGTTTGTTAAGGGGAGCGTAGACACCACCCTTTTTCTGAGGAGATTAGGAGATGACTTACTCATTGTCCAAATCTATGTTGATGATATAATTTTTGGATCTTCTGATAAATACTTATGTGAAGAGTTTTCTAAAATAATGAGTAAAGAGTTTGAGATGAGTATGATGGGAGAATTGTCCTACTTTTTGGGGTTTAGCATAAGGCAAACGGATGATGGAACCTTTCTCAATCAATCAAAATACACTAAGGACATTTTGAAGAAATATGAAATGGACAAAGCCAAGCCAATCAATACTCCCATGCCCTCCTCAGTTCAGTTAGATAAGGATTCAAATGGAAAATCTGTTGATCAGAAGAAGTATAGAGGGATAATAGGTTCACTGCTTTACCTGACTGCTAGCCGACCTGATATCATGTTTAGTGTCTGTCTTTGTGCTAGGTTTCAGGCCGATCCTAAAGAGTCCCACCTGACTGCTGTTAAGAGAATTCTTAGATATCTTTTAGGAACCCCAAACCTAGGAATTTGGTACCCTAGGCACAACACTTCTTTTGAGATCATTGGATATTCTGATTCTGACTTTGCGGGGTGTAGGGTGGATATGAAGAGTACTTCTGGGACTTGTCAATTTATAGGATAGTCGTTAGTCTCCTGGTCCAGTAGAAAACAGAACTCTGTTGCACTTTCCACTGCTGAAGCTGAGTACATTGCCTTAGGGAGTTGTGTGGCCCAAGTTCTTTGGCTGAAGCAGCAAGTCTTGAATTTAGGAGTACCTGTTGGCACAATTTCTGTTCTGTGTGATAATACTAGTGCCATCTGTATCTCTAAGAATCCAATCCAACATTCTAGGACCAAACACATTGACATTAGGCATCACTTCATTAGGGACCATGTTACAAAAGGGGACATTGAGCTACACCACGTAGCAACTGAAAATCAGCTGGCTGACATATTCACTAAACCACTGGCCTTTGACTCATTCAGCATTTTGAGAACCAGATTAGGAGTGATTGATATAAATGCTTGATTCTGATGACTGCTGATTTATGATTGTTATGATTGGTATTCTGATTTCTGTTAGTTAGTTTTTTTGTATTCTGTTTTCTGATTTCTGTTAGTTAGTGTTTGTATTCTGATTTTTGATTTCTGTTAGTTAGTTTTGGTTTGATTATTTGCTTTCAGTTGATTTTATTTCTTCTGCTGATTTCTGTGTTACCCTTATTGTTAGTTTGATTTGAGTATTTACTTTGCTATGATTTTCTACCTATTTTTATTTATTTACTGGTTCATATCTTGCACTTACTGTTTTATGCTTTTCAAGATCTGATCACCGCTCACTACTTCTGATGATCTGAATTTTTGACTGGGAGTTTTTACCTTGTTTTAGTTTGGAAGCTGATAAGCAGTGATTGACTTCGCTGAATCTGTTAAAGGGAAGAAACATTGATAATTGTTTCTCTTCCTCTAACTCCTTTACTGGTGTGTAGTTTCTTTTGAATAAAAATCCTTTTCAAAATTAAAATGTTAGTTTTTGAAATAGAGATTATTTTATCTTCCTACAGTAATCTGCCTCATATCAATAGTATTTTTCAAAGTCTTGAGTCATTAGTTTGATTTTCTAAACCAAGTGATTGCATTTATTATATGTTGTATGGCTTTTGTTTTGTGGATCGTTCTTCCTTACTGCGGAGAGTCATCTCCTATGTCTGGAAGATAATCTCACAGCTGAGACTCTTTAATGATTATGAAAAGGAGAAAGCTTATAAAAGATACGTAGTGCGCCAGATAATTTGAAAAAGAGGCATAAAATGAGCCCAAAACTGAAAAGATGCGAAATTGCCAAATTGGATACACAAAGTGTATCGAAAATCAAAAGATGCGCAAAGCGCCAACCAATTTGAAAAAGAGGCACAAAATGAGCCCAAAATAAGCTTTCTTTCCTTTCAGATTGTTAAATGTCTTAGAGAAATCTGTGCGCCACTTAATATTTTCAAAAGCTTGAGTTTTGAAAATCCCGATTTCTGATTTTTTACTTTATAACACTATTATATCAGATATTTTTCTGGAACGAGGCTTGAAAGGATCTCTTTTCAAATCTAATGTCTCTTCTTTTGAATCGGATTTTTGTGTTGAAAGAGGTTTGCATCGATAAGGTGCCCGGGGTCGGAGTTACGAAAGTTGATTATTTCCAACCTTTTTTGGATTTCAGCGCTGTCAATCGTCCTGTCATTGATTTTTGAATCTAAAATCAAGGAAAAATTCTGATTTTCCTGTTGTGTAGTTGTTCTATTTAAGTTTTATTGTATGTTTTATTTCCGTGTTATATTTTTCGCTCCTCCTTTTTGTGATGTCAAAAGGGGGAGTCAGTTGTAGTCGTGTATGTTTTCAGTTGTAGTCGTGTATGTTTCTGTTTTCTGAGTCATGCTTCCTGTATTATTTTAGCTGTTAAATAAAAATTTAAAAAATGTTTGTTTGTTTGATCTTCTAGTTTACTTTTATTTTCAGACTACTTTACAAATGTTTGCCATCATCAAAAAGGGGGGGATTGTTGTAAATCTGGTTTTGATGATGACAAACATGTTTCCAGTGCGTTTTGCTTGGCTAATCTGTTTTAGGCACAAAAGACCGCGAGCCACTCAAGCCAACTCAAGATCGGGTCCAAGTGTGTCAAATGTATGATTTTTTCTTTTTATTGAGTCAATTGTAATATAACTGATTCCCTAGCTAAGTAACCTTGCACACACACACTCAGGGAGAGAGATTGAGTGAATTAGAGTTTCTGTTAAAAATTTGTTCAGATCGTCCTGGACGATATCCACATCGTCCTGGACGATCCAGTTAAAACAGAACCCCTAATTAGGGCGACTAAGTTAAGAGGGTCTGATTGAGCCGATCGTCCTGGACGATCTACGGATCGTACGGGACGATATTCCCAAATCAGAAATTCTCAGCCGCCAGATCAAGTTAGGCAAGTTCTTATTTTTAGATACTTGGTCTGATCGTCCCGGACGATACGTGTATCGTCCCGGACGATCCAGTACAATCATGCCTAATTTAATCTGGTAATTAAGGAAAGCAATTTATTTTTGGTTGATACGATCATATCGTCCTGGACGATCGCAGGATCGTCCCGGACGATCTTGATCGTCTAGTGCATTTAAGCTGTACGTCCAGAACTATGTACAGGACGATTTGGGGCCTTTTTGAACTAATCGTACCGGACGATGACCCTATCGTCCGGGACGATCAAGTCATTTTTTGGTCGTCCAGCACAGATTTCTCTGGACGACCCGAACTGTCTTCTGGACGATTTCCCTCAATTTGAACTAATCGTCCCGGACGATCGCAGGATCGTACGGGACGATATGAACAACTTTTTCTACTGATCGTCCAGAAGAGCCAGATCGTCCAGGCTGAAACAGCTGAATTTGAACTGATCGTACAGGACGATCTTGGCCGACCAGTTGAGATTTAGGGCAAATTTTAAGCCCTCCTTTAAAAGAACTTTTTCCAATTTTTGGAAAAATCTTTTGCTGCCTTCCTTCCATGAGAAACCCTAGAGAGAGAGAGAGAGTTGGGAGAGAGAGAGAAGATCTTGTGAGGGGGAGTTAGTGAGGGATTCACTAAGGTTGCTCCGAGCACGGATCAGAGTCGTCTTCTCCGCTTGTCGTCTTTCGTCTAGTCGGTGTTCGTCATGGGAGGATCGTTCGCAAGAAGATCCGGGGTTCTCTGCCCGCTTCAGGTGGAAGCAAAAGGAGTTCGTAGGTTCTCTGCCTGCTTCAGGAGGAAGCGAAAGGAGTTCGAAGGTTCTCTGCCTGCTTCAGGAGGAAGCGAAAGGAGGTCGGGTTCTCTGCCTCACCGTGTGGTGAAAAGGAGATTTTTGTACAGGCTTCTTCGCCTTGCTGTGGGAGCAAAAGGAGAGACACTTCTGTTTAGTGCAATACCTGGAGGGGAGGCTCCGGGGAGTGGACGTAGGTCAAGTTGACCGAACCACTATAAAATCTGGTTTACTTTTCTGATTCAATTCTGCACTTTAATTTTTTCTGATATTAACTGCTTGGGTGAATATCTGTGGTTGATCTTTTTATCGTTGTTTTAATTTGTTTCCGCTGCACGTTATAAAAAGATTTTCATAGTTATCGTGAAATTTTTAAATAACCAATTCACCCCCCCCTCTTGGTTAGCCTCGGGACTAGTTCACTAGGGCTTAACATCCCTATCGAACTTTCAAGAATGTATGAAATGGATTTTATTGTCATTTAGAATCATCATAACATAATCACAAAATTGAATATCTTCCATGTTAAGGTGAGTGAATGGAGCAGTACATTTAAGTCTTTTGTCAGAAGGACAAAAAAAATTTTATATGAGAAGTTAAGTGTAATGTTAGAAAAGGCCATCAAATATTATATTAATGATTTTATGAAATTCATAAAGTATGATAAATCAGATAAATCATAATTAGATATTATTATACATTTAAGTTAATTTTTGGAGAACAGGATAATTAAAAATATTGTGCACATCAGTTTCAAAAATTTAAAATAAATCATATCAATATTGTATTTTCATAAAAAATTATATAAACCATTTTAGATATTAAATAATTCCTATATATGATGCATTATTCATGCTTATTGATATTCAAATGATCATATAATAATGCTAATGTACATTGGATAGCTTAAAATTTTGTTGAAGCTAATGCATTTGACCCAAACACAATTAAAAATTTATTTGAACTTGACTTAACCCAAATTTCTTGTATTGGGTGCGAGTCATGCTATCATATCCAGTTAGATAGTAATCTCCCACTCACCAAAATATGTACATAGCCTCCTCCCTCTTTTTCTTTCTTAGGCTTTGTTTGGGGCAGCTTTCTTTCTACTTTCTAAAGCAACTTTTTAATTCAAAAAATTCTAATTCTAGAAATTTTTGTACTAAAAAGCTGCTTTAGAAAACAGTAAGAAAGCTGTCCCAAACGAAGCCTTAGATCCATGCTTCCTTTTTGACTTTGGAACAATCTTATCCACAAATCGATAAAATAGTGGTCATATCTTTATGTAATGTATGTTATGCTTTATTGAATGGAATATTAAGTTCTTCGCAAATGGACTTGTTGAGTGAGTGAGTGATAATCCTTTAGAGAAGGACTTCCATGAAAGGAAAAAAGACTTATGCAATAAAAGAACATTTGTGGAGACCAACTTCAATTTATCCCTGCTTTTGTCACTAGCATTGATAACTCCTACAAAGTTAGTTCATTTTTTTAACTTGCCATTGATTTTCTAATAATCATAACGTTAGGAACCTTGTGTTGGTTACATGGCCCTTACTAGCATCATAGTTTTAGCTGTGAATTATTTATACTTGCATTTTTAATCACTTTGATTTTGTTTGGGACAGCTTTTAAGAAAGCCGTCCCAAACGAAGCCTTAGGCTTCGTTTGGGACGACTTTTTTGTTACTTCTTATAGTAATTTTTATACTATAAAGCTGCTTTAAGAAGCAACAAGAAAGTCGTCCCAAACGAAGCCTTAGTTCATTACTTTCAAAAGCTTATGTGTAAGTATCCAAGAATTTCTTACAATGCAATATTAGCATGAAGATTTTACCATCTCACTTCCACAATACACTCTAGTTTATTTTTGTATCAAATTATAGTTTTGCAATCATGATGAATCATATTAAGAGCAAGTGTTTTTCTCATAAAAAACATGAGACAAAAAATTTTTTGTAATCAATTTTAGCTTACTATTTGCATTTTTATTTGATTCATCTCAATGAAACTTTTCATATCAATTATAAAATTTTCAAAGTCATCCATATAGGTTTCGTATGGTATAGTTTTCTTACTGCTTTCTAATGCAGCTTTTTAGTACAAAAATTTTAAGTTCAAAAAATTTTTATACTAAAAAATCACTTTCTAAAGCAGTAAGAAAGCTGCTCCAAATGAAGTAATAAACTCTACTATAATTTTTATTTCTAATTTTTTTAGATAAAAAACAATGCCGAAATTCACGTTTCAGCAGATCATATCTGCCAGCCATATCAAATTTATAAGCCATTATGGCAGCTAGAGTTTTTGGCTCCTTAATTTACGCAAAGTTCCAATCTTCAATCTCTATTTCAATATATCGTAGAGAAATGGAACACTACATCTGTTGTCATGTCTTCCACAATGTTCAAAACCACCTAAAAAAACCAGTTTAGAGAGATATTGACTTGTTTTCTCATAAGAAAGGGTTAATTTTGCTTTACATATACGTTAAGTTATATGAGAGATGAATGATATATAAAAGAAAAGTTTTAATAATTGCAATCTACAATAATTACATATTAAACTTTACTTTAGAAAATGAGAGACATCCTACAGTATCGATGTGTCACTAAAAATTGTCTTGATTGAGTACGAATCTTGAGGCCTATCAAGTTAGAAACTCCCAAAATTATATTTGGGACTATCCAAACTCCAATTTTAGCAAACTTATAATCAAACTGAATGACTCGACGAAACAAGCCCAACGGCACTAAAATCCGTCTAATCCGAGCTCAAATAGGCCCAAATCAAAAGATCAAAATATATTTGAAAGCTTCAAAGCATTAATTGGATAATTTAATGATATCCAAATATGACATGCTTATAGTCAATTCGAGCGGCTCGATGAGACGAATCCAAAAAGCCCAAGTTCGCTTAATTCTGACATCATTACAACACTTAAATGCTTAACAAAAATACTTCATGATTAAGAGGAGCAGTATGGGTCGTTCGATGGAACACTCTGAATTTGCCCCTGATCTTATCCATATTTATGGGACATGCCACCCTCAAAATCTTGGACCATGGGCTAGACATTCAAGAGAGCTCTGAGGCTTGAAGCATCCCGAAGCTCCACCCTGGCACCATCGTCAACAAACCCTCGCAACTTAGCCAACATTGTTCGACCTTCGCCCAACCATTATCGTCGAACCTCTGACCAGCCGTCAGTGTCGATTCTTCACTCGACCTCCGTCACTTGCCAACTACAGGCCTTTAACCTCCAATTGTCCACCAACTAGGGTCCTCCGAGCAATGTCGCCCGACTACGATCCTTCTGACCATCGTAGCCCACTAACTATAATCCCTTCGACCACCGTCGCCCAAATGCCATTCTTCTGACCCCCGTCACTTGTCGAATATGGTCCTTCCTCCACTATTGCCCACTGACTAC
Organism: Dendrobium chrysotoxum; assembly: GCA_019925795.1. NCBI lineage: Eukaryota > Viridiplantae > Streptophyta > Magnoliopsida > Asparagales > Orchidaceae > Dendrobium > Dendrobium chrysotoxum. The sequence goes on along the minus strand of CM034305.1, from coordinate 79,605,030 downwards.
GGTCCTTCTGACCACCATCACCTACTGACTACGATCCCTCCGATCAACGTTGTCCAACTACGATTCTTCTAATCGCTATCATTTGCTAACTACGATCCCTCAGTCCTTTGTTGCCCAAATATAATCCTACAAGCCAAATGACCAGGTCAATACTTTCTTGAGAGTAGCTCTTATGACATTGGACTCCTCCAACCCCAATCATATAAAATGCTCTATTTGATATATATTTGCTATATTGAGCCAACACCTTCCCCCGAGGAAAGATATCATTTGTAATTAACAATAAATATTAGTGGATTCATTCAAACTGGGCAAGACCCCATGATTTTTTCTTTTTTAAGGGTTTCTACATAAAATTTCTGTTGTTTCTTATAAATACTATACTCATCTCTCTTATTTATTTGTGTCTTGAATATTTGTACAAAGTTAGGACGCTAAACTCTATATATCTCTATCATCGCAAATATTCTGGTACATAAAAAATATTTAATGATTTTGATAGATAAAATATTATAAAAAATTTTATGATTATTTAATATTGAGAACACCTGATGATAGTTAGTCCTTCCTCATAAAAAAAACCCCAAACGTAGATCCTTAATATTCTTTTTTTTTCCTCCATTTAAAACAACAAAATGATGGCCTTAGGAAAATTGAAATACAAGGCTCATCCGTTTGAATTGTTAGGTTTGCTATTCATAATGATGAAATGTGTCGCATGAAATATGTGCGCTTGCGTGACACCCTCCTGATATGTATTGAATATACAATTTATATGTCAACAACAACAACAATAACAAAAAGCCTTTATCCCACTATGGGTTGTTGGCTACATGCATCCTTTTTCTCCATTGTGTCATATTAAGAGTTAAATTCTCATCTAAATCTAATAAAGAAATGTCATTTCTAATATTTTCTAACCAAGTCTTTTTAGGCCTACCCAAGGTTTTGAAAACAGGACCAAACCGGAAGAAGGAGAGGTTAGCGGTTCTATAGTTCGATTGGGGTCAAATCGGGGTCGAACTGGATGACGTAATAAATATTTATTATATTTAAATATTATAATAGTGACACAACTAATTATAAATATATAACAAAAATTGAACGCAATCATAATATGAAGCATAAAAAATATAACATTATATAAAGTAAATAAGAAAAACATAATAATATATTTCACTTGAAGAAACAACCAATCATAGAAAGATTTTAACACTTTATTCCAACTGATCACATAAAGAAAATATATTCATGATATGGAGATGAAGTTAACTATGTTTCACTTTCTAAGTTCAATAGTTTCAATAATTTCATAAGAGAAAAATCACAGATCTCCTAAATTTGTATCATAAAATCTATCCACATAAGTTGAGTCTCCTATAGCTGAATCGGCCGATTATCAGAAATCAAGACCAGTTTGGCGGTTCGACGGTTGAACTGCCGGTTCGAGTGGTTCAATACCGGTTCTGTGTGAAACCGGTTTTAACTCGAACCGTAATCGGTCGGCCGGCCGATTCATGGTTCAACCAGTTGAACCGGCCGGTCCAGTTTGATTTTAAAAGCCTTGGGCCTAGCTCTATCTTTTTTTAACATAAGTTAAAATTAATACATATACTTTCCTAACCGAGTCATCGGAAGGACGCTGTTTATGTGACCAAACCATCTAAGGCTACTCTCTGTAATCTTACCTTCCACTGGAGCTACTCGAACCTTTTAACATATATGCTCATTTTGTATCCTGTCTCTAAGAGTAAAGCCACTCATCCACCTAACATCCTCCTCTCTACAACACTTAACTTAATATTATGCTTCTCTTTTAATAGCCAACATTCTGCACCATAAAGCATTACAGTATTACTACCATGTTATAGAATTTTCCCTTAAGTTTGAGAGGGACTTTTCTATCACATAACAAGCCCAACACATTCCTCCACTCCACACAATTTATATGTCAAATTGAAAGTAATAAAAAAAATGGATAGATGTGTCTTACATACACGTTATGAATAATAATTTTAACTTTAAATGTATATTTGTAGAAATAATTTAAGTTAAATAGGCTCTGCTATTTTATTTTTAAATATATTACTTAAATAATGTAATAGTTATTTAAGACTAATTTTATTTTACTTTATTTTGCTCTATTTTATTATAAATTTTATAATATTTAAATTTTCTTTTTATAAATGAATCAACATTTTTAACTTCCAACTAATAATATGTAATATCATGTGATGAGTTCTTCAATTAAATTTAAAATCTTTTATTAATTTAAATATAGTTTTAATTTTATGAGCAATTGAACAAAAATTGTTCTTTTATGAATTTATTTTATATTTATTTAATTTGAATAATTATTATATAATTCTTTTATATTTTGAGATATAATATTATAAGTATATGTCCAATGCATATTTATGTCATATATTTTAATAATAGGCATGTCCCATGTCGGCACATTAAAGTAGGTATGTTAGTACCATTCTCTCCATACCTATAGTATATAGCAATTCCTCTTAGCCAACTTTAAAATGCATCTTTTCTCATATTCTTTTTATTCATTATTCTCATAAGCTCTCTCTCTCTCTCTCTCTCTCTCTCTCTCTCTCTCTCTCTCTCTCCCCTCCTCCTCCTTCCGACCCTCTATATGTGTTTATTAAAAAAAGAAAATTCCATTTCTAATTTCAGCAAATCATAGTCGAACTAAACATCTTGATAAGACAAACCCAACACAACTAAAGGTGATCCAATTTAAGTTCAACTAAGCCCCAATCAAACACATAAAAAATAGTTGGAAACTTTAGAACAGTAATTGAGCAACCAAATTGTAAAGCTTCGAGATCTAATTTGGAAAGAATTATGTCTTTTTCTTTTCTTAATCATCAACCCAGAACTTACTAATTTTATTTAATATAATATAAACAATGAAGAACGTAAACATTGCTATGCATCAAATAATTACACATTAGTCTAAATCCAAAATAACATAGACAAAGGTCATAATATTTAGACAACCCATCACTAAAACATATCATGAACGCAAAAAGAAAAACCAACATATGCAGAAAGAAAACCTAAGCATGTTGTCCATATCAGTCTCAGTCCATCGGTTCCTTACCCTTATCTGAAAATAAGTTAAAAACCATATAATGAACACATCTCATTCTAACAAATCCAAGATACATAAAATTCTAAAAGAAATATTTCATGACACTCATTAATAAAGAGAAGGAGCTTGATTAAAATTACTATCACAATCATGTCAAAGTATCAATCAACTTATACATGAGAAACATAAAATTATGAGTTGAATAAGAAAAACATATTCATATATATGTGGAATGTACATTCACATAACATCAATATCTTCATTACTATTACCATTAGATGATGATCTACTTTCTTCATCATCTTTGTCTAAAGAATAGTTCATAATGACTGGCTTAGAGATAGACCTTCAATAGTCACATTAGTCTATGATACACCAAGCGAGGTCCCTTTAAAAACCCTAAACGAAACATTCTTTAAAATATTGATGATTCAAGTACAAATATATGATAATGAGCTTCTTGATTGTGATCTTGAATCATACCTTTAAAAGTCAAAGTTTTTTTTTTTAATAATTTTCAATGGCTTCTAAAAATACTACCCCCACTTCAGCTTTAGCTTTTAATAAGGCAATATCTTATTATCTTCTTCAAGAGTTTTCTTTTAATACTACTTCTAAAATGCATGATTTTAATGGGTGACCATCAGAGGGATTTGAAGAAGCAGGATGGGGACACTCTCTATGATATGTATGCTCATTTGTTATAATCTTTTGGCTATGGGAGTGATGATCCATCTCTACCTCCCTGAAAAATTCTATGAAGATCCTTCAAATCAAATCTTGGCAGCTAAAGTAATTATCTTATGATTTCTACAACTCCCATTGATATGGGAAACTTCATTGGGCCGACTTCTCGTGGATAGTCAAATCTCTTTCAATATAAGAGCTTTAGTAGGAGTGCTTGAAATTTTTTATATCATTCTTTTGATAGGAGTCTGAAAATTAGAAAATAGATGATTTCATAAATTCTTAAATATTATAAAAAGATTATTTTTGCATTATTTTTAAATGAATTTTTCGTGAAGTAATGGGATGCAAAAATCATCAACCAATAGTCATTTAAGGATATTTCTCAAAAATAATACTAAGAGAAAATTTCTAAAAGATTTTATGAGAGATTTATATATTAAGAAAAGTGCGCCTTTACTTGGGGTGCCAATGAGTCGAGTCGTGATTGAGACAGGCCTAACTCGAGCTCAACTTGCTAGCCAAATTCCGAGCTCAAACTCGAGTCAAGCTGGAGCTCGGCTCGTGCTACTGAAAGTGAGCTCGTCGAGCGGCTCAATTCCACGGTTTGAGCTCCGATTTCCTGTATGCAACCCACCTAAGACTTTTGTGATTCGGCCTTCGTGTCCGAGCTCGCCTTCCACGTCGAGCCCGTGTCCGAGTTCGCCCTGTGATTCCACCTTCCACGTCTGACCTCGTCTTCTGCGTCCAAGCCAGCCCCGCGATTCTGCCGTCCGTGTTTGACCCCGCGTCGTGATTCTCCTTCGGTAGTTCTGTGGTTCTGATTCCGCACTCAAGCCGCTCGACGAGTAATCGAGCCAAGCATCCTGGGGATCGAACTCGAGCTCAAAATTCTGCTTGAGCTCTAAACTCGATAAGCTAGACTCGTGAGCTGGTTAACGAGTCGAGCTCAAACCGGTTCACGAGTCATCTTGACTCAGTTGCACCCCTAGCCTCTACCAAGAATTGCGTTCAAAAGCAAGGTTGTAAGTGATAAACAAAATTTAAATCTTTTTTCGAAGGAGCTCCAATGACTTTTTCTTTTCAAAAGAGTTGATGTTCCACACCACTTTGCTTCAACTATGAGTGCTTTACTTTGCCATTGCGATGTTGAAATATCAATGAAGATCCCTACCAAAAATGCCGATTAAGCACTCCATTTTTTCCAACTTCAGACATTTTTCTTACTTGTTTTTGAATATATTCTCAAACTTTTGCCCCTTTTTAAAACCAGATTATCTTAAATTTTTACTATGAAATTGTATCATTTTATAATTTTAAAAGAATTTTTATTATTGAAATCCTGATGCAGACATTTATGTCTTCAATAAATTTTAGCAGTCAATACATTTGTCAAACTATTTTAAAATGTTTTGTGGACATAGATAAGCTCTTCTCTAAATACATGAATTTTTTCGCATAAAATTTATTATCATTTTGTGAAATAGAAAATTCATGAAAAAATCAATTTATAAAATCTTTCAGATTTTCAGATTTTTTAATTCAAGAATATTTTATGATTTATGCAATGGTTCAAATTAGTTGAAATTTTTTTACAAACCTTACATTTTTTTTAGAAAAACTTTACTTGATGTGTAGGTTTCTCATAAGAAAATTTTAAATTTTTTCTCAAAATATTTTTTGGCTAAAAAAAATTCTTGAATGACTGTTAATCGATGATTCCTATATCGCATTACTTATTAATTTTTTACTTCTTTTTATACTTCATGTACCTTTTTTTTCCAATAATTTTTTACCAGCCCATATGACTGGTTCAACCGTGAACCGGTCCGGTTCATTATAAAAACCCACTTGTACATTGAACTCGAGTGAATCGGTTAGAACTGTCGATTCAACCGATAAGCCTGTGAATCAGTTCTAGTTCTTTTAAATGGGCCGGTTCAATGAACCATTTAAATAAATAATAAATCAATTTAATATATTTAGAATAAAATATTAACTTAAAAGAAATTAATTTAAATTTAATTATTTTAATTTCTTAATTATCATTAAATTCCTAAACAATTACTTGTCAAAGAAATTTCAACAAAGCAATTCACATGATTCCACGACTTCATATAAATTGTTACCACATGCAAACACCAAAAAGCAACATAAATAATATAAAGATGAAGTTTTCAAGTGATGTAGGACTAAATAAGTTGAAGTTCTTAAAATCTACAACATACACTACATATTTTTAAATAGATTTTTAGATAATTTTTTTATAATATAAATAATATTTATTTTTTTAGTTAATAATATTTAATAAATTTATTTATTTATAATTTATTAGTTGTTTATTTATTATTAATAAATTATCTAACATGAATAATATATAGATGTAAATTTATAATATGAATTTAATACACAATTCATAGGTGCAAATCATATCTAAACATATAACATAATATAATAATAATAATTTATATTAAATTTATATTAAATGTGAATTAAATTTAAAGATTAAAGGTATTTAAAATTAAAATTACAAAAGATAATCTTAATGTATGACCTCAATTTATTTTTTGTCAAAAATTCATACTATGTCATTTAAATTTTATTTAAATAATTTATCATATTTATTATGTCATTTGGTTCAACCCCTCGTTTGACCCCGGTCGATCCATTGAACCTTGAACCTCTCATTTTTTGACAATATTTTAAAAATTGGACCGGACCGGCCAATTCAACCTTGACCCAATCAAGTTGTCGGTCCAATCCAGTTAGAAAACTGGATTCTTATTGACTCGGTTAGAATCGACAGTTCAACCTGAGAACTGTTGAACCAGTTTCAGTTCGGTTGAACCGATCGGTTCAATATATATTATTTTTTATTTAAATAAAATTTTAGTAGTAATTTTTTATTTAACTTAATTTTTTTTATTTTAAATATATATTTAAAAGCATATTAACAATTAAATTTAAGTAGCTGACAACTTGCCACATCATGCAACATTATTTATTACTTATGGTTTGTAAAGAGAACCACTTTAAATTCTCTTATAATGTTGGACAAAAAATTTGTGAGGATTTTACATGAGAGTTAAAGTGTCAAACTATAAAATTGCTTGGTTTGTAAATTTAAATTGAGAATTCGTATCATTTAAAAAAGTTAAGAATATAAAATTTTATATTATAAAATTTATATATTATATTAAGTATTATATTATTATTCTTATTAAAAATTATATATATTATGTGTATATATTATTAAACATTTTTAATTTTAAAATCTATTAAATATGCATATAATTATATTTGTAATACATTTACTTATATTCAAATTAATGATTAATCGAGCTTTTTAATAGCTTTATGTTGAGTTTTAATCGAGCTTGTTCATGAGTTTTAATCAAAGTAGTTATACATTCTTTGTTAAAATTATATTACGTTAACCCGGTTCAACCCCAATTATATTTTATTTGAAAATTTTAGTATTTATTACGTCAATCGGTTCATTGAAAATAAATCACTTGCAATGAACATACCAACAAACACATTTAAACACACAACCCCAATTCTTCTCCTATTGAACCATCGAACCGTGAACATCTCCTTTCTCTGGTTCGTTGTCTGATTCAATTTTCACAATCTTATATGTCTAATTCTATTTTTTTTTTTTTTTGGGGGGGGGGGGGGGGGGATTTGGCATTTGCCTATACTATAAAATCAAAAGCAGTTACAATATTATCCAAAAGAAAAAACATAAGAAAACCTATAGAAAGATAGCTAAGACCAAAAATTAAAGATATCTCCAATGCTCCAGAGAAACAAAATTGGAGTAGTAGACATTTACATGAGGGATAAAAATCATCATATAAGAGACAAAATCTATATTTAAATAAGAGATCAACTTATCTTGCTTGTTTGCTAGCTTATTTGCTTCCTTGCTTGAACTCAGTAGAATCTGTCAACGAGACAAGGCAGCCCCTGGTTGCCCTAAGACCTTCCAAGGGGATTGATGTGGCAGATGGTCTTCATTGTCCAAGTCCAAAAAAATCTGCATTTTATGCAGCTGTCTGCCTCAAATTAAGCCATCAATATTCATGATAAAGCTCCAAGAAGTATTGCAGCAGAAGAAATCTGAATATGTTAGATTCGAGCAATCCATCATAGTATCTTTGTATAACTTCATCCTAATGCAGATCATTAAATCATAAAAACATAGCATATAAATATAGCTAAAATGGAATCACTTCAGAAACTATAAGTACAGTTTCAGCTTCACCAACTCCCCTCCTTTCCATTTGGAAAGTTTGAACCGTACTAACTTTGTGATGATTTTGGCAAGAGTAGTAGCGCATACGGCCATATTACCAAATTTTCTACTAATTCTTTCACGCCAAATGTGATATATGATAGCATTAAGTATGAGCAAAATCCCTCTTTTAAAAATTTTATCACCTGCAAACTCCCAATAAACTCAAACATCTGTGAGACGTTCGATCTAAGTAGGAAATCCTAGCAACTCGGGAGTAATTTAAGCAGTGCAGAAAAAGAGTATTCATAGTCAAAATATAAGTGAGAAAGAGATTCTCTGCAACTATGACAAAAAGAGCATAGTATATCATGTATCATAATATTTCTTTTTGTGAGTTCTTCCACCGTTTTAAGACCACCTTTAAGAGCCAATCAAGAAAAAACTGAATATCCATATCATTGGAGACCAGATAAAATCCAGTTTGTTAGCAAAAAATTCAGAATAATAATCCTTAAAGGCCCCAGAATCCTTCATATCCCATATGATTTGAGAATTTTTTTCATGAGAAATAGGAATTTTCTCAATAAAACTCCTAATATGCTGCGAAATAAACTTCGGAATCAACCAAGAATCGTTAACAATCCAGATATTCAACTTATCATATTGAGAGTAGAAGTTAGCAAGGGGAAAATCAGGGAATGTGGAAGAAAAAAACCTCACCCATGCACCAGTGATCCCATAAAATAGCTGCCAAGCTATCTTTCTTTATAATAAATTAAAATTTCCCCTTACTACAGCAGCAGTTTGACAAACAATTTTCCAAAAGCTTGAAGAGTTGGAAGTTCTAGTCTTCTAAGGAGAAATATATTTGATCTTCAACCAGCTAGATAAAGGATTTATGTGGTTATACATTCTACTAATGACATTGTAGTTAAAAGCAAACTTCATAGTTGATATAAAAAAATACCCAAACCTCCTTTGCTAATGGGTTTTTGCATGTATTAGCCCAATAGATAAGTTGGAGGCGATTTTCTTGATTTCCCCCAAAATAAAGAAATTTGGCACAATTTTTCTCTATCATTCTACATACTCCTTTAGGTAAAACAGTGGCTCTCAACCAATATGCTATAATGTTTGAGATTGTGTATTTGATAAATTGAACTCTCCCCGCAAAAGATAATAACTTTGCTTTCCAACATGCTAACAAGATGGTAATTTCTTTCCATCAGAGAAGATAAGTCAGAAATTCTAAGTCTATCAATTGAAATTGGAATGCCAAGATAAATGATTTTGGTTGTGGTATTAACAATATTCAAACAGTGTGAAATTTTCGAGTGATTGGGTACCATAGGGAATATAATAAGAGAACATTTGTTCAAATTAATATTCAAGCCAGAACAATCAGCAAAGAACTTAAGAATTCTGATTAATTGTAAGCAATTATGATTCTCTGCTTTCCCAAAAACTAGAAGATCATATGCATATAATAGATGAGTGATATGAAATTCATTCATGTTATACTCTTCAAATTTATCACTTTGTTGGTTGTTATCAAGAAGATATGAAAGCCCGTCTATGATGATGCAAAACAAATAAGGACTAAGTGGACATCCCAGTCTAAGTCTAGATGATGAAGAGAAATAACCTTGAAGTGCACCTTCTAAACATTTAGAAAAGTTCACACCAGTAATGCAGCTTTTAACCCATTTTATGAACAAAGTAGTAAAGCCTTTTTGTTGCATTCTAGCAAGTAAAAAATCACGTGAAACTGAGTCAAATGCTTTCTTGATATCAAACTTGGCACAAAAAAGTTTTCCTCTACCATTTTTCTTAAAACATGTGAGGATATCATTTGTCAGAATGGGATTTTCAGTAGATAGGCGTTGGGAAATAAAAGTCGTTTGACAATTATGAATGATCTGCAGCCAAAATTTTTGCAATAATCTTATAGAATACATTGCAAAGATCGATAGGTCTAAAATTTGATATGTCATTAGCATGAGCTTTTTTTGGAATAAGAGTGATTACTATGGCTTTAACGCATTTGAGAAGATAGCCTTTACAAAAAAAAAGAGTTAACAGTAGAGAAAACTGTCGGCCCTACTACATGCCAACATTTTTTGTAGAATTCAAAACCAAACCCATATGGATCTGGTGCTGAGTCAGAAGAACCTGAAAAAATTGCCTCCTTAACTTCTTCTAAGGAAGTAGGCAAGAGTAGTTGATCCTTCATCTGATTAGTAAAAATATTACCCGTGGGAATTTGAGTGATATCTTTTTGAATGGGAGAAGGAGAGTTATACAAATCTTTGAAAAAAGTAACAATCTTTTGTATTTTCTCTTGATTTTTAGAAGGAGTTCCAAGTAAAGCTGCTGAGATATAACTACTATTACGAGATTTTATTCTATGAATTTTTGAGTAAAGAAATTTCAAATCCTCTTCCCTAAGGGTCATCCACTTAATTTTGGCCCTTTTAATAGTCCAAGAAGACCAAATTGCTACATATTTATTGAGCTTGGTGTTGATGTTTTTGAATTGAGCACAAAGATCTTTATTAAGAGGATCCAAATCGATCATAGATAGGTAATTAATCTGTTGCTCATAAGATTAGATATCATGGTAGAAATCATGTTGGAAGAACACCATTTTTTTCCTTTGATCAATCCTTTTAGAGTCTTAAGCTTGTAGAAAAGAGAATAAATCGGATTCCCTTGATTAGAAGTAGCAAAAAAGTTAATGAGGAGCTCCCAGAATTTCAGAATTTGAACCCAATAATTTTTGAACATGAATCTATGAGGGATTCTAATATGGTCAACCAAATGCAAAATAATTGGGGAATGATCCTGACACTGATGTATTAAGAGTTTTGTAGTAAGAATTGGGGAAATCACTTAGCCAATTCTCATTAACTAAGACTCTATCCAATTTAAGATGAATGGGATTATCAATGTGTTGATTATACCATGTAAAGAAGGGACCCGATGAGGATAATTTTTGGAGGTTAGCATCAAAATTGAAATTGTTAAAAGGAGCCATTCTTGAATCAGCAATAATGTTCCCTCTTGCTTTTTTCAGAAAGACAGCGACAGCAATTAAAATCACCTAATACAACCCATGGGTAGTTGTCTTGGGGGTTGATAATTCTCAGCTTATCCCATAAAACTTCTCTTTCATCAAAAGAATTAGAGGCATAGATGATGGAAAGAAAAATAGGTGGTTGGGAAGCAATGTTCAGCATACCCAATATCATTTGCTTTGAGCAGAAGGTGGGAGAGAAGCTTATTTTTTGAGAATTCCATTTGATCTATTTTTGGCTAGGGCTAGCCAATTTGAAATTGGTACAACTTTGTTCAATGTCAAAAATCTCATGAGTAGCTTGAAACCAGGTGTTTTCAAAATTGTTAAGAGGGATCCTATTCTCCAATAGACATATCATGTCAAGATGATGACCTCTCACCAAATTTTTGCAACTAAACACTTTATCAAGGTCATTAAAGCCCCCGATATTCCACACTCCAATAGGAGGGAAAAAATCATTAAGATTTTTGGGTTATGTTGGGTCCTCTTCTAGGACCCTTGCCTCTTGTATTTTTTTGGGAGAGAAGGACCTCCCTCTATAGCTTTTTAAGTATTCATAGTTAGATATGTGGAAGGTTTGGAGGTAAAATTTGGAAGAAAAGAGGTTGGGGGAATAATCTGAGGATCGTTTGAATTTCCTATTCGTGCAGAAGACGCATCTGATTACGGGGAATTTTGAAGCATAGCAAATTTGTTAGGAGAAATGATTTTTTGAAGAAGTAGGAGGTTTTGAAGGATTTGTGGTGTCTGCAGAAGAAAGCTCATCAATATGAGCATTTAGATTAGGTATGGAAGAGCTTACAGGATTAGGGATAATTTTCGGACCATGTTCTGCGACAGAGGTCGTATTATTTTGGTTGCGCATTGGAGGATCTTGCACTTTCCGTGTCATACTAGTTTGTATGGAATTTTTTTGATTTATAGGAGGTAGGGGAAATAATCCCGATTGATTGTGAGAGAGGGTTATTGGTTTACGAATAGTGCTTCTCCCACTTTGTTGACGAGTAGATTGTGAATCAGGGGTGGGGTTTTTTGGGCATAAAGAAGCAGTTTGATTTAGAGATGAACAACTTGGGCATGATGATGGCCTCCATTCATATTGAATTCAGAGGTTGAAAATTTTCCTTTCAACAGATATGGGAATTGTTTTAGGATAACTAGCCGAAGAGTCTACCTGCACGCAGACACGTGCATAGGTAAGGCGAGATTTTGAGGCGGTAAGGGAGTCAACGGCTAGAGGAACCAATTTTGGTTGCTATTTTGAAAATCCCAACTGAAGCCTAACAACACAATGGTAAATCATGGATCTTCAACCAAATAGGCACCGAAGTAAACTCTTCACGTTTAGGGGAAAAGTGAGGAGATCATTTTTGCACTATGAATGGTTTGCCCAACACAAACTATGCCCCTTTGGATCAAACCATATCGAAATCTTCTTTGCAAGAAAACTTAAACAAGAAGAATTCATCACTTAAAGAAATCATTTTCAAGTTACCTTTAAGCTTCCAAACTGGAGACTGCCGATAATAACGTTTCATAATATGGCCTCTTACCCAGAGAGTAGTCGACTAGGGTAAGATTCCACTCCTCGGATGCTGCAACAACATCTTCATGAGGGGAAGGAATAATCTCTTCTAAGGTGGAAGGGCAAAAATAGCAACTTTGATTTTTATACCGATGATCTTATTTAAATGAATAACTTTTACATGCAACTTTGAACCAACAAGCACATTTATTAATTTTATGTGATATTATTCAGCATTAAAAATTATTTTAAATTTACAGAGGAGTAAAATTCAATGACTACTAATTTTATTTTATTTCTCTCTTTTAATAGGTTGCAGAACTCTTTTCTCTCTCGTCAAGGGATCATCACCGGCATGGATAGACTGAATAGAAGCTCGAAGACAACGCCTTTCGTCCTTTCCCTCGCCGAACCGTTAGAATGCAGGTGAGCATATGCTAGCTGATTTTTGCTTCCATGAGAGAGGTGGGAGCCGAATTCTGATCTCGTGCAATTCGGTGAGATTGGGACATTACGATCCCATGCCGTTTAGATTGCTTTGTGGAAACCAAACAGATCTTTGATTTCGGACTGTAATGTAAGAGGGAAAGCGAATTCCATTCTAATTGAGTTAGGGTTTAGGGTTATGTTTATCATTTTGGATTCTTTTGCTAACTCGTGGAAACATTTCACATTTGCAATTGGGTTTGCCGTTGCTGATTTTACGTGCTTACAGAAGATTGGGAAATTGGTGATTATCTCATGTATTATAATTAATTACAGTTAAAGTGGTAGTTGTGGATAAATTATGTTTTTGTATTTGAAAATGACAAAGATTTTATATAATATATCAGAAATTGGAGACGGAATTTGTGCTTTGGGACGCAGGATGCTATTCATTTTTGGTAGTCATCATTTTAATGGAACCTGAGTCTCAGAATTGTACTCATTGATGTGGGGAGTAACATGAAGAAGCAAGATGAAGAAGAGCTAAATAACTCTAGGAGACCCAAAAACAATCAAAACTATTATAAATTCCAAAAATATTCACATATGCTTCCTTCTTACAATGGTTATACTTATAAACTAGCAAAAGAAACCTAGAGAAATCAAGAAAGTTCTAGAATCCTATAACAAACTTGTAACAAACTAAGATAAGCTAATCCTAAGGAATGCTTTAACTAATATGTTCCATACATTCTCCTCCAGTATGAAGAAAGCCAAGCAAGGGGTGAAGTCGGGATGGAACATGCGGATGTGGGCGAGGGTCGGAGATGGGCGCGTGTAGATGGAGCACGCTCAGGTGCTGGGGCAGCTGGCAGGATGTGTGGGGATCTGATTGGGTCACGGGAGAAGGCTGATGAGAAAGCTTTGGTCGTTGGGGACGGAGACGACAAGGATCCGATGGGGGAAATCGCGTGCTAGGACGGAAGTGAGTGCGCGTGGGAAGGAAGATGGGGCAGAACGGAGCTGAGCTTGGAGTTGCGGGATGCAAAGGCGAGGGCGGGAGCAAATCTGAATCGCAGGAAATGTTCGGTTGCCATCAGTACAGATCGAATCATGGTTGCCGGTTGGTGGAGGTCGAATCGCCGGTATGATTGTTGGCTGATGGAGATTGGTGCGTGATGGAGCATGCTCGGGTGCTGGACTGCGGGTTCGGGTCGCGTGCGAGAGCGAAGGCCGAAGGTCGCTTGTTGGAGCAGAGAGAAGCTGCGGGCGGTTCGGGCTGCAAGATCTGGTCGCACGCGGGAGTGAGGCGTGGCTGGTCGTGCGTGGGAGCGAAGGCGGAGCCTGATTTGCGCTAGATTGGAGTGGATGCCTGCTGTCGCGAGTGTCGTGGACGCCGTCACGGCCATTCGCGCGGACTGGACATGAAATGACACGAGCTCAGATCGACGGTACAGGTCGATTGTGAGGGGTTGTTCGCAGATGAATGTGTAGGTTCGCCGGTAAGGTTGTCGGCTGGTGGAGGCTTAGAACGTCGTCGAAAACCTAGCTTTATATATGATCTTCCCAAAGCATCCAAAATCCCGATCGGCGTCAAGGGTTGATGTAGCAGCAACCCAAGGCCCACATCGACATCAAGGGTCAAACCTGGCTCTGATACCATCTGATGTGGGGAGTAACATGAAGAAGCAAGATGAAGAAGAGCTAAACAGCTCTAGGAGACCCAAAAACAGTCAAAACTATTATAAATTTCAAAAATATTCATATATGCTTCCTTCTTACAATGGTTATACTTATAAGCTAGCAAGAGAAACCTAGAGAAATCAAGAAAGTTCTAGAATCCTATAACAAACTTGTAACAAACTAAGATAAGCTAATACTAAGGAATGCTTTAACTAATATGTTCCACATCACTCTTTGTATGCCGTTAATTTAATCATATGTTACTTATGAGGTGTAAACATGATTAACTGTTACGGCTTGTTTGGAATGGCTTTCTTACGGTTTCTTATAGCAACTTTCTAGCTTATTTATGAGGTGTAAAATTTTTGTACTAAAAAGCAGCTTTAAGAAGCAGCAAAAAGGTCGTCCCAAATGAAGCCTACTTATGTAGTAAATTTGAGTAGGCAAATTAATATGTATATTTTAAATTTGCTTTTCTCGGAGTTGATGAGGCTATTCTTTTATTTTAGCTTTGAATATCTAAAAACTGAAGATCATACCTTCATTTAATTTTCAACACATATTTTCACTATATTTTTATGGATTAGCGCAATAAAAATTTAATGCATTGAGAATGGCTTGATTCATCAATCTGAAAATCTTTTATTATAGCTACATAATTTCTTTCTGCGCTCCCTGTGTTGAAATTGCAGTTATTAGTACTCAACGGAAATGTAGTTATTAGTACTCAACAAAAATGTGCTAATTATTTCAGCTATAAATAGCTTTTATGCTAGTATTGTTTATATCATGCTATAATAGATGCCATGCCATTTATATTTTTATGAGCTATCATGATGATTAGAGGGATGATGGAAGTAGTAATATTGAAGATAAGGTAGTCAAAAACAGACTTATGGGGGATTAGGAATGTACAACAAAGTATAGAAGATGTACTAAGAGGATCGATAGATGACATTAACATAAAAGGGTTAGAAAGAAAATGTGGTACGTAGAAGATAAATTTGATTAAAGTTGTATGCAAATATTTGTGCAAATTTGGTTTAATATTTTATGTTATACTTTGTATGAATGATTGAAGAATAAATGTTATAAACTTCACCCTAAATAGTTTAAATAAGACTTGTTGTGTGCTGGAACATTCACAATGGCAGAGAGATATATAGTTTAGCATCCTAGTTCTATACAAAGATCTGGCACACACAAATAATAAAGAGTGGTGCAAGAGCTATAAGAGATACCAATATTTTTATGTGAACAATCTTAAAAGGGAAAAACCACGGGGCCTGACCTAGTTAAAATGATTATACTAGTGTTTCTAGTCAATTACAAATGATGCCCTTTATTGGGGGAAGGCATTGGCTCAATGTAACAAATATACATCATATATAGTACATTACATGGTGGGAGTTGAAAGTCCAGTGATATGAGAGCTGTTATCAAAAGAATATTGGCCTCTTCATTTGGTCAGTAGGATTTTATTAAGGCGACGAAGGTTATAGGGCTCATAGTCGAGCGACTAAGGTAAAGGGGACTGTTGTTGGGTGATAGAGGTTGGAGAGACCATAGTTGGTGGGCGACAGTGGTCAGAGGGACCGCAGTCGGCGGGTGACTGAGATAGAAGGGACAGTTGTCGGGCGACGGTGGTCAGAGAGACCATAGTCAACGGGCGATAGAGGTCAGAGGGACCATAGTCGACGGGCGACGATGGTTAGAGGGACTGTAATCGGCGGGCAACAGAGTTTAGAGGGACTGTAGTCAGCTAGCCATGGTGGTGAAAGGGACCATAGTTGGCGGGCGATGGAGGTCGGAGGGGTCGTAGTTGGCGGGGGAGGAGGTCAGAAGGACAGTAGTCGGCAGGCTATGGTGGTCAGAGAGACTGTAGTCGACGGGCGATGGAGGTCGCACAAAGGCACAAAGATCCAACGACTATGGTCGGGCAGAGGCAAGCCGTGGCTGCTTGGTGGCAAGGGTTCGCCGGTGGTGGTGCTGGGGTGGAGTTCCAGAGCTCTCTTGAGTCTTCAGCCCAGGGTCTAAGCCTCCAAAAGTCCAAGCCCCCCATTATGTGGCAAGAGGAGGTCTATTTATGAATTTTGAGAGGGGCATACTTTATAAATATGAGAAGATCCAGAACAAATTCATAGAGATCCATCGGACGACCTATACTGATTTTCTCGATTATAGAGCGTTTATTCAACATTTAAGTGTCTTAATGATGTCAGAATTAATCAATCTTGGGATTGTTGGATTTATCTCGTCGAGTTGATCGATTTGACTTTAAGCATGCCATATTTGGATATCATTTGGTCATCCAATTAATGCTTTGGAGTTTTCAAATATGATCTAAGCTCTTGATTTGATCCCGTTTGGGCTCGGATTGGACCAATTTTGGTGTCATTTGGTTCTTCTTGTTGAGATGTTCAATTTGATTATAAGTTTGTTGAAATTAGAGTTTAGATGGTCTTGCATTTAATTTCGAAAGTTTCCAACTTGAATTTGTCTCGAGATTCATGCTCAATCGAGGCGATTTTTGGTGATCTATCAAGACTAAGGATAATAATCTACTCTTGTTACAACATAAAACTCTTATTTATACTTAGAATACAAGCCCAGCTAATTTGGAAAGAAATCAATGAAGCCCAAAATTTACCATTTTTTGTTATCTGATCGCACACGGATATAAAAATATATCACATGGACATGCTTACCTTCAAATCATGATAATTATGTTGATGGAGAATGCACGTCTGATATAATTTGACTAGCTGAGATATCTTTCCCTAGCGTATGTTTTTTACTATCAGTGTTTTGTTAGATTGTAAGTACGAAGTTATTTACATTAAATCATTTTATTCGTGAAATTATATTTTCCACTGATATGCATCACAATGCATTATTGGACTCCCTAAACAAGTCATAATCTTAGAACACATCTTAGAGTAGGAAAGATAAATGTTACACAACTATCTTGAGTTTTCTATTCATGACTATGAACTTTGAGCTTTACATCAATTTACAAGCATCAACTAGCATGTCCTATATTACCTCTAAGTCTCTATAATGTTTTTTCATTGTATAATATTCTTGAGGAAATTCTCTAATTTAACCAACTAGCTGTAATGATGGAATTTATTTCCTCATATTTATCCCCATTCTATATAAATGTCCAATATACCTAAATCTATTACAACTTCGCATCACTTTATCTTCTACTAATATTTGCGGTAATTATTAATATCACACCAATGAAACTGCATATGATATACTCACTCTTGATTCTACTATTCCTAAGTCCTTTTACTTGTAAACATTTTCTCAATTTATTTTGACTTCTCACTTATTTCAATGGAAGTCTCACTAATTAGAACTATGCCATCTATGAAAAACATACACCAAGATACTTCACTAGTTTTTCAATTTGAAAATCTCTTTTAAAATCTCTATGGTCAGTAAAAAAGAAACATATTTAGTGCTAATAATTGATTTAATTTGTCTGATTGAGAAATTTTTCGTCACTCCAGTAATTACTTCAAATATTAGTCCATGGTCTATAATATTTAATTATAATATATATATTTTTATTAATTATCTTAACATAATTTCTGTTAGATCAGTCTAGGCTGTACCGGTGCCAAGGGTCGGGCCCAAGGATTTGGGTGGGGCCCACTAGGGAATTCAATTAGGAAGGAGGGGGCGGCTAGGGCTAGGGAGGATTTTGGCTTATGTGGTTTAATTGTATGCTTTAAGTAGGAAGAAAATATTAGGGATAGGGTTATCGAATTATTGTGGCCGTTTTGTGTTCTTGGAGTTTGGCGTCTTGGGCTCTAGCGGCATCTAGGGATTGGGAGAGATAGATCCTCCTCTCGAATTGAGGATCAACTGTATCTTGGTATTTTCCTTCCGTTATCTTTAATTATTGCAATAAAATTATCGTTTTTCTGGTTTTTCTTCAGAGTTTGAAGGAGATTTCTCGCTATTTTTACAAGAATTGATAGGGTTTACTTTAGATTTTCAAGTGTTTCCTATCAATTTCCTTTATGGTGGGGCGTCTTGGCATAAAATCAACTTAATTCTTTGATGTATATGTTAATACTCATAGTTGATGTTTCATTTTTATTTTCCATAACTTTATTGTATGACTTATAAATTGTATGACTTATAAGTTTGCTTGTCCTTCTAATTACGACAATCCTATGTATTTTATTTGTTTATGAATATTACCAATCATTTTGCTTTCTCTTAATTTATAAATGTTTATTGTACAGATTAGTTAACCAAACTACTTCAATCTCACCCATAACACTTAAAATCTCAATAGACATCTTATCCGGACTCCAAATTTTACTTTTATGTGTCTTCGTTTGAGCTAACTTTACTAATTTGAATCAATCTATGATACTCCTTATATCATATTCACTGTAGTTTCTTAAAGTAGTAGCATTTCATCTTTTCTTGAAAGTTTTATATTTAACTAAAATTTATTTAAATTGCTTTTTATTCATCTAATTTGATTGAAGCCTTTTTATTTCTTATCCATATCTGTAGCTATTTTTTATTTACTCTGTATTCCTTCCATAGTATATAGCCTATTATATAAAATAACCAAAAACTATAGCTTTGTTGCTTACTGTAATTTTGTAAGACTTCCAGTTTATTATAATTATTGTAAGTCTGAATAATCTGTATGTTTTACAAACTTCTCAAAATTATATTTCTTTCTTATATCATATTGTATATCCTTTACCAACCATTAAGGTTTCGTTTGGGACAGCTTTCGTATTACTTTCTAAAGCAACTTTTTAGTTCAAAAACATGTTGTATTAAAAAGCCGCTTTAAAAAGCAGTAAGAAAGCCGTCTCAAACCAAGCCTAAATCTCGTTATTTATTTATACTCTATTTCTAGATTCTCTTGAACTATTGCAATAGACTTTTTAATGAAAATATCCGCTTTTCTATCATCTATTTCAATTATTGACTCATTTATAAAATTTGGCATAAGGTTTACAATCAGATGTCAAACTGTCAATGACCCTCAACTATTTATTCAAGATTTGAGATTGATGATGACAATTTTTCCAAGTGCTAAGCTTGGCAAAGAGTGGGTGCATTCCTGATTGCCTTGTCAATAGAAAATTGAAATTTTCATCCATGTATGTGAATATTTGTGTTTCCCAAGTGAAAAGCTTTAGAAATAATTATTGGAATTATGATTGCCATGGCAATTTGAATATATATTTTTCTCTTTTATTCTTCATCTTGTAATATAACCCTTTCTTGCATTCTTTGCTATTAGTTGCATTGAGAGATTGATTATTCTTAGATCTATTACATACTATTTTTTCTTAGATACATCACATTACTTTTAGTTTGTTAAATTTTCTTTTCATTGTCATGCTTTTATGATCTTATATCATGACAAGAATCCTTTAATAAATTATGTTAATGCTAGGGGGCATTCCTTGGAAGCGACGCGCTGTATGACCTGAATACAGTGACAAGTGTGCAAGAGCCGCTGCACCGGCGCCTGGGTGCAATGTTAAATAGGCAAGGGTTCCCACATCATGGACGGATGTGTGCAAGGAAGCAAGTCCATGAAACTAAAATTAGGATAAGAACTTGAAATATAGGTACTCTTATAGGTAAATTAATGGAATTAATAGATATTATGATTCATAGGAAAATAATTATTCTATGCATTCAAGAAACTAAATTGGTTGGAGAGAATGCTAAGGAGATTGATAGTTTATGATTTAAATTTTAGTATTCGGGTAAAAATCGTACTAGAAGTAGTGTAGGTGTGATTATAGATAACAGTTTAAATGATAATGCTATAAAAATTAATAAAATTGGAGATAGAATTATAGCTTTAAAGATTGTTGTTGATGTTAAGATTATTAATATTATAAGTACTTATGCTCCTCAAGTAGGTTATATGGGTTCAAAATTAAAATTTTGAAATGACTTAGGAGAATTAATACAAAAGATACTTCTTAAAGAAAAAAAATTTATTGGAGGAGATTTAAATGGACGTGTTGGTAGAGAGGTACATGATTTTAAAAGTATTCATGATGGCTATAGATTTGGAGAGACTAATAAATGTGGTAAGATCATAGTAGATTTTTCTTTAGCTTATGGTTTTATAATTGCTAATATCTTTTTTAAGAAAAAAGATGAGCATCTCATCACTTATAAGAATGGATTTTATAAAACTCAGATTGATTATTTTCTTATAAGAAAAATAAATCATTTAGATTGCAAATATTATAAAGTTATTCCAAATGAAAGTTTATGTACCCAACATTGCTTATTAGTTTTGGACTTTAAGATGAAGGAGCAGAAAATAACAAATAAAGTAAAGCGTTGTTCTAAGATTAGATGGGGGCATTTAAGGAATATTAACAAAAATATTTTTTAGAGTAATATACTAGATCTTAAGATTTTGTCTGTGCATAAGAAAGCTAATTGTATGTGGAAAACAATAGCTAGTGATATTAAAAATATTGCAAAAGATGTGCTTGGATTATCAAAGAGAAAAGTTCATAATAGTAAAAATAGTTGGTGATGGAATCAAAATATTCAAGAAAATATAAAAAATAAGAAGATTTGTTATAAAAATTGATTTAGATGTAAAAATTCTGATAATTGGAAAAGATTTAAAGAGGCTCATAAGGAGGCTAAGAGAGTAATATGCGGTGCAAAGATTTTAGCTTTTAATGATTTATATAATAGATTAGATATTAAGAAGGATGAAAGATATATGTATAAGTTAGCCAAACAAAGAGATAAGATTGTGGTTAGAGCTGCAATGCTTTATGGGGTAGAATGTTGGCCATTAAAAGAGAAGCATAATATTAAGTTAAGTGTTGCAGAGATGAGGATGCTCATGTGGATGAGTGGCTTTACTCTTAGAGACAGGATACGAAATGAGCATATACATGAAAAGGTTGGAGTAGCTCTAGTGGAAGATAAGATTAGAGAGAGTCACCTTAGATGGTTTGGTCACATAAAATGGCATCCTTCCGATGACTCAGTTAGGAAAGTAGATGTATTAGATTTGACTTATATTAAGAAAGGTAGAGGTAGACCTAAAAAGATTTTAGAAAATATTAGAAATGACCTTTCTTTATTAGATTTATATGAGAATTTGACTCTTAACATGACACAATGGAGAAAAAGGATTCGTGTAGATGACCCCACATAGTAGGATTGTTGTTGTTGTTGTGAAGTTTTGTCCCATTCTTTAGAAGCAAACATGGCCTCAAAAGGTCGTTGCAATTCCTTGAACCTTTATTAAGTTAAATAAGTTAATGGTGGATCTTGTGATGGCTTGCCAGATAATTACTTTGTCCATGAACTTCACACCAAACACAACACCCATGTATGATTGTAAATAAATTTGCTCACTATTTTGCTTTTAAGTAAAGCATATTTACATTATGGAAATTATCCTAGCTTCTCAAACATCGAATCAAGACATTAAGTAGCACTTAGAATCTAATGAGGATGCTTCATTTTCTTCCTTAGCCTTATATACACTTGCATTATCTGTTACCACTTAGGCAACTATATCTTCTTCTACTTCAACAACCTCATCGAGCATTTTGAATAATAGAGGTGCATATTTAACAAAGGTTAATGGATTAGCATATTTCAAAAACACGATCTCATAAGAAATACTAGCAAAGAAGTTGATGATGCTCCTTTATTTGATAGTTGACCAACCACCTGACATTATTGTTACTCTTGTTTTAGGATGTATTAGCATATTTCAAAAACACGATCTCATAAGAATTACTAGCAAAGAAGTTGATGATGCTCCTTTATTTGATGGCTGATCAACCACCTGACATTATTGTTACTCTTGTTTTAGTTTATGTCTTCTTCAGTTCATCAACTCTCTTCATTGTTGTCATTACTTCTTGTCTAAAGTAACATCCATGTTCGAAGCTCATACATGCTAGGACAAACTAATGCATGACCTTAATTTACAAATAGAGTGAGGCATAGTAATCCATGATGGACTTCTTTACACATTAAATGAAATTCCCTTATTCAAAGCTGGATAAGAAATTTCTTGAGAGTTTTTCTCATCTTCATCCAAATTTACAAAAAAATCCTTTCATTTGTTCCCAAGTTTCTCTACAGAAGAAAGAAAAAACTTGCACTACCACAATCAAAACTATAAGTATCTTGTTGAGAACCGAAATAAGAATTATTCTCAATCAACATTTATGAGGAACATTCCAGAGTCTTACTGCTGATCCCATGCTGCCACTGACACTGTAAACAACAGGCTCGGATTGTTGGAATTATTGATTCCAGCGATCTAGAATCAAAGCAGGAAGGCAACCGAATTGTCCCAACTTCTGTTGTTTGTATTCACCATTCCGAAGTTGAAAACGGTGAACTAGTTACCATCCAGTGCAAGGGAGTCAGAAAAATAGAGTTGTTTACCCTCCAGCAGAGGGAGATCCCAATCTTGAGGATTAAAAAATCAATTCTAAGTTTCTAACTAGAAATTTCTATTGAGCTGCTGTGGTAAATCATTAGTGTTCCACTCTAATGAATTTCTATAGCCTCCTTAACCGTTTTAATCTCTCATTGTGGGCTTATACAATAACCTTGAGAGGTTGACTATGGATCAAGTTTGTAATAGAGGGCACATTCTTGTTGCATGATACCAAAGAAAAAAAAAAGCAAAATGAAAAATTAATGGCTGAAAGAGGTCTCTCCTAATCTAGCCAATCAAGTGGTTAGATTCATAGAATAAATGTCATTGATGGAATGAATAAAGATGCGATTCATTACCATCCTAGAGAAAAATGGAGAAGCCCGGATCATCATTATGACTCAAATGTCCTCTCACAGGAAACAAAAAACTCCCCTCATCAACCAAACTCGAAAGAAAAATTTATTTATTCGGCTTCTAGTCAACCAAACAAGTGGGTCAAAACTAATTTTAATTCAATTTCTCTACTATTTCCATTTCATATTCCCTCAAACCGAACAAAGCCTTACTGCATTAAAGATTATTGTATTTAGGCTGTAGAACAGTTGAATAAGTTCAGCCTGCATCACGGTGCAGTAGTCACTGTTCTTGTTGAATGACAGACTCAAAAGCAGCGATAAGCAAGGCTACCTTTCTCTTCCTGGCCGGTGCCATTCTTTTGAGGGTCTTTTGGAGAGCATAGTCTATCATCCACTCCTCAGCTGTCTTTCTTTCATCCACAGTTTGATGCTTGAGGTTGACCACCTCTGCTTCTGGCTCTGGTTTCAATGGAAGAAATCGAAGTGGTCGTGGATTGAATGCTCTTGCATTTTCCTGATTCTCCGCTGTTATCTTTCTTGTGGTGCTGTATATTGGTTTAGGTCTATTCGTCAATTCTGCTAAGGGATTTTCAGAGATGAATGATGCAGAATATTTAATTTTCTCCTTTTCATTTATCAATCCATCAGAGATGATATTTCTGTCTTTATCATTATTGCTTCTTATACCCTGCTGTGATTCATTATTTGTTTCATGTTTAGAAGGCTCACAACTTCCAACATTTTCCACTCTAGCTTTCATGACATGTTCCTCCCCACAATTAACTTTTAAATTATCCCAATCTGCTTCCAGTAATTCTTTAGGAGAATTGGGAACCTCAATCCCAGATTGTAAGCTTCCATTTGCGGATTCTTCAGATTCTTCTTCATTGTCATAACTGAAGGTTGTGCTTTGCTGGATTTCACGATCTACCTTAACATCATCAGCTTCAGGCGATAGTTTTGAATCAGCTTCAGGGGATAATTTTGTTTCGGCTCCAGCATGCTGACATGTGCTCGGAGTGTTTTCTTTACTGGGTGTGAAGTTAATGCCATCAACACTGTTTACTAGGATGTTGTCTTGTGTTTGACCAAAGAAATCATCAAAGCACTGAGAAGAATTGCTCTGGCTTTGAAGATATAGCCCTGCTGCTTCCTCCCAATTAACATGGCCAGTTTTTCCTTTTTCAGATTCTAAACGAGCTTCTTCTTGTCTCTCAGCCTCAGTATATTGAATACCTTCATCAAACACCTTCAACTCTTCTATTGAAATCTCGCTGTTGTTATCTGCATAGTCTTCAAAGCTAGTAACCGAGTAGGATTCTTGCAACTGATTTGTTTCATAAGAGTCCTCCATTATCATCCCATTGATTCCATTGACAATATCAACAATTTCAGCCTCATATTGACTACTGTCTTCAAAACTCTGCTGTTGCAGGGTCCCTTCCTGTGGTTTGGAATAGATCTCCTTGCGACCATTTTTTCTTGTTGATGACTGTTCTTTCTGCTTCATGCTATTTGGCAATTTGACCGATTGCCTTCTTGCTGACAAAAAACACTTAAGTGGTGGCAAAGACGCTTCGTTTTTCTTCTGTCCATGTAAGGAACAGTATTTGTATGAGCAAAGCTTCTGGTTTGAGATGCCATCAGTTTCATCAAGATCCAAACTTTCTGGTTTTCTGTCAATTTTAACAGTTGATGAGCTGGTAGCCCTGCTTAAATTCACCGTTGAGTGAAGACCCACCCCTGAATTCTTCTTCATTGATGACCTCACTGGCTTTAATCCTGAATTCCTTACCTGGTCCTTGGCAACTGCTTTACTCCCAGGGTGATCAGGAGAAGATACCGAATTCTCTGAGTTATTCATGGTTCTCATCTTACTAGATGAAATTAAGAAGTCAGTAGAGACCTGAAGCTTGTTCTTACTTACATCAAATCTACTTGTGGGCTTCTTGTAATTAGGCAATTCATTCGTAACTTTGGATGAGGATTGTTTCCTTTGTTGTGTCTGGCTCAGTCCCAGATGACTGGATTGTATGGGAGCTTTGTTGAGACCATCTGGATTTGCTTTCTTCATGGATTTCTGCTGCTTGAACTTCTTAATTTGATCTCCACAACCTCCACCTACACCATTTTGCTGATTAGAAGACATCATTTTATCAGGCTCCTCACCCAAAGATCTGAGCTTCTCAAACAGTTGGCATCATAATGATCTTTTTTTTTTATTGCAGACTTGGATGGTTTTCATCACTTCTGCTCTCTTGAGGTTTATGAATTCCTTCAATCATGAAAGTTTCAAGGAAACGAAGGTTTTTTCTGATGTGGGGGATTTGTTTGTATTGAAAGGAAGAAATGAAATTGCATTCTTATAAGAGATTCCTCCAAATCTGGTAAACTTTGGATTGCTTTGGTCGATATGGCGTTTGATATTTTATATTGTTCTGGCTTTTAAGCCAGCAGGCCGGCCATGTTTGAATATGGATAACAAATTCTAGTCTCTTTATTAACCTTTTCTTATTTCGTGAATTACGAGTTTTTTACTGATTAGTTCTAAACTCCAACGACTCTTCTTAATAAATTATTTTGTAGTAAACTTTTCTTAGCCGACTATATTGATGTTTTAATTTTAAATAGCATTAGCAGATGCGTTTTTACAGATTTTTTTGTCCTTTAATGAAAACTTAGTGCTGCTAAAAAAATATATTTGAAAGAGTTTACCAATCACTGGTTCTGAGAGGAAGTCTTAGACCTACCATTTTGTGCAGTTCATGAAAGTAAAATGGCTGCCACCTTAACATACTGGCAATGAAATTATTATTGTTCTCGCTACAATTAATTCCTTCATATGTTGAGTTCTCTTTTTTCCTTTTATTCTTGTATTGTTTACTTTTCAGGTAGTAACTACTATAATTTTGGTTGGCTATTACTTTTTTTTATATTCTTATTATTTTTCATCAATTTCTATGATGAAAAATTACTTTTTGTGATCATAATAGTTAAATTGTTTTTCTCACAATCAACTTAATAAACACTGTAGCTGTCCCAAACAGGCACTAAGGCTTCGTTTGTGACAACTTTCTTACTGCTTTCTAAAATAATTTTTTAATATAAAAATTTCTGAATTTCTTGAACCAGAAATTTTTATACTAGAAAGTTGTTTTTAGAAAACAGTAAGAAAAGTTGTCTCAAATGAAACTCAAGTCTATAATTATAATTGTCATAAAAGTAATGATGATGATAAATTAAATAATAATAATGATGATAATAATAATTATAAGCTTGCTTTGATGCTTTTGCCCTAACCCATCTTTTTTATTTTGTCACAGCCTGCCTTACCTCATAGATCTTCCATTTGGCATCATCAGTTTTCTTTGAGCTAAGTATAATATGGTTTATTTCTATTTTACTTTTTCTATTGGAAAGAAGCAAATGACTAAATAGTTCACATTTGTCAGATGGCAGAGAGTTGCTTTTTTTTTTGAGGGACATTTAGACCAATTAAGACAAATTCATACACAGAGCACATATGAACGCAATATTCGAACCTAAAACATCTTGATGCATGTTGATATCTTTTTTTGTTGCAATCATTTTGCACTTAGGATTTGTTGCAATCATTTTTATTGTTCTAGCTTTTAAGCCAGGCCGTCCCAAACGAAGCCTTAGAGTTAGTTCATAAAAATTCTTTCATTGTCAATAATATTGCACATTTCATTTTTTAGTAGTAACATACACTTTGCATAATATTCATGAGCACATTCCTTATAAATAATTTTGATATGATTAATAAAAGTTCTTAAGCTAAATTAATAGCTTGGTTTAGATATACACATAAAATTTATGATCTAATCATAGATTATTTTATGTATTTTATATTAAATTTATACTACATTATAATTAAGTTCATTTCTCTTCAATTGTGATTATCCTATACCCATTCAAGGCACAAGAGCTCATATGCAATATGGAATTATTGAGATAAGAAGAAGTAGAATGTGAGTAAAATATGATTTTTTTTAGGCTTTGTTTGGGATAGCTTTCTTGCTGCTTTATAATATTATTTTTTAGTATAAAATTTTTTTGAAAATGGAAAAAAAAAAAAACAGTGGTCTAAAGCTATCTCAAATAAAGCCTTATTCTAGCAAAAAAATAGTTGAAGTGCATTATGCAAAGTATCCTAGAAGAACAAAATATAAACCAGTTTGATCATTAGTCATTAAGACTAAACTTTATTTTTAATTCAGATCATCTCGCTCTTAAATTCATCAACACCCAAACTAAGTCATATATATGTTAAGTGAATTAAGTTTCTTCAAAATTATTCTTTTTATCTTCAAACATAAATTGAGAATTAAAAACAAACTTGTTAATGTGTTATTTAGGGTAGCATAGACCATCTCCTCTCGAGAACCCAAAATCCCTAAATTTGAACAACTTCAAGATGAGCAATCAGTTTGTCCTGGCTTTCATCTAATATACCTAGAGCATTTAGATAAATCTTTGACTCTATCGGGAACATTCTCTGTAATAAATGAATATCTATATATAGGGAAATAATATTGTCTTTATATAGTTTTATTTAGAGACTGTTTTTTTTTTTAAACTTTGAATTGTATTCTAGAGAAATAGTTGTACATTTTGCAAGGATAAAACCTTTTATTTAATGAAAAATCAAAAATTTTCGGGCGTTTGCTTAAAACAAGATGTATAAAATTGGGTGGCTCAATATATAAACTATCAACAATCCTAATTCACCGAATAAAAATTTTGGTCATTATGTTGTTTTGCCTATAGGTCTTGATATGATCTCTTGATGGATTTATCCTAAATTGCCTCGTACAACTCGAATACATGATAGTATTTTTTATGATAGTTGATAGGTTTTCCATTATAGCCAAATTTCCACCTTATTTTTATGGTATCACACCCTAAGTGGTGTTATATGTCCTACTTTGAGTAGCTTCCTTTGGTGTTGTGTTGTTTAATTTTCTTTTATGCTAATTATGTACCTTTTTTTGGTATTATAGTCTAGCTTATGCCTTTCCCTTTAGGCGTCGTTTGGGACAGCTTTCTTTCTGCTTCTTAAAGTGACTTTTTAGTACAATAAATTTAATTTTTGTACTAAAAAGCAGCTTTAAGAAGCAGTAAGAAAGCCTTCCCAAACGAAGCCTTAGTTCATATGGAGTGTATTCAAATAGGCAACTTCTTGTTTTAGTTGTAGTCATAAGGCCATAATAAACTAGTTTCTTTCATATTTCTAAGTTTCTTATTATCTAATAACATTAAAGTCTCATGAGTCTCCTTCTTAATATATCATTTAATTCATTGATACATCCTATGAAGTATTGAGTTATTTTAACCTAATTTTCATTGCATTCCATAGAGAAGACCATTCTATCACAAATTACTTTGAGATAATGTGAGACTTGGATATAATATGATTATTCTTATTCTTTATAGAATATTGGATATGA
This sequence comes from Dendrobium chrysotoxum, assembly GCA_019925795.1. Taxonomy (NCBI): domain Eukaryota; kingdom Viridiplantae; phylum Streptophyta; class Magnoliopsida; order Asparagales; family Orchidaceae; genus Dendrobium; species Dendrobium chrysotoxum. Next base: position 79,575,999 of record CM034305.1, on the reverse strand, counting down.
GAAGTAGTCATTAATCAAGAGTTTTCTTTTATGCAATATCAAGAATGTAATTGATCATAAGAGTTTATGTTTTTTTGGAAAATCTTAACTCCTAGAATTAAAATAAATCATGTGTAATTGCTCATATCCATTTAGAGAAAATCTATGAGATATATTTATAATCTTTCTTTTAAAGGTTCTCATGTGGGGTTTATCTTATATCATTTCAAGATAATATATCTCCTTTAACACTATGAAATGCTTTTGAATCCCACAATAATATGGTGTATTTTAGTATATCATCTAAGCTCAATCTACATCAAAATAGTAATAAATAATGAATCTTTGACCTCTAGTTGCCTGCTTCTATTTGACTCACTTTTATTAAATTTAAGGCACATTGGAAAGAGAGAATAAGCTTCAAGGAATATATATATATATATATATATATATATATATATAAGATGACTCGAGGTGCATCTAGTGTGTGTGTGTTCAGTTGGTAAGATTCAAAGTGTTACATCTGATTACTCAGGTTATTAACCTAATTAAAAGAGAGATGTTAAAGTCAAACTTAATATATCATAAATGTGGTATGATATATTAAATTGATTGAGTAATGAGAAAATTATTATCAGCACAGGGAGTCATAAGAGCTTGTTTTATGATATCAGCATAGAGAGTCATAAGAGTCTGAATTATCATATCTCATTCTAATGGGAGATATAAGAGCCTGAGAGAAATCTTTTATTTTTTGCTCTGATATAAGAAGTGCTTTTTTATTCACTTTCAGTGCACATTTTGCTTTATTTTAGATATTTGTAATTAATATCATGCTCATTTAAATATGTTTCTTATGAGCTGTTTTTACTTTCAGTTTAATGAAATAAGTAAAATATTTAAAAATTTAGATCAGTGAGTGTGATCTGTTAAGTTGTGTTATCTCACGTCTATTATGCCTTCTGTTTCAAGTGAGGGGAAGGGGAATAAACAAGTTTAATAGCTGAGTGTTCATGATTTGGTTTATCTGGATTTATAATATATTTTCATGTTTTGTTCAATCATGTCTAGATCTGTTTTATTAGCCCTTTTCTGACCTATAGTCATGTACTTTAGTATAAATGTTATACATATATTTTCGATGAATTGAAAAGAAATTTGTGGATAAGTTTAATTTATGCTGCTTACTGAAGTTAACTAGAAGCTTTGTTGTCTATTTTAAGTATAAATTGAAATTTTTCTGAAAAATTTCGTTGAAACTTTGATCTTGGGCTTGGTCTGTCCCAATTCAACATCATATTGACATGTTTGTCTGTGGGTCATATCGGGCTGAGTTGTGACAGATAATGCTATGCCTAAGTAGAGTATATAATATATTAGAGCACACTTGATTTAACCAAGCTAAGGAGGTTGCTCTACATTGAGGACAACTGAGAGCACTAGAATAAAAAATATAATAAATATAGTAGAAACAGCACCAACATTTAAAATCTATGATACCCCAAGATCTAATGTGGAATAATTATCTATTTTATCTCCTAATTAATTTATCAAAGCTTATAACAATTTACTAGCATGCATAAGTCCAACGAGAGCATCTGTAAATCATCTAAATTAATTTATATTTTCATATTCATTTCTCAAAATTCATGTACAATAATTGAGAGTTCAATCTATAACATCACTATACCTTTTAATATTCTTGATTATAAAAGAATAAAACCCAAGATACATAAAATAAAACTAAACTTGAAAAGGCCTATTCAGTCTCACTCTGCTGGATCTCAACGCCTTCTTAAAAATTTGTAAAAATCACAGAGTAAACTAACAACTCAATATTTTATCAGAATCTAGACATATAATCATTCAATCAAAATCAACAAAAATATATAGCAGTCAATATAAATAGTATCTTTTCATATGAGCAATGAAAGTCAATACACACAATGTAACATATAATCAATGATTAGTAGTCATATAAAGGACAATATGTTCTATCATGCATATACCCATATTAAAGTATAATGCAATAGGTCTATCATGAATCTATACATGTCAATAAATTATTCTTTATTTTAATCTATAGAACATTTCATGTATATAAATATACTTGTCAAATTAAGCAAATGTTCTATTGCTATTGTATGCATATCATACAGTATTAGTTCATATATATCATGTTCTATATATACAATCTATCATGTATTGCATACGCACTATTGGAAAGTCAAGTACTTACGACAAAAACATTTGCCAAAAAATAAGCCAAATATGTCACAAATTCTATTTTGCATCGGATTCATGTCCGATGGTAAAAGTTGCATCGCAAAGTATTTGCGACGGACTAAATATGTTGCAAACTTTTTGCGACAAATTTATGGCAGAATCAGATGGGGAAAAATGACAGCTTCATTTTTGCAACATGTAGTAAATTCCATCGCAAATTGAGGCAGATGTGCGGTGAATTTGCGGTGGAAAATCTTTCACAGGTTGCGGCAAAAATGCCATCGTAAAAGGTGGTGGATATTTCACTGTAAATCCACTGCTATTTGCAACAGATGTGTCTGTCACAAAGTATGATACACTCCCATCATTTCGATGTTTGCGATGGAAATTTTGTCACAAATCCGCTGAAAACCTATAGCAAAAAAAATCTCCTACAATCAGCTATTGAGATTTTCAACAGTGACAATCCAAGTAGTTTAAAAGCAGTATTAAATAATGCTAACATTTCAACAAATAATGGTAAAATAAATATAAGAAATATATTTTTGTACAATCACAGTCTAACTGTTCAAATAAAGAATCACATTCCACAGAATTTTACAATTACAACACTGTTAAAGTATCAATAGTTCTTATACATCAAAAACCCCATAAATAGATAATTTAAGCTGAATCTGTATCCTCACTGTCATGCTCGGTCGGTGCAGGTGTAGGCTAATTTTTGCCAAACGACGCTCTCAACCTCTCGAGCTCATCAAGCATCTGAATGTTAATGCCCGCTTGTGATTTTCAGATATTTTTTAGCTCTGCTGTCAAATTAGCCAACTGTTGGCTATATAAACTCTCATGGCTACTTATAAAGTAGCTGGAGGCAGAAGAGACTGTCCCTGGTACGCGTAGGCTTGTGGGCCTAATCCATAAAATTGTCCCTTCTGCATTTCACCTGCCGCATGCGACCAAGTGCGGTAGTCAAAAATTTCTGTTAGAACATTTACTTACGAAATGTGTTTCTTATGTCATCTTATATGTGCACCAGAGCTCATAGATGCATATAAATATTATAATCTGGGAATGATGGATAAGCAGAACAATTGATTGACTAACAAATCCTTTTGCTTTCTTTTTTTTCAAGAATTTGTTAAACCTTGGTGTGTTACAATGATGACATGCAATATTTGATAAATTATTCCCATAGTATAATATGCATCCTTTAATATAATAATCTATTTTTATAGCTATCTAACAAATTTTGGAACTAATTTTTTGGTCTAGTATAAATCTATTGGAATTATATGATTTACCATGTTGGTATCTTTAAGTAGGCCAATAAATTGATTAAAGCATTCTCTGGGTATATTGTATTTTATCTTTATGCTTAACATCTTCACAGCAACAGATAATTCTGAGCGAGTGGAGCACCCATTTCAAATTAGTTTTTGTACATCATGCAACAAATCATAGAAGTTTTATGTCTCCTTATTCAGGGACTCTTCTATATATTATTAAAATTATGGCCCAATTGAATCATAAACTTAGTCCTCAAACATCCTAACTCTATCTTTCTCAACTATATTAAAACTTATAGATGGGCCGCACTGAGAGTCGAAATGAGACTCATACTCACCATATGAAGTCCAATATCAATATTCTAGCATGAATCCTCTGCGATATAGATCAATAGTAATCACATCTGGTGTGAGGCAGGCTTGATTTTTGTGTTTGGAATATGGACAACGAAATCTTCCGTCTGATATAAAGGAAGTTAATTAACAACCTGCCTGAATGAAATAATTCACCCCGTTCAAAAATTCATCTATTATTATCTTATGTCCAGGCAACAGTCAGTTATACATCAAATTTTTATAGTTTTGAATATCTATAACACACTTTGGCTATAAATTCCTACAATCAAATAATGAGATTTGTATTAATTTAAAAATAAATAAATAATATTACTTTGCATGCAAGAATCTCCTAATGGTTAAAGGGACTTTAGTAAAATGATGGCCCAAAGGAAAATAAATTTACAAGATTGATGATAACATTCACAAATTGGTGATAATTTTCAGAGATTACATGGATGTTGCAACATAAATCTATCAATGCTAATGTTGATAGTTTAGGTAATAACTTAAGTATTGGATGCCAAGATGGAGGCTACTACAAACTTAAGGGTGATGATGATAGAGAACTTGATGGTTACCGTAACAACTAACCCAATGGCTGTGAAAATGGAAGCTTTAAAGCCGATAAATACATCAAGCCCAAAGGTGGTGACTATAATAGAGCTAAGGGTGCAGTGAATTGTGTTTGAACTTACAACTATATCAAACTTGATGGCATTGATCGCTTTAGGCCCGAAGGTAGTGGAAACATATTATCTAAAGGTGGAGTCTATGTGAAATCTTAGGTGCTGATATTATACTCTTGGGATGACTATAATAGGAGCCTTAAAGGTTGTAGCAGTGGCAAGCTTAGAGTTGGATATTTCGATAAGCCTAAGGGTGAATTAAGACTAACTTAGAGGTAGTGGTTATGATGAATTTGAGGATGGAAACATGAGCAATCTCAAGGGTGGAATTTGCAACAAGCTTAAGAGCAATAATTATGGCTGACCTAAAGGCAACGATTATGGTTGGTTAGAAGTTATACACAATAACAAGTTTAAAGTCATAAATAACTTGTAGAAACACCTATTATGAGCTAAATGGAGGCAATAACTTTTATGGTTATGGCTTACTTATTCTCATTTTATAAAAATTTTTAATTAATTTTTGTATATATTTAAAATAATTTTAATAAGAGGAAGATTCTTTGGTATGTTTTATTTGAGATTGCTACCTTTGTTGTTGACCCTGAGATTATTCTTGGGGATTTCAATTACATTAGAATGATGGAGGAGAAGTTGGGAGGAAAATCTCCATTCCCTTGTAATACGTTTATCTTAACTTTAGTCTCTCAGTACTCTTCAATTTAGGAATATCTTATAATTGGTTTAATCTAAAACTAAATAATTCAATTATGTGCATGCTGGTTAAGATTTTTTGCAATACTAAATGGTTTGAGGGGTGCTTTTCTATTACACAATAGTCACAATGTAGTCCTCCACTTCAACCATCCAACTTGAATTATAATAATAATATCCCCATCTATTTCACCATCGCTTTGAACAATAGCCCCGAGATAACTAAAAAGTGCACGCTTTGTAATGAATCGATCACCCAATGTCACAATCCCACCACTTGATCTAATACCACTAAAATTATGCTCCATATATTATGTTTTAGATCTACTCAAATGAAAGACTATAGATTCTAAGGTTGACCACCATGATTTTAGTTTTTCATCAACTCCCTCTCTACTCTTATCAATAAAAAGAATATCATTAGCAAAAAGCATACACCAAGGTACATCCTCTTGCAAATGTCGTGGTGGTAAGAATATCATTAGCAAAAAGTATACACTAGGGGCTGTTTGGCAACATGATTTATGCAGGATTTTAGCAAGATTTATGCTAAATCCTAGAAACTGGTAGATATCAAGGTTGAATAAATCATTTGATTCCCTCTTTTTGTCAAAAATCCTGAATATACTAAATCCTGGAGTTCGGTGGATTTAAGAGATTTGGTTGAAGAAGAGCGTGAAAGGGAGAAAACTAGTTACCTTCATAACGACTGAGCTCCCGTCGCTACTTCCGGCAAGTCTTGGTTAGAGGAGACAAGGTTTGCGAAGATAAAGAAGAATGGCGAGAAAGTGTGGCTTTAGATTCTATAAGAACGAATGTCATGGAAGAAGGCGATGCCATAGGGGAATGTCCGTTGGAGTCAAGCAATGTCGCGGTCCAGAACAGAACATGAGAAAATGAAACAAATGCCTAGTTAGTCAGTTTAGATAGGTTTGTTTGAGTCAAATTTGTGGCAGATTAGTGACACATTTGTGTCAAATTTCTATCGCAAATCCATCGTAAATCTGTCACAAATAAAACATCGGATAATTCCATCGCAAATCCGTCGTAATTTTTCGAGTCGCCACAAAAGTCGCCGCAAATTACTGCCTTTCATATAGTGACATATCATGGGTCATTATATTAATATTATCAGTCTTGTCATATGCTTATATCAATCATGCCATGTATCATATTTATATTATATTATAACATAATTATGTCATATCACTTATGTGATTTATTATGTAAGCTTATGCCATATGCATATATAAGCAAGATAGAACATCTAACTACCTGTGGCATTTTTCTTGTATCAAATTTTGCAGATCCTTTAAACCAAACATGAATCAGTCTCAATCATGTCAACTCTATTTCTATGAAACAATCTCATATCATATGTTAAAAGTCAAGTGGCTCTCGTATAAGAAGTCGTCACTTCTTGCCCATTGACATATCAAATCATATCAATCAATCCTTATACCTATCTTTTTATATTACTTAAGATCACACCACAAACTTTATTTAAAAGAACGCACATCGACTCACCTTCCTATACATAATAACTTGTCTTCGACCAACCTAAATCAAACAATCATTTCTATTTAGGCTTTTTTTACTTTTATATACATTGCATATCATGTAAATCATAATAATAGACATCTCATACATATATGTAATGATCATAGAATGTATGTCTTTCTAGAGTGTACATCAATATGCATATATTATGTCAAAATGCATGTTAGACCAACAACAACAACAACAACAACAAAAACAATAACAACAACAACAACATCAAGCCTTTATCCCACTATGTGGGGTCAGCTACATGAATCCTTTTTCTCCATTATGTCTTGTTAAAAGTCAAATTCTCATTTAAATCTAATAAAGAAAGATCATTTCTAATATTTTTTAACCAAGTCTTTTTACGTCTACCTCTACCTTTCTTAACATAAGTCAAATCTAAGACCTCTACTTTCCTAATCGGGTCATCGGGAGGCCGCCGTTTTATGTGACCAAACCATCTAAGGCGACTCTCTCTAATCTTATCTTCCACTGGAGCTACTCCAACCTTTTCACAAATATGCTCATTTCGTATCCTATCTCTAAGGGTAAAGCCACTCATCCACCTGAGCATCCTCATCTCTGCAACACTTAACTTAGAATTATGCTTCTCTTTTAATAGCCAACATTCGACACCATAAAGCATTGTAGGTCTCACCACCATCTTATAGAATTTTCCCTTAAGTTTGAGGGGTACTTTTCTATCACACAATAAGCCCGATGCATTCCTCCACTTCAACCATCCAACTTGGATTCTGCTGATAATATCCCTGTCTATTTCACCATCACTTTGAACAATAGATCCAAGATATCTAAAACATGTACTCTTATTAATGACTTGATCGCCCAAAGTCACAATCCCTTCACTAGGTCTATTATTACTAAAATTACACTCTATATATTCCGTTTTAGATCTACTCAAGCGAAAACCTTTAGACTCTAAGGTTGACCTCCACAATTCTATTTTACCTTCAACTCCCTCTCTAGTCTTATCAATAAGAAGAATATCATCAGCAAAAAGCATACACCAAGGTACATCCTCTTGCAAATGTCTAGTGAGAACATCCATGACTAAAGCAAAAAAGATATGGCTTAAGGCTGATCCTTGATGTAATCCAACCAAAATAGGGAAATACTTGGTCAAACGACCTTGTGTTTGAACACAAGTAATAGCTCCTGCATACATATCTTTAATGATTTGAATATAAGCATTATTAACTCCTTTCTTTTCAAGAACTCTCTATAGCACTTCTCTTGGAACTTTATCATATGCTTTTTCTAAATCAATAAATATCATATGTAAATCCTCCTTATTCTCTCTATATTTCTCCATCAAACCTCTTAATAAATGTATGGCTTCCATAGTAGACCTACCCGGCATGCATCCAAATTTATTTTGAGAAACATTAGTATCACACCGCAACCTATGCTCCATAATTCGTTCCCATAGTTTTAAAGTATGACACATTAACTTAATTCCTCTATAATTCACACAATCTTGTGCATCACCTTTATTCTTAAAAATAGAGATTAACACACTCATTCTCCACTCATCTGGCATCTTTTTAGTCTTCAAAATGGTATTAAAAAGTTTAGTAAGCCAAGAAATTCCTTCATCTCCTAAGCATTTCCACACCTCTATTAGAATATCATCAGGTCCAACAGCTTTTCCACCCTTCATTTTCTTTAAAGCCTCTCTAACTTCGGTTTTACTAATACGCCGATCAAAACAAAAAATTTTTATTTTTATTTAGGGTGCTAAGGTCACTACAGTCAATTTTATTTTTATATTCTTCATTAAAAAATTTAGCAAAATATCTCATCCACCTTTGTTGAATATCATCTTCTAAAAAAAGTACTTTTTGATCTTCATCCTTAATACACTTCACTTGAACTAAAACCTTACTACTCCTATCTCTTTGTTTGGCTAACTTATAGATATATCTTTCTCCCTCCTTAGTATCTAATCAATTATATAAATCACTAAAAGTTAAACTCTTTGCATCACATATTGCTTTCTTAGATTCCTTACGTACCTCTTTATATATTTTCTAATTATCAGAATTTTTATAATTAAATCAATTTTTATAACAAATCTTCTTATTTTTAATCTTTTCTTGCACATTTGGATTCCACCACCAACTATTTTACTATTAGGAGCTTTTTCCTTTGAAACTCCAAGCACATCTTTTGTAATATTCTTAATATCACTAGCCACTTTTTCCCACATAACATTAGTATCCTCATGTACAGACAAAATCTTAAGATCTAAAATCTTACTCTCAAAAATATTTTTATTAATATTCTTTAAATGCCCCAACTAATCCAAGAATATCGTTTTACTTTATTTTTTATTTTCTGCCCCATTATCTTCAAGTCCAAAACTAAGAAATGATGTTGGGTACATAAATTTTCACTTAGAATAACTTTACAATCTTTACAATCTAAACGATCTAATTTTTTTATAAAAAAATAATTAATCTGAGTTGTACTATATCCATTTTTATAAGTAATGAGATGCTCATTCCTTTTCTTAAATAAGGTATTAGCAATTAAAAAATTATAAGCTAAAAAAAATCTAATATAGACTTACCACCTTCATTTGTCGTTCCAAACCCATGGCCATCATGAATGCTTTTAAAATCATCTACCTCTCTACCAATATGTCCATTTAAATCTCCTCTAATAGAAACTCTTTCTTCAAGAGATATTTTTTGTATTAATTCTTTTAAGTCATTCCAAAATTTTAATTTTGAATCCATATCCAAACCCACTTAAGGAGTATAAGCACTTATAATGTTAACAATCTTAACATTAATAACAATTTTTAAAGCTATAATTCTATCTTTAATTCTATTAATATTAATAACATTATCCTTTAAACTCTTATCTAAAATCACGCCTACACCATTTGTAGTACGACTCCTACCCAAATATCAAAGTTTAAATCCTAAACTATCAATGTCCTTAGCCTTCTCTCCAACCCATTTAGTTTTCTGAATACACAGATATTTATCTTCCAATAAATCATAATATCTATTAATTCCATTAATTTTTTTGTAAGGGAACCTATATTCTAAGTTTCTTTTCTAATTTTAGTTTCATGTACTAGCTTCTTTGCCTACATCCGTTCCATATGTGGGAACCCTTGCCTATTTAACACTTTACCCGGGCGGCGGTGCAACAGCCCTTGCACACTTGTCACCACGTAATGAGCATATAGCTCAGGAAGTATTCAAAATCTTACAATTAAAATCAATGCAAGATAAAAGAGAATAATATATTATAAATCATTTAAATAAATATATACATCAATGTATATATACTAGTTGTTTATATTAATAATCAGTCTATAACATGTCATATCTCAGTTAGTTCTATTTCATTCCTCCATCATAATTTCTAATCAATCAGTTAATCTGTCGATCTTTATCACTTAATCAATTCCATTTAATCTTATTATCCATTCATCTCACATCAATATGCCAGTTATAATCATAATATCAATAATAGTATTGAGTATCAATAGTAGAACTATATAAGTAAGAATATCAATATTCTTAATGTCAATCACAATAATAGTAATTAGTAAGAATAATTAGTGTCTACAATATTAATATCCTTATAATATCAGTATTAATAACAATATTCAGATATTTAGAAGAGGGTATCTTTCTCTTATACTACTCCCAATCAGTCACCCCTTATAACTACCAACTAGTGTGCTCCTTATAACTCTCCTTGAATCATAAGAATCAATCACCCCAACTCCTTATACCTCCGAATTAATCTCCAGCTCCTTATAACTTCTATCCACTAACTCTCTTTAGTGGATTACATTGATCTTGAGGATATCATATGAGGTTATCATATCATATATCTTCTATCAATCAATACATCATATCAGATTCACACTAGTAGCAAATATTTTTGCATAACTCAATTATATCAATCATTTCAGTACATATTACCTTACAGTCTTATCATGTTAAATCATGGTATAACACTTTTCAACCCATTTCCACTATATCTTTTTCCCTAGCTATTTATTTTAACCAAAATTTTTATACACATATTTAACCAGTGAAAATATAATAAAATTATATCATACTATTCAACCTGATCAAATCTATAACATATCAAAAGTTATATAGTGAAAGATTATAAATCATGGTATAATAAATTTTTGGAGATATAAGAGAGAAAAATTCATAGAAGTCAAAGTCATCAAAAACATAAGTAAAAAGATAGTTACTTAAAATGATTTGAATAAAATTTGTAATAAAAATGACATGTAAATATGACCCAAAGACCTTTCTCTATCTATTATCTTCTTCTCTTCCTTTAATTTCATTATGGCCAAGCAACCAAGTGAGGGAAGCAGTGGGATGAGACAAAGATATTTATAATAAAAAATATAAAAAATTACTATTAGTGGCCTAGTACCATAGCACTCTACTTTAGAATTTTCTTATTTTTTTAAATAAATTCATTTCACCCTTTTAGATTATTATAATCTTTCGACCTTCAAAAAATATCATCCTCAATATTTCTATATCAATATGAGAGAGAGAGAGAGAGCAGGCTCAAAATAAAATTTTAAACTCAAATTAATTAATTATAAATAAAAAATCACATTAAATCACTATAAACAAATTGTCAAAAAACTTAGCTTAGAGAAGGATAAAAGAACACAAAATGATACTAATAGATTTATTTTATCATGCCTGAATAGTTAAACAAATCTTTAAAATAAAATGCTTAGAAAATCATATGTGTAACTCGTATTCATGCATGCAAAACAAAATTCTATTTCTATTCCGCTTATAAGCTCTATACTCTAATTATATTTTAATTCTTCTAATAACCATTACTTTGATATTATTTGGTTACACCCTGTGATCTATATTGGAAGAATTATATCTATATTTCATTTTGGCATTTAATTAAAGCTAACCAATTTCTTGTGAACAGTGGAAAGAATTATGTATGTTGTCCAAAGCCTCATATTATTGGATCATTACATTTACCTGAAATCATGTGTGCAACCACATAATGAGCATATAGCCGAGCAAGTAATCAAAATCTTACAACTAAAATAATATAAGGTAAAAAAGAACAGTATGTTATAAATCATATAAAAAAATATATACATCAATATATATATATCAGTTATCTGTATCAATAATCAATCTATAACATATCTTATCTCAGTCAGTTATATTTTATTCTTTCATCATAAACTCTAATCAATCAATTAGTCAGTCGATCTTTATCACTCAATTAATTTCATTCAATCTTATAATCCATTCAGCTCACATTAATCTGTCAGTTATAATCACAGTATCAATAATAGTATTGGGTATCAGTAACAAAACTATTTAGTAATAATATCGATATTCTTAGTGTCAGTCACAGTAATAGTAACAGTAACCAGTAATAATAATTAGTAATAGTGATTAGTGTCTGTAATATTAATATCCGTACAGTATTTGTATCAATAACAATTTTTTTACTCTTACACTTATAACTCCCAATCAATCGCCCATTATAACTCCCAATCAATGTGCTCCTTATAACTCCCCTTGAATCATGTGAAACAATCGCCCTAACTCCTTATAACTCTCAATCAATCTCCAGCTCCTTATGACTTCAATTCACTAACTCCCATCAGTGGACCACATGAATCTTGAGAATATCACATAAGGTTATCATATATCTAATATCAATCAGTATATTATATTCATATAACATATTAGATTCAGACTAGTAGCAAATATTCTTGCATAACTCAATCATATCAATTATTTCGGTACATATTACCTTGCAGTCTTATCATGTTAAATCATAATATAGCACTTTTCAACCCATTTTCAGTTTATCTTTTTTTTTACTTATTTTACCTAGAAATTCTTATACACATATTTAACCTGTAAAAATATAATAAAATCATATCATATTATTCAGAATGATCAAATCTATAACATATCAAGAGTTATATGGTGAAAGCTTATAAATCATGATATAATATATTTTTGTCAGATTTAGGAGAGATAAATTCGTAGAAATCAAAAATTTCAAAAACAAAAGTAAGAAAATTGTTGCTTACAACGAATGGAACAAAATCAGTAATAGAAATGAAGAGAAAATACAACCCAAAGATCTTTCTCTCTCCTTTATCTTCTTCTCTTCCTTCAATTTCATCCTAACCAAGCAACTAAGTGAGGGAGACGTTGGGGTGAGATAGTGATATTTATAATAAAAAATATATAAAAAAAATTATTAGTGGCCTAGCACCATAGCGTACTACTTCAGAATTTTCATAATTTTTAAATAAATTCATTGCACACTTTTGGGTTATTACATTCTCTCTCTTTTATTTCTCGGCATGCAATGGAATGGGGGAGGGGCGAGCGTTTTAATATAATGGTTTTATATATTTTATTAAAAAAAAATTAAATTTCAAACCTAGTGACACAGCGCTCAAGACCCCAGCACCACTGGGCTCACTCAAACCCTTGTAAACCTGAGAACTTGGCATCGTAGCGCCCACAAGTGCAACACCGTAGTGCTCATTCAACTAAATTTCATATTTACAAGAATATCAGTGAAATTAAATTTAAGGCAATTGCAACATCTATTAAAATGCAAATGCAATAAAAATTAACATTATTCATAAGCTTGCCAAAGTTTATATGGCATAACTCTTTGTCAGACATTAGATTAATATGCTTTTTGGGCAACTTCAGAGTTCTCAAAAGCTTCATTAACCATAAGGTGGATATGAAAACCAAAGCCTCTCTATACCCTTCCACCTACTCATACAACTCCAAGCGGAAAAAGTCTTAAATTATATCAAATATTTGACTATTAATTTCCATGCATCTATAAATAATTATTAAACTTATTTTTAATAAATAATTTATTATAATTTATATTATATTTATATCAAAATAAATCTAATAATTATAAAAATTATATTGATTTAATTTAGATGAACTTATCCTGATCCACGTCATTTTGGTCTCCTACCTCCGCTATTTCCTCCTTCCATCCACTCTTCCCCTCTTCCCCTCCCCTCGCCTCCCCAAACTCCAGCGATAAGTCTCTCCTTCGGCTCTCGACAATGGATACTATCACCAACGAAGCAAGCTTAGATCCCTTCAAGATCGGCCCCACTTCTCTCATCGGCCGCACCATCGCCGTCCGCGTTCTATTCTGTAAGTCAATCTCTCAGCTCCGAAGCAGCTTGTTGCATCTTCTACGCCGTGTCATCGGATTCCTACACCCGCGCAACACGCAAGGGATCCTCGCTGCAATGGTGCTGATGGCTTTTCTTCTCCGGCGCGGTACCAACGTGCGATCGCGGGCAGAATCGGCTTACCGGCGTAAGTTCTGGAGGAATATGATGCGTGCCGCGGTGACGTACGAAGAGTGGGCGCACGCCGCGCGGATGCTTGACAGGGAGAATGCCGCGAGAGGTGCGAGCAAGTGCGATCTTTATGACGAGGAGATAGTCCGGAATAAGCTCCAGGAGCTGCGGCAGAGAAGGGAGGAGGGGTCGTTGAGGGATATTGTGTTTTGCATGAGGGCGGATTTACTTAGGAATTTGGGGAATATGTGTAATCCCCAGCTCCACATGGGTAGACTCCAGGTATGTTTTTATTCATCTTTTCCAAAATTATGTTGTGTCTGTGGTTACCTTCATTGTGGATTTGTAAACACTTGGCATTGCATTGAGGGGACTGGAGATAGTTTGATGCTTTTTTGGGTCTTTTTATAGTATGAAATCATCCTTGGCAGTTAGTCATCTGTGTAGTTTAGTTGTTGGTGAATTGAAGGAATTTAGAGGGCACACATTGGAGCAATGGTTAGTGCTAGCATATTCATGGCGGTTGTGTGAGAGAATGTTTTGTCCTAGTGATGTACGGATATCCAGCACACAAAAAGATAATTGTGAGAGCAAGAAAATACAGGAACCTTTTTACGTTGAAAACCCAAAAAGGAAAAAACCACGGGCCTTGCCTAGGTGAGAAGATTCCACTAAACGTGAGTGAGTTACAAAGCTTGACCTTGTTGGGAAATTTTTATTTGTGAGCCCATACATTTATACATATAAATTAAGTATTAAATATTAGTTGCTATCTAAAATTGAGCCAATTAAATTCGCGATCCATTTAATAATTAAATTAATATTTGGCTTATATGGCATCTTATTTAATTTTGTATGGAATTAAATAGTGTGTAGAAGCTAAGTATTTATTTTAATGATGTATTGAAATAAAATAAATATATTTAAAGTATAAAAGGGTCGTGGTCTCCAGTTTAAGTGGTGAAGTTCTCATTTCCCTCATTTCCTTTCTTGAGTGAAAAGAGAAGGGGTCTTTCACTCTCTTGGAGAACCCCGCTTTAAACATGGAAGATCGAAAACCTCAATTCTGCAATAGATTTAGGTACGCTTCCGATAATTCTTCTCGATAATTTTACATATAATTCGGAGTTGATGAATTTCTTTTTGATCTTCATTGAATCCTACAAGTGGTATCAGAGATTGGTTTTCATGTTGAATCAACGAGAAATAGTTTTCTCTAATCATTTTCTTGATTAATTAAGTTTTTTGGTCAAATAAAATCTTCATTGAGATATATAAATTAATCTATATCTTGAAAATAAAATTTCTTTAATCCTTCTAGCAAAATTGTGAATTTTGTTTAAGTTTTTATGTTGTTTATGAGAAATTCAGCATTTTGAATATGAATGTCAAAACTTTTAATGTGAATAATGAGTCAGTTGTTCTCTTCACTGCATTTTGTCATCTTCATGTAAAGTTTTTTCTAGTTCAAGAAATTTGTTTGTAATTGCGGATCGAATTGATTGTTTTGATTGATTTTATGAAAAGGCGTGACTGTTGGTGAGTTTGAGGTTGCAGTAATCAATTATTTAGTTATGATGTTTTATTTTAAAATCAGTTAATTATTGATAAAAGTGTAAAGTATAACTACCTCACTTTTCTATGCATGCCGTAATTGATTTAATGAATATATCTATTCCTAATGACATTTTAATGGCATGTTAAAAGCAAATTAATTTTGTTTGACTTATGCCTGACACATATTCAAAGCAATCTCGAAATCGATGCTTGCATGGAAGAATCATTACTTGATTATAGTTAGTACTTTATTATGTTAATTATAATGGTTAATATATAATTCATGAAATATTAATTGATTAAACCTGTATATAGTAATAGAATAAGATGATTCATATATTAAGGAAATTTTATTCTACTTGCTGTATCAGATTTATGCAAAAATAAGATGCCTATTTTTCTTATAGAAGAAAACGGATAAATCGATCAATTAATTTTATCAAATAAATATTTTTTATTTGATATAATTATTCATTAATTCAAAATTAAAATTAAAATAATATGTCATCAAAGTCATCTCTATTAGATCAATTTATTTAATTTTTAAAATTAGTTGAATAATGCTAAAGATTTATTTAAGTTTATGCGAAAAATAATCGACCCAAAGGACGATTATTTTTTGACTAGAATATAGATATATAGTAATAAATATGTGATAATTTTAAAATTATTCATGCATATAATAAGTCGGTTCAAAGAAAGACTTATTAGTGACATAATTTATTATTAATATTTATTAATTATAATTTTAAGAGTGCCATTTATAAATTATAATTTTTGTCTAAAGATTAAATTATGATGTTGTGTTAGGTATCTTATAAAGGGCATACCTTATACTGTTAGCAACTGTGAGTTAATTTTTTGATCTTTTTCAGTTAATATTTTTTCAATATCTATCAATTTAAGTAACACTTCAGTGCTTAATATCTCTAATTTTAAGAAATGGAAAGAGCATTTTACTATTATTCTTGAGTGCATGGATCTAGACTATACGATCCAGACTGAACGCCCTCCTGCCTTTACTGCTGAAAGAACTTTTGAATAAAGGGCAAATTTTGAAAAATGGGAGCGTTCAAACCGCATGAGTCTTACGATCATGAAGCATACTATTTCAGATACCATCAGGGGTGTAATGCTTGAGGAGGAAAATGCCAAGAAGTTCTTAAGCTAAATAACAGACCTTTTCACAGGTTCTGAAAAGGTCAAATGTGGGCTCCAAAAATTCCAACGAGTGCTCCCCGGCCTCTCCGCGCCATCGATCTCTTTTTCTTGTTTTGTTTGTGACGGCAGAGAGTTTTAATGAGCTTTAGGTTCCGGGTGAATTTTCAGAAGGCAGATTGGGTTTTAGATAAGACACTTCCCACAGATTTTGCCCTCATTTTGTGAGGATTTTTTGATTTGAGTTCAGGTTTCCTATAGGCGCAAGCCCCTATAATTAATTACCCCTCCTGATAACAAGATAGAACTTTCGATTAAGGCTAGTCGTTAAATATGTCACATAGGTTATAAATCCAGTATGTAATAGCACAATTTTAGGGTTTGAATTTTGATTTTATGATTTAGAATTTATCATCATGAACTTAAAACTGATGGTGTGGGGAATGAAGACGAGCCCGATCAAGATCCCATGGTTCCGTCGTCCTGGGCTGTCATGATTCCTGGTCTACTTAGTCAGAGGAGGTAGTCGACCCAACCTGACAGAAGGCACCTTATCGGCAGCCATGAGTTACTTCGTCCAAAAATACTTTGTAGATCTGGGTTGGTGTTTGTCAAAGGGGATATATCTGAATCCACCTTAGCTGACAGAGAGCATTATGCCTATTAAATATACCCTATGATTCATTACTTATAGGTTTGAAGCCTTTAGGGAACATACGGGCTTTGATCGTGATCGTAATATAATGGTGATATTTTGCAGCGAACCATCCGATTAGAGGGCACGTGCCACGTCCCTGCTGGCAAGAGACTATTTGAGGATGAACCTTAGTGATACACCCGACATGACATTCGCTCTTTGTGAGCTAAGATTAATTTCAAATTTATCACCTCCGATAAACGGTTGCGGGAGGTGGATGAGTTTTAGTTTTAAGTTTTTAATATAGATTTTATTTTAAGAATTTGGGCTTTTATTGGATTTGAGATTTTATCTCTCCGGTTGAGATTTCCTATCAACATGACCATCATTGGGGTGGAGTTTGAAGTCACTTGTATTTTCGTAAGAATTTGGGAGACATTTTATACTTCAAGTCATATCGACTCTAATCCTTTCATGGAGGAGGATCAGACTTGAATATTTGATCCGCGCAGCATTCTTAGACATTGGCTTTTGTAAATTTATCGCATTTGTTGGAGCACATGCGGGATGTATTTAATTTGAAAACAGAATGAGCATTTGGCTCAACGCAGTATTCTCAGACATTTGTGTTTGTAACTTTAACACGTTGACCGGAGCACATGTAGGAATGTTTTAGTATATAAATATGACTATAAGTGCTTGAAAATTTTTTATAACTGTAAATTCCAATTGAATGTAAATATTGCATATGTAAAAATAGTCACTTCAAAGGATAATTTCACAATTAAACTTTTAAGCTATTTAAAATCATATTTATCTTATATAGGCAGTTTAACTTTTTTAGCATGATAATATCCTTTAGAAAACTACCCAATGGAATATTGAACCGTCATAAAAGATGTTTGGATTATCAATGACTGCTTTATTATGCAGAGCTTATAAGCAACTTGCACCCATTCCTTAGTTGACTGCAAAATAGGGGTATTATAATCCCTATTATTATTGGCTTTAGTAATTAGAGTCTTATCTGTTCCTCTGAGGGATCATCATGTTTTGAGGGCATTTATTTAAGATACATAAGAAACCCTAAAAACAATACCATTTCTAGTAGTATTTGGTTGCTAGCACTAATCTGTACATCATTAACAGACAAGAATATTATAGGCTGGGCAACAAAAATACTAATGCTTAGGTCTTTTTGAGAAGTTTCTTGGAAAGGATATGTGGTTATCTCGACCAATTCCTCTTGATATAGGAGGCATGCTTATAATTACCATCTTTTGAATTGATCTTTAGAATTATTGAACAACCTTCTTTAGTGTTGATTGCTTCAAGTATAAGTAGAACTAGAGCATTATTACTTTTATTTTGCAATTGATTCCCACCAGATGAAATCATAAGCTAGGATTCATGAAAGTGCTAAGTCTTCAATTTCTTCACCGAGCTCTTAAATGCAACCAAAAATAATGTATATATATGTAGTGTATTAGTTATAAAATCATTTTAGTTTAAGAGCTTGTAAGAAAATTAAGATTTTAAAAAAATTGTTAAATAATTAAGAGTATTATGTGAGGTCCTTTGTCAGTTTTGATTTCGCCAGCCCCACGGCATCCCCTCTCTAGCGCCAGGAAGTAAGGGAGGGAACTTGCGCTTTTGGCTCGACTCGACCGGAATAAATCGACGGCAAGGAGATTGAGAGAGCGAATTGATCCCATTAGTGTCTTCGATCCCTCGGTTGGATCAGATTGACGACCCAGGGCTTCGGGGGATCATAGTATCCCCAGAACTTCCTTCAAAATATTCAATTTGTTGTGATACATGTTTGAAAATTTCTTTTCCCCCTTTTTATTTTATTTTATTTCATCTTAATATATATATATTATAATCTAATTTATAATATAATATATATTATAATATAATATATTTTATAATATAATATATAATATAATATAATATATCTGTTATTATTATAATATACATATTATTATTATATATATTATAATAAAAATGTTATATATATATAATGTAAACAGAGAGGGAGGGAGCCCAATGTCGGGCTAGGGATGGAGACTGGCGGGAGCAGGTCGCGGGGAAGGAGGCGGGCGTCGAGTCAACGGGTGCAGTCGGCTGGAGGTCGACGAAGAAGGCTGGCCGGCGGCTGGTTCGTCTAGGTCTAGGGCACAGAATGGAGTCAGAGGCTAGCGTCGGCTGTACAAGCAGAAACAGCGGCCAGCGGCAGGCCGGGTCGGCCTGGTCATCGGCGGAGGAGGCAAAGCTGGCCGATGGCGGAGGCAGGAGTCGGCTGGTGGAGGTTGGGTTGGAGGAGGTGTGTGGCTCCAGTTTGGATTCACAGAGAGGTCGCGACTGTGCTTGTAAGTCTCAAATCCTCTCCCTCTTGTTTCTGTGTGTGTGAGGAAGAGAATGGCTGAGGGAGTCTTTTTTTTCATGAGAGATCGTGGGGAGCGACTGTTTGGGGACATGTGCAATCGTGGGTGAGGTCGTGGGATTGTGCCGTGAGGGTCGACAACAGTTACAATCAACATTGCCCCCCAATAAATATGATATGCGTCTTGTAATAGATCATGTTTGTTGCAAGCTAGTTGACCCTGTGGATCTCTAAAATTAAATTTAGATGTCACGTAGAGAGTCCCTTAGATATCCCTAAAAGATATGCTAATGGAGGCTGTCATTTATCTGATGCTTTGTGCTATTTGGTTGTGTTAATTTACCTTATATGACTTGTCAGGTACCTGAGTTATCTTCTCGATTTGTCAAGCATAAGATATTTGCCCTAGCTTTTTAGTTTGGTGGGCTTTGTGAAGGAGTGTATGCTGGTGACCTAGGCCCTATGGGCTTTCATTAGGTCGATGGTGGATAGCCTTCAGTCCAAAGCTTTTTGCATAACGGACTTTGATGATGATAATAATCCCTTAGTTCGGCCTATGGCTTTATAAGAACTGTGGGATGACTTCTTCGGTCCTAAGCTTTGTGCTTTATTGGACATACTGAAGAAGAGAAGCTCCCTCAATCTTAGCTTTGTGCTTGACAGATCTAACGAAAGAATAATGCCTCCAATTTGATAAGAGTTTTTAATTGTGGCTTGGTGCCTTTGAGTTGATTGAGGATCTTCTTCTGAATTTTGCTCCAATCCATTTGTTAGTTGAGGAAATCTTTTGAATTTGAACTACTTTGATTTGTTAAATTTGACAAATATCAAACTTGGTAGTATTTGTCATCGGGCTAGTAAAATAAGTGTTTTCCTACTACAGCCTCTTATCATTGCTTGTTGAGTAGGTAAAGCTATCAGTGACCCAGTTGCATATAGGCTTGTTGAGACTGGTATTATATCTGTTTAGGCACTGGACTTATATTATAACAGCTCATACTTGTCAAATTTGATTTGTTGAAGATATCATATCAAAATATCTTCTTAATTTGAACTTCAAGATTTTAACAAATTCAAGGACAAATCTTCAATTTTTTGCAATGATTGTATATTCGCTTGCTTGAAGGCACCAGCTTATGCCCTATATTTTTGCAGTGATAACATCATAAATGATTTTAAATATTTATTTGGGGATTGATGTTAACCCAAATAAATATTTAAAATGCCCCGTCTTAAAGGAAATTTTCAACTGTCATCATATTTTTGACATTTTTAAACTGAAAAATGCCCTCTGTCTTGTAGGAGAATTTTTAAGACATCTTAGAAATATTTTCTTTCTTTGCAAGGGAATGATCTTCAGGTTGCTTTCTTAAGAATGATATTTCTTCAGATATCTCTTATTGATTGGGGGCATAGGTAGTCAACCTTCCATATCAATGAGTTGATAGGCTCTCCTTGGTACACCTTTTCGATGACAAAAGTGCCTTCCCAGTTTGGTTCAAAATTTTCACCGATTTTTTAGTGTGGGATAATTGATCTTCTCAACACTGTGATCAATTCTCCTTGAAATGCTCGATAGCGCATCATACGGTCGAAATATTTTATCATTCTTACTCGATAAATTTTTAAATTTTGTTGAGCTTGGAGCTGAACTTCATCCAATGTATCAAGCTCTTTCATTCGTAGGCGAGCATTTTGTTCTTCTGTGAGGTCGTACTGAACAGCTACTCGAAGCGATGACAATTCAACTTCAAGTGGCAATACAGCTTCAGCTGCAAATACCAATACATAAGGAGTTATTTTTGTTGGTGTCTTATATGTAATATGATATGCCTATAATGCTTATGTCATTTTAGTATGCCATTCTCTTTTATTTTTTGTTAAAATCTTCTTGAGTAATTTTACCAGCGTTTTATTGAAGGCCTCTGCCAATCCATTTGCTCTTGGATTATAAATCGATGAATATCGTCAATCGATTTTATGTAGCTCAATGAATTTATAAATCTTAGTACTTTTAAAAGCTGGATCATTATCTGAGATTATACGACGGGATACACCAAATCTGTAGACAATATTATGAGTAAAGAAGTTGATCACATGATTATCAGTGACTTCTTTAAAAAGAACTGCTTCTACCAATTTGGAAAAATAGTCTATTGGCGCTAATATAAAGCGGTGTCCAGCAGATCATGGGGCCCTATTACATCTGCCTCCCAGCATTCAAATGGCCAGGATGCTATAGTAAGATGTAACGAATTTGGCGGTTGATGTATAATATTACCATGAATTTGACATTCATGCCATATATCTACATGATTGGTGCAGTCCTTTACCATTGATAGCCAGTAATAATTAATTATTTTAATTTTAATGGTCATTTTATGACCTGATTGATGTGCACTATATAATCCTTCGTGGACTTCAGAAATAATTTTATCAGCTTCATCTTTCCCTAAGCATCGTAGCTATGATGCACCGACACTCCGTTTTAAGAGGGTATGCAGTGTCGGACACGTGTCGGACACGGACACGCGTCCGACACGGCGGGGACACGTGTCGGACACGTTATTAGTGTGTCCCATTAAAAAAAAAAAAAAAAAAAAATCGGACACGCGTGTCGGACACGCGTGTCTTGCTATTTGATAATTTAATTTTTTTTTTAAAAAAAAAGAAAACTCTAGTCCCGCTATTTTATATTAGCCGATTCACGCCCGAGTCTTCATCTTCACCCTAATCCCGTATTCCTATTCGTATTCGTGGTCTTCCCGAGCGATTGAGGCGAGCAGCGGTCAACTGGAGAATCGGAGATCTTTCCCGCGAGCAGCGGTTGCCTGGAGATCGCACCCTTAGTCTAAACCCTAAACCCTAAACCCTAAAGTGTAACAAAAAGAGTAAAATTTTTCCCTTTATGTGCGCTTTAGTTGCGCTTTAGGTGCGCTTTAGTTGCGCTTTAGTTGCACTTTAGGTGCGCTTTTGGTGCGCTTTTGTTGCGCTTTTGCTGCGCTTACAATAAAATTTAGTTCCGGGGGCGCTGCCCCCGGAAACCCCCGCAGGGGCGCTGCCCCTTGGACCCCCGGCTGCCCGGCATATTGTTGTATTCATCATCTTTTGGATAAGTGAAACATTATGTTTAGGGGTTTGATATATTGCACTAATTTATTAAGCCTTTTTTTTTTCATTTCACCAGTGTGTTTGAAAGCAAAATGAGCTCTGCTGCTGGTGGGAGTGGATTAGGTGACGGTTCAAAAGAGCCATCTGTAGAAACTGATAAGCCCTTATGGATTCATGTTACAAAGTTAGGAAAAACTTCTGAAGGAGGAGGTAATGTGTCATTCAAATGCAATTATTTTGATTTATGAGATGTGGGACTCTATGTTAGCAAAAGTGAAAGAAATTATATACAGACATGAAAGAAAGTCACATAATGAAGACTCAAGTTTTTGGAGTATTGTCTATACCATTCTTGAGGATAGGTGGACCAAAAGCAACACACCTCTGCATTGTTTGGCCCATTCATTAAATCCAAGGTACATTTGTATTCATCTTTTAAATTAATTTTAAATTTCTTAGTAAATGAATAAATAATTTTATATGCTTTGTATTATTTGAAGGTATTCAAGTAAAGAATGGCTTCATGGAGCTTTAGAGGTGTCAAATATGAGAAAGATATGCTTGAAACGATATTTTCCAAATGAGGAGGAGAGAAGAAAGATTAATATAGAACTTGCAAAGTTCTTTGGATATTTAGAGGATTTTGGTGATCAAGAATCTTTGGTTGATAGATGGAGGATGGATCCAAAAATGTGGTGGTTGATTCATGGAGCTTCAGCACCGCTTCTTCAAACAATAGCAATAAAACTTCTTGGTCAAGTATCATCCTCTTCTTGTTGTGAGAGAAATTGGAGCACATACTCATTTATTCAATCGATGAAGAGGAATAAAATAACTCCACAACGAGCTGAAGATTTAGTTTATGTGCATACAAATCTTCGTCTTCTATCAAGGAAGACCTCACTTTATATGACAGGTGATAACAAGATGTGGGATGTTGCTGGAGATGGGTTCGAGTGCCTTGATGATATGGGATTATTGGAGGTTGCAAATCTTTCTCTAGATGAACCAGAATTGGAAGCAATGATATTCAATGATGATGATATTGAAGGCCAAAGACCAACCTCTGAATCTAATTTTATCATTCCCTCTATTGAGTAGTTGAACCTTCATGTTGTACTAAATTATTTTTTGCTTATATTTTTGTGATTGTACTAAACATTTTAATGTTATAAGCTAAACAAGTCCTTATGACATTGATTTATTATTGCTTACCATTTTCAATATGGTGTCACTTTTATTTCTATATATTATATTAAAAAAATTATTATGCCGTGTCCACGCCGCACCCGTGTCCTATATTTCTGAAAAATGCCGTGTCCCGTGTCCGTGTCGTGTCGTGTCCGTGTCGCCGTGTCCGTGTCGGTGCATCTTAGCATCGTAGCCACATTTGATCGAATGATCTTCGATATAGAGTGTTGTTGACAAACGCATATCGCAATGCTCTCTTCTTGATCTGCATAGCTAATGATTTATCTATAGGGAGTTTGCTTTCTTTGAAGTAGTCGATGAAAAGCTGCCTCTAGTTATTTTGCTCTTCAATTTCAGGCATTCAAGTAAGAATTCAGAGGCCCTACCAAATTCTCTTCTTGCAACCATTTAGGGTTTATCTAGTTGATTTTTAGGAGTAATTTATTAGGGAGGTTGAGGAATAACTGAAGTTGCGTCCTGCTGGATTGAATTTGGGGACCCCTCTACCTGCAGGGAACACAAAATTGTTGGCTTTAATACTCGACGAGTGTTGACACTGATTAACACAGACTCGCCATTCATGCTTATCATTTCTTTAGTCAATTTTGCTAAAGAATCTGTTTTATTATTATGAGCTCGAGATGTTTGGATTAATATAATATTTGTAATTTGCTTCATGAGCTCGAGAACTCGCCTATAATAGTAAATTATCCCGATTCTGCTGATTTTATAAATACTCAGTACTTGATTTATAACGAGTTGAGAATCGTCAAAAATTCTGAGGTTTTGAATTTTTATTGAAATAACGATCTCGAGGCCCGCTATTAAAGCTTCATATTCTACTTCATTGTTGGTTCTGGGTTCAGTTAAACCAAATGCATATCTCATTATCCCTCCATTAGGTGTTATAAAGATAAGACCGACTCCGGCTCGAGCCTTAAGGAGGTTCGGAGGTTGGGCATGTTTAATTGATGATGCATCGTCAAAATATATTTCTCACATTTATGATTTCTCTTCTTCTAGAATAACTAAAATTTGTTCATCTGGTAGATCGTCATTGAGCGGCGAGTCTGTAGGAACAGGATGTGTGGCAAGAAAATCTGCTAAGACTTACCCTTTTATCGCCTTTTGTGGAACATATATGATATTAAAATGTAGTAGTATTACTGCCTACCTGGCTAGCAACCTGCCAACGCTGGTATTGTCATCAAAAACTTCAACGGATCGATATTTGATATCAAAGTGATTTTGTGGGAGAGCATATGGTGGCGGAGTTTCTGAACTGCGAAAATCAGCGCCAGACAGTGCTTCTCAATTGGAGAGTAACATATTTCTGCTCCAATCAACCTTCGACTGATGTAGTAAAGTATAGTTTCTTTGCCTTCGTTGTGCTGAGCTAGTAATGCTCCAAAGGACTCTTCCAATGCTGCGGTGTGTAGGATGAGAGGCTTCTTTGAAATTGATGCTGCAATAATAGGTGGGCTTAATAAGTATCTCTTGATACTATCAAAAGCCTCTTGGCATTCATCATCCCATTTAAAATGAACATCCTTCTTCATTAGTTTTGCAAATGGTTGATATCTGCTTGATAAATTTGAGATAAACCGCCGTATAAATACAAGTTGTCCTTGTAAAGAATGAAGTTGATGGAGACTTTTTGGAGGCCGCATTTCTATAATTGCCTTGACTTTGTTGGGATCAACTTCAATCCCTCTATGTCGTATCACGTACTCAAGAAATTTTTCCGAGGAAACTTCGAGGCACATTTGAGTGTGTTCATTTTGAGATTGTATTTTCTAATCCTTTCAAATACAATTCTCAAATCTTCAAGGTGATCTTTTCGATCTATACTTTTGACAACAAGATCATCCATATAGCATTCAACCTTCTGATTGATAAGCTCATCAAATATATGCGTCATAGCTCTTTGGTATGTAGCTCCAATATTCTTCGAGCCAATGGGCATAACTGTATAGCAGAATATGCTGATGGGAGTCCTGAAAGATGTATGTTTTTCATCTTCAGGTGCCATTTTGATTTGATTATATCCTGACGATCCATCCATAAATGAGAATATATCATAATTGGATGTATTGTCACCCAACAATTCTGATATTGGAAGTGAAAAGTTGTCTTTTGGACACGCCTTATTAAGGTCTCGAAAATTGATGCATATGCAAATTTGTCCATTCTTCTTTTTCACTGGGACAATATTGACTATTCAATCAGCATATTTTTCTTCTCGAATGAAACTTGCTTCGATAAGCTTCTTGGCTTCTACAATCACTTGCTCTTCAAAATCTAGACTCATTCGTCTTGGAGCTTGCTTAACAGGTACTGCACCTGGTTTGATTGCTAATTTATGAATAGTTATATCAGGGGATAAGCTTGACATTTCATCGTATGTCTAAATAAAGTAGTACCTGAATTCACTAAGTAATATTTTTATCTTTTCAACTTTATTTTTGAAAAGAAGAGCACTGATAAAGGTCGGTCGATGGTCCTCATCAGTTTCCAGGTTTATTTTCTTCAGCTCATCCATAGTAGCAGGCTGTCTACCATCTTCAAGTTCTTCTGGTGCAGGTTTAGCTTCCACATCTTTCCCTTCATTTGTATTTATATTTTCAGTAGTCAAACATTTACCCATTATCACATAACATACATTTTTCTGATTATATTATGCTACGATAAATCCAAGGCCTTTTGTATCACGACTACCTATTTTTAATAGTTTTTGACACCACATTCTTTAAAGAAATATGCTCGTAGCCAAGTAATCATATTATGAACTCCAGCTTTCTATATCATTTGCTGAATTCTTTTGGGACAGTATCTGGGCATTTCTGTAGGAATTATCTCTGCATTTTCATTAAATTTTTAAGCCCATCGATATTCTCTTCTTGATACTCTCCAAATTTATAAAACAAGTTTTCCAGTCCGCTGCTTCCACACAGGGGAGGTACATAAAATATTTTAAGCTCTTCAATATTATTAAACTCATGGGATACAATTTCTCTGAAATGTTATGGAGGAATCAAGGTAACTACAAATGTATTTTTTTTGGCTTTTCTTTAATCAAAGACTTGTAGGTTTGAGAGACATCATCATCTTCCTCCGTGTTACTTCTCAAATGAAGTACAACTTTATTTGATTTAGGCAATATATTAGATCTTTTAGGAAGATTTGCTATCACGCTCTTTCTTCCTATGTGTTTTTCCTTGATCTCTTTGGGTTATTTTGTACTCCTTGATGTAGATGCTTCAGCTGTATAAGATTTTATTGGCTTCACTTCATTTGTAATGAAGTATTTTGCATCATCTTAAATTTTCACTTTGTGGACTGCGAAGGGTTGTATATCTCCAGAAATTTGGAACTCTTTCCATCATTTAGATATTTCATGCATTGATGCATAGTTGATGGAATAAGATCATTCTCATGGAGCCAAGGTTTACTCAGGAGTGCCTTGAATGAAGTGTTTGCATCAATAATATGGAATTTGGCTTCTGTGCACAGTTCTCCAAATTTTAGTGGAAGAACAAATGACTCTATAGTTTTTTGTCCTTTCTTATTAAAGCCGTGCACCATAAGTTTATCTGACCCAAGATGTTGAATATCTAGGGATAATGATTTTAGTGTGCGCAAGCTCATGAGGTTTATCGAAGACCTGGGTCAATCAAGATTCTCTTTATTATGATGCCATAACTTTCTGCCAAGATATACAGAGGACGATTATGTTCCGTAGTCCCCAGCATGAGATCTTCTTCAAAGAATATAATAACAGGTTCATTTCGGGCATGAAGAACTTCGCTCAAACATCTTTCTGCAAAATATGCTTTATATCTCTCTGGATTTTTGAGAGCTTGTATAAAGGTTTCTCGAAGATTTTTTGACATTAGAAGAACTTCATAGACACTGAGCTGTGCTGGGATTTTTCTTAAATGGGAAATGATATTATATTATATCCCTTTATTTGTATCATATTTCTTCTTATGATCTTTAGGGATGATTTCTTCATTGATGATTATATCTTTCCCTTGTCTTTATTTGATAATCCCTTTTTTTAATGGCGGTGGCAGCACTTTACCACTTCTTAATTGTACTTGAGCCACCTCATTCGACTCAGTCCCATCTGATGAAGTGTTTTCTTCAGGGTCAAGCTTCTTTGCTTAAAAAGATTTTGTTGTATGTTCAAAAATTTCATTCAGCTTTACACGCTTCATCTATGAAGTTATTTGTTGATCTGACTCATTATCATTTAGAAAACATAACTCTTCTTCTGAGTCATAATTTGTATGTAGCACCATTAGACATAACTTAGATGTCATTTTTGTAGGAGAAATTGCTATCTGACCTTTATCATGATTTTTGAAAGAATTTCTTTGGTATGCATTCGATGCTACTGAGATGACTTGATATGTTTCTATATGGAGTGATTCTTCATCTTCTTGTTCATCATTTTTCCCTTCATTTTATCTCCTTTCTTAATTGGGGGTATAAGAGAAGACACGATCATCTTTACGGATTTCTTTTTTGGGTGAACTAAAATGCTATTTGATAGCGTGAATTCACCATCTCTGTATTTCTTTTCAAGTCAGTCTTTAAAGACATAACAATCTTCAAGAGGGTGGCTGATAACTCGGTGATACGGGCAAAAATTTAGATTATCTTTCTT
The DNA here is from genome assembly GCA_019925795.1 of Dendrobium chrysotoxum. Classification (NCBI taxonomy): domain Eukaryota; kingdom Viridiplantae; phylum Streptophyta; class Magnoliopsida; order Asparagales; family Orchidaceae; genus Dendrobium; species Dendrobium chrysotoxum. The sequence goes on along the minus strand of CM034305.1, from coordinate 79,547,200 downwards.
ATCAGCTTCTTCTGATCTTTTATGCTCTGTTAATTCAAGATCAGGATTAAGTGCTTGCTTGAATAGTTTTGCCACACTTTCCTTTTTAGAAGAATATTTTCTATTCATTTTTTCTTTAAGGGCTGTGATTCGATTATCGATTCTTGGTTTTAAATATTCTCCTCCATCACGAAAAATTTGAGACTTATCATTTCCTCCCAATACTAATTTTGACTAGGGCTTAGTATACTATTTTTCTTTATAATTTTTATGAGTAGACTACTTTTCTTTATTAATCCTTAAAGATGATGCGGAATAGATCTCATCTTTTCTAGTATCCACATCTTTATTTCTTTGAGGCCTATCTGAAAAATTTTTAGACTCAAACAAATTTAACTACTCTGTCTAGTAGCTCCTGATAAGTGTTTGATTGAGGCTATGCATAAAAATGGTAACATCTTATCATCGATGTTTCCCATTAGCAGTTGAACAGCGTGCTCCTCTTCCAACTATTGTTCGCATTTTATACTCATATTATGCCAGCGAGTGATGTACTTTGTCACTGACTCACTCTTTTTTCGTTTCTCTGAGACAAGATCAGGGATAGTAGTATTCTTAGTAGTACTAACAAATCTTTTCACGAACATATTTTTCAGTTTTGCAAATATCTTGACAGAATCAGTAGAAAGTTCAGTGTACCATTCAAAAGTAGTCGTAGTTAAACTACTAATGAATTGACAGAAGAGTAGAGCATCAACACCTCTAGTATTTCCATAAGTTGCTTTAAACTGAGCCAAGTGTTGTTTAGGATTGTCAGTGCCATTAAAAGTGTTGAACTAGGCACTGAATAGCTTTTAGGGTATGGCACCTGATCGTACTCGATCGGATACGGGCGGCCCTTGCAAATTTTTCTACTTGTTCTGAGGTAATGACAGCTTTAATCTTTTTATTGATGATTGATTCTAGCTGTGGCATCATCACTTGCTCGGACGTACTTGTAATATTTTGGTGAGTTTGTAGGTGAATAAGTCGATCAGCCTCATTTCCTTCTTCATGTGTGGCTCATATTCCAGACACCTGGGATATTAGGTTGGTTGACAGGTTAGTAGGAATACTACTCGATATCTGTTGATTAACTGGCTGACTTGTTGTCTGATGATCAACTGGCTGAGCAAGTGCATGAGTGGTAATGATGCTCTTTTGCATTAATTGCATCATCACAGTCATCTGTGCCATCATTTCTCATCTTGCTATTCAATTATCTCTTTATCTTTCTCTTTCATTTGAAGTTTCAAACGTCTTTATGCTTGTGCTAATGTCTCAGCAAGCACTTCTTCTTGATCATAATTTTGTCCATCGCCTGAGGGAACTTCTTCTTCTTCTAACTGCTCATGCTGAGATTGATCTTCTTGAGAGGTTGTTATTTTAGAAGAAGTGGGCCCTGCTTCGTTGTGTCATTTATAGCCACGTGTTTGAGGTTGCTCATCACCATGTCCCACCATATAGACTACCTCAACCTCCATAGTGTCTTCATCTTCATCATTTTCTTGTACTCGAATCTCAGAGCGATGCTTCCAATAGATCTCTGGCTCTGCATGCGGCATAGGAACTTCTTCGATTGGAGTATGATTAAAATTGACTTTCCTCTGCGGAGATGAGGTTGACTTGCAATAGGATTCCTTGGAAGATTCTTCAAGGTGTCGACTATTGTAAATATCAGTAATAAGAACTTTTTTCTTAGGTACCCATTGTTGACGATTTTTCTGAATGGCAGATCTCTGGGAGGCTGCACCAGATGTCACGCCTATACTAACTCTCTTAACCAGTAATCTTCTTTCAGGAGGTCTCGGCCTCCAAATTTTCTTACCCTTCCATTGGGATCTTTTGATAGCAGATTCTTGAACGCAAGGTCTAGGATTCATAGCTCCAATGTTCACCACGTGGAGCTAGTTTTGATTTTTCTTGAGTTGCCGTGATAGCTGGTAACTCTCTTTGTGGAATTCTCCTGGCCTTGAATGTCAATGGTTTTTGATATTTCTTTCCTATCAGACCATTTTTCCTTATAACTTTTAAAACTCTATGCACCCTGGCTGATAGAGTCTCATGCTTCTTCTTCAGAGGAACATGAGTTTGCTATTGTTATTCCCAGAATGATTGTTTCAACTCGTCAATAGAGCTATTCCTCTTCACCCATTTTAGATTTGCAAACTTACTCTGGGTGGGAATGTTAGCTTCTAGCTCCAAGGCTGAGAGTGTTGATGGATGCATTGGTAGTAGTTGTTGAGCTCACAGCTTTGCATTCAATTTTCTCCTTTATCTTCTTGTGAGTCTTCCTCCAGATGAGGAGGCTTCAGCATCATCCTTCTCGGGTGCAGATAACCCAGTTGGCAGAGTGGTGGCCCTGGTAGATACCACAGATATTCTTCCTCCAATTACTTCCCTCTTGGTGACTGGGGCCTTAGGCAATGATAGCCTTTCGAAGATTGATATCCTGGTTCGTTGAACTGTTTTAGCAGTAGCACTTCTAGCAGCTCGTAGCTGTTGCACAGAATAGGCACTTCGTGCATAAGTTTCAGCAGAATCAGGCCTCATAGGATGGCCTTGAATAGTTATGCCGTGAATAGGTACGGCGGCAGCCATTGCAGTAGCTATAGAGAACTCTAAACTATCAAATCGAATGGTGGCTTCAGATTCTCCTATGTTAATAACAGCATTCACTAGCTGAATGCTAGCGCCATGTCTTAGTTGGACGGTAAAAAGAATATTCTGTAGTTCCATTCTGCACAAATGAAATGAAGTATTTATTTGAATTTTAATATTTTTGTTATTATTATAATTTATGTATAATTAGTCAAAGATGGAAAGAGAAATCAGTCCTCAGCGGAGTTGCCAGAAATCTATGGGCTCCGAAAATTCCATCGGGTGCTCCCCGGCCTCTCCGCGCCATCAGTCTCTTTTTCTTGTTTTTTTGTGACGACAGAGAGTTTTAACGAGCTTTAGATTCGGGTGAATTTTTAGAAGGCAGATTGGGTTTTAGATAAGACACTGCCCAGAGATTTTACCCTCATTTTATGAGGACTTTTTAATCTGAGTTTTGGTTTCCTATAGGCGCAAGCCCTTATAGTTAATTACCCCTTCTGATAACAAGAGAGAACTTTCGCTTAAGGCTAGTCGTTAAATATGTCACATACGTTATAAATCCAGTGTGTAATAACAACAATTTTAGGGTTTACATTTTAATTTTATGATTTGGAATTTATCACCATGAACTTAAAATTGATAGTTGGGGGAATGAAGACGAACTCGATTAAGATCCCATGGTTCTGTCATCCCGGGCTATCATGATCCCTGGTCTACTTAGTCAGAGGAGGTAGTTGACCCAACCTGACATAAGGCACCTTATCGATAGTCATGAGTTGCTTCGTCCAAGAATACCTTGTAGACATGGGTTGGTGTTTGCCAAAGGGGATATATCTGAATCCACCTTAGCTGATAGAGAGCATTATGCCTATTGAATATATCCTATGATTCATTACTCAAGGGTTTGAAGCCTTTAAGGAAGATACGGGCTTTGGCTGTGATCGTAATATAATGGTGCTATTTTGGGCGAACCACCCGATCAGAGGGCATGTGCGACGTCCCTGCTGGCAAGAGACTATTTGAGGATGAACCTTAGTGATACACCCGACATGACATTCGCTCTTTGTGAGCTGACATTAATTTCAAATTTATCACCCCCGATAAATGGTTGCGAAAGGTGGATAAGTTTTAGTTTTAAGTTTTTAAGATGATAGATTTCATTTTAGGAATTTCAACTTTTATTAGATTTGAGATTTAACGCCTTTGGTTGAGATTTTCTGTCAACACGGCCATCATAGGGGTGGAGTTTGAAGTCACTTATATTTTCGTAGGAATTTGAAAGGCATTTTGTACTTCAAGTCATGTCGACTCCAGTCCTTTCAGGGATGAGGATCAAACTTGAATATTTGACCCGCACAACATTTTCAGACATTGGCCTTTATAAATTTATCGCATTTGTCGAAACACATGCGGGATGCATTTAATTTGAAAATAGAATGAGCATTTGGACCCGCGCAGCATTCTCAGACATTTGTGTTTGTAACTTTAACACATTGACCGGAGCACATACAGGGGTGTTTTAGTATATAAATATGACTATAAGTGCTTGAATATTTTTTATAACTGTAAATTCCAATTGAATGTAAATATTGCATATGTAAAAATAGTCACTTCAAAGGATAGACTCAATTAAACTTTTAAGATATTCAAAATCATATTTATCTTATATAGGCAGTTTAACTTTTTCAGCATGATAATATTCTTTGGAAAACTACCCAATGGAATATTGAATCGTCATAAAAGATGTTTGGATTATCAATGGCCGCTTTATTATGCAGAGCTTATAAGCAACTTGCACCTATTCCTTAATTGACTGCAAAATAGGGGCACTATAATCCCTATTATTATTGTCTTTGATAATTAGAGTCTTATCTGTTTCTCTGAGGGATTATCATGTTTTGAGGGCATTTATTTAAGATACATAAGAAACCCTATAAACAATACCATTTCTAGTAGTATTTAGTTGCTAGCACTAATCTGTACATCATTAACAGACAAGAGTATTGTAAGCTGGGCAACAAAATACTAATGCTTAGGTCTTTTTGAGAAGTTTCTTTGGAAGGATATGAGGTTATCTTGATCAATTCCTCTTGATATAGGATCCATGTTTATAATTACCATCATTTGAATTGATCTTTAGAATTATTGATCGAACAACCTTCTTTAGTGCTGATTGCTTCAAGTATAGGTAGAACTATAGCATTATTACTTTAATTTCGCAATCGATCTCCACCAGATGAAATTATAAGTTAGGATTCGTGGAAGTGAAGTCTTCAATTTCTTCACCGAGCTCTTAAATGCAACAAAAAATAATGTATATATATATATATATATATATATATATATATATATATATATATATATATATATATATATATATATATATAGTGTATTAGTTATAAAATCATGTTAGTTTTAAGAGCTTGTAAGAAAATTAAGATTTAAAATTTTTTTTTAAAATAATTAAGAGTATTATGTAATGTCCTTTGCCAATTTTGATTTCGGCAGTCTCTCAGCGTCTCCTCCCCGGTGCTGGGAGATAAGGGAGGGCACTTGCCCTTTTGGCTCGATCGGCCGAAATAAATCGACGGCGAGGAGATTGGGAGAGCTAATCGATCCCATTAGTGTCTTCGATCCCTCGGTCCGATCATATCAACGATTGAGGGCTTTGGGGGACCGTATCAACCTCGGAACTTCCTTCAAAATCTTCAATTTGTTGTGATCCATATTATTTTTAGTTTAAATTTAATTTTAAAAATATTTTTATTTTGCCAAAAAAATTCGGCAGTCTTCCAGCGTCCCCTCCCCAGCACTGGGAGGTGGGGGAGGGCACTTGCCATTTTGGCTCGATTTGGCCGGAATAAATCGACGGCGAGGAGATTGGGAGGAGAGCAAATCGATCATATTAGTGTCTTCGATCCCTCGGTCGGATCAGATCGATGACCGAGGGTTTCGGGGGACCGTATCAATCCCGGGACTTCCTTCAAAATCTTCAATTTGTTATGGTACCTGTTTGAAAATTTCTTCTCCTTCCTTTTTATTTTATTTTATTTCATATTAATATATATATATATTATAATATAATTTTTAATATAATATATATATTATAATGTAATATATAATATAATGCATTTGTTTATTATTATAATATACATATTATTATTATATATATTATAATAAAAATGTTATATATATATATATATATATATATATATATATATATATATATATATATATATATATATATATATATATATATATATATATATATATAATATGTAAACAAATAGGGAGGGAGCCCAATGTCAGGCTAGGGATAGAGACCGGTGGGAGCAGGTCGCTGGGAAGGATACGAGTGTCGAGTCGACGGGTGCAGTCGGCTGGAGGTCGATAATGAAGGCTGGCTGGCGGTTGGTTCATCTAGGTTTAGGGCACGGAATGGAGTCAGAGGCAGGCGTCGGCTGTGCAAGTAGAGATAGCAGTCGGCGGTGGGTCGGGTCGGCTTAGCCGTCGGTGGAGGCGGCAAAGCCGGCAGGTGGCGGAGGCAGGAGTCGACTGTTGGAGGTTGGGTCGGAGGAGGTGTGCGGCTCTGATTTGGATTCGCAGAGAGGTCGCGGCTGTGCTTGTAAGTCTCAAATCCTCTCCCTTCGTATGTTTTTATGTGCGTGAGGAAGAGAATGGCTGAGGGAGTCTTTTTTTGCGTGAGAGATTGTGGGGAGCGATGGTTTGGGGACATGTATGATTGTGGGTGAGGTCGTGGGATTGTGCCATGAGGGTCGGCAGCAGTCACAGTCAATATAAAAATAAGTATTATTCTTAGTAAATTTATTTTAATGCGGTATAAAGGCGAAGAGAACATAAGAGAGTATATTATGAAAATTAAGATCATTAAAGTTAGAATTGTCTGATGACATTCTTGTATATTTAGTCTTAATCTCTTTTTCTGCACAATTTAATTATTTTAAGATAAGTTATAATACTCAAAAGAAAAAAATAGACTTTTAATGAGCTCATTGCTTAGTGTGTGCAAGAGGAAAACAGATTAAAATAAGAAAAGATAAAAAGTACTCTCTTAGCTTGTTCTTCTTCTCAAAATATTGCCACCAAAAGGAAAATAGATTATAAAGCTAAACAGGCTACAGATAAAGGGTTTTCACAATCTAAAGTGTAATAAAAGCAAAATCTAATTATTATTTGTTTCTTCTACAAGAAGATTGATTATATGAAGAAAGATTATCCAAAATAGGCTAACTGGCTTATTAAAAAGGATAAATTTCTAAATTTTATTTGTTATGAAGTTAATTTGGCCTTAGTACGAAATCATATTTGGTGGATAGATACAAGTACAACTACTCATATAAGTGTGACTTTGCAGGGTTGTCTAAGTAGCCGAGTACCAACTGATGCTGAAATATTCATCTATGTGGGGAATGCCAACAAAGCTCCTGTTAAAGTTGTAGGCTTATAGAGATTGTACTTAGATACTGATTGTACTTTGAATTTGTGTGAGACTTTTTATATATCATCATTTAAATGAAATTTGATTTCTATTTCATGTTTTGATAAATCTGATTACTCTTATTCATTTGAAAATGAAAAATTTAGTCTCTTTCAGTGTTAAAAAGTTATTGATAGATTCTTTTATTGAGTCTATATAAATTGGATATTTCCATCACACAGATAAATGAAATTTTGCATATAAATAATTTTAGCACAAAGAGAAAATTAATTGATGAGAATTCCTTTATGTTATGACACAGACATTTAGGATATATTTCTAAATAAAGAATTGAAAGGCTTGTGCTAGATGAAATTCTTGATTCCTTTAATTATATTGATTTTAAAATTTGTATTGAATGTATTAAGGGAAAATAATTAAATATTAAAAAAATAGATGCCAAAAGGAGTTTATTCTCCTAGTATTATATGTCGATATTCTGTTAACAAGCAGTGATATAGGCTTGTTGCATAAGATTAAGAGATTTCTTTCAAATAAATTTGAAATGAAGGATTTTGGAAATGCATCTTTTGTGTGGTATAGAAATTCATCAGGATCGCTCCCGTGTTATACTTGGTTCATCACAAATAGTCTATATTGATAAAGTGTTTAGCAGATTTGACATGAAAGATTGTGCATCAGGAGCACCCATTTTAAAAGGGGATAAATTTCTTCAATGACCAAAAAATGAATTGAAAAGCAAGAGATTGATAAGATCCCTTATTCATCGACGATAGGGAGTCTTATGTATGCTCAAGTTTGTATGCGTCCAGATATTGCGTACATTATTGGAATGCTTAGCAGATATTTAAGTTACTCAGAAATGGATCATTGGAAAGCAGTGAAATGGGTTATGAGGTATCTAAAAAGAACAAGAGATTTCATGCTCACATATTGGAGATCTGATCATTTAGAGATTGTTGGGTATTCCAACTCTAATTTTGCTAGTTGCCTCGATAGCAGAAGATCCACTTTAGACTATATTTTCATATTAGATGGAAGAGATATATCATAGAAAAATATCAAGCAATCACTTATAGCTTCTTCCACAAAGGAAGTAGAGTTTATAGCTTTTTTTGAGGCTTCAAATTAGGGAATATAGTTGCGAAATTTTATCGCATGACTACACATTGTTGATGATATTGAGAGACTATTAAAGGTAAATTGTGATAATAAAACAACTGAGTTATATTCCAAGAATAATAGGAGCTCATCAAAATCCAAACGCATTGACATTAAGTTACTTGTTGTTAAAGAAAGGGTTCAAAGTTCTCAAATTTTTATTGAACATGTTAGTGCAAATTTTATGATTGTAGACCCACATACAAAAGTATTACCACTTAAAGTATTTCATGAGCATGTAGCTCGTATGAGTGTAATTTATTTTGATGATGTGCTAGCATAGCGAGAGCTTATTTGTTTTGTTCAATAATTATGAACTTATTTTCTGATCAGACTAAATGTTGTTATTTTAGTTATTGAAAACTCTGAAATAAAGTTGCTTAATTTCAGTTACGATTTAGCATATAGTACTGAATATTTGGTGATAACCCTTTTGAGTTATCATATTTGACCAGTTGAAAATAGTCATACTTTGAGATTACATTACATGAAATTTTTATGCTACACATTCATACTTGATTTATGTCATTAATTATATTAATATAGTGACCATTGATAGGTCTTGTTACGAAGAATGTAATAAAGGTCACTTTGATTCTATATTGATATAATTGATGGACCAAATTGTCTAGAGATGTTATTTCATAAAAATAAAAAATATTGAGTTCTTATAATTATTTAATGATATATAATTATATGTATATATATGTGGCCAAAGTGGAAGATTGTTGGAAAATTTTTATATATGGGCCCATACATTTATACATATAATTAAGTATTATAAATTAGTTGCTATCTAAAATTGAGCCAATTAAATTTGTGATCTATTTAAGAATTAAATTAATATTTAGCTTATGTGGCATCTTATTTAATTTTGTATGAAATTAAATATTATGTAGAGGCTAAGTATTTATTTTATTTTAATGATGGGCTGAAATAAAATAAATACATTTAAAGTATAAAAAAGTTGTGGTCCTCAATTTAAGTGTTGAAGTTCTCATTTTCCTCATTTCCTATCTTGAGTGAAAAAGAAGAGGTCTCTCGCTTTCTTGGAGAACTCCGCTTCAAACACGAAAGACTGAAAACCTCAATTCTGCATTTCAATGGATTCAGGTACGCTTCTGATAATTATTCTCAATGATTTGACATATAATTTGGAGTTGATGAATTTCTTTTTGGTTTTCATTGAATCCTACTGACCCGCCTTTAACTTGGAGATGGTAAAATTACAATAGTTTGAAGAGTTGATCGAACTTCCTTTAAGTATTCGGGAGTTTGTAATGACTGTGTTCAGACGATGGAAGTCGGGAGTCTGGTAGCAATGGTTGGGAGAGAAGATCCAACAGTTGTTGGTGGTTAGACAGAGAACCTGACCCCTCGTTCCCTATAGAAAATTGCTAAACCCACAATGATTGAGACAACTCTGCATAAAAATTGAGCTAAGAGGACATCGCACACCCTAAAAATCTCAAGCAACTCGGGGGCTGGGACTGGGGAGGAGGCTTGGACCTTGGGCTAGAGCTCTAGAGAGTTATAAGGCTTGAAGCATTGAAGAGCTCCACCTCGACACCATCGCCGACGAACCCTTGTCACCCTGCCACCGCTGCTGAACCTCCGTCCGATCTCCACCGTCGGACCTCTATCCGGCCACCACTGCAAGGTGGACCACCGTCGCCCGACGACTACGATCCCTCCAACCACCATCGCCCAACAACTACGGTCCCTCCGAGCTCCGTCGCTTGTCGACTACTGCCCCTTCGACCTCCTCACCCATCGATTATAGTCCTTTCGACCTTCGTTGCCCGTCGAGTATGATCCCCTTGACCTCTGTTACCCGCGGACTACGGTCCCTTTGACCTCCGTCGCCCTTTGACTATAGTCCCTCTGACCTCTGTCGCCCATTGCTAATGGTCCCTTAAACCTCCATCGCCAGCCTCCGAGGGTCCCTCCAACCACCATCGCTCGTTGACTACAGTCCCTTCGAGTACTGTTGCCCACCAACTACGGTCCCTTCGACTACCTCTCACCTGCCGATTACGGTCCCTTTGACCTCCGTCACCCACTGACTACGATCCCTTCGACCACTGTCGCCCATCGACTAATGCCCCTTCGACTTCCTTTGCCGTCTAACTATGGTCCCTCAAACCTCCGTCCTCCTTCGACTAAGGTCCCTTTGACCACCGTCGCCCGACGACTACAGTCCCTCCGACCACCATCACCCGCAGACTACGATCCCTACGACCGCCGTTGCTTGCGACTGTAGCCTCTCCGACCATCGTCGCCCACCGTCGGACCTCCGTCTAAATACATTATTATAATGATGTTTTGGATTAAGCTATAAGGGAGAGTATTAATAATTTAAGCTTAAGTAAATTTATTCTAGTCTTACAAAATAGCATAATGAAAATTATATCCACAATTACCGTTTAGTGAAATTCCTAATTTCTAATTGACTTCGGCTTTCTACTGTCCTTACACAAAGAGAAAATGCACCAATCCAAAATTCTTGAACTTTGACGGAGACCTAATAGCGATCTCCTAATAATAAAAGTATAATTCAATCTCTCTAAATATGATTGAAGATATACAATTGAAAATTAAACTTACAATAATCCTAGATGTTGAATGAGATAATCTATTATCAAAGAAATGAAGCATTTTGAGGATGGAGATTGAGATGAATGCTTTGTAATTTTTTCTCTACCTTCCCTTAGAGTGATTTTAGAAGTAACCTCTCACATTCACTTTTGCAGATTTTTTTTTTACTTCACAAATATGAGCTATATACAGGGCCTAATATTCCTTAATTTATCTCTTAAAATTCATTAAAAATTCCTAAAAATTCCTTAGTAAAAGGCTAGTCAATGACACCAAATAGTTAACTTGAGTAGTTATTGCAACATCCTTAGCAACACATAATATGCACCAAGAAAACTTAATAAGCATTGGGAAAGTTACATAAGACTTTATCAACATATAATAAGGAAAATAATAAATATAGCATAACATAATAAATTTAATACTTAAAGGTATGTTATTATATATCAACAGTCATGTAAACAACTCAATAAATTCAATTGAGTTAGAATAAAGTTTAAATTCATCAAGCATATGATAATTGCATAATTAATATGATAGGAATCACTCAACCACAACAGATACCAATTTGATAGGAATCACTCAACCACAATAGTGAAAATTGCTGTTTCCAGAGAAAAAATAGCAATAACAGAGCAGAAAACTCAAGAAAAATAGTAAAAATAGTGGAAAATCTAAGAGAAAACACTTGAAATTCACTAGTAGAAGAAGAAAAACAGCAAGATACAATTGATCCTCTATTCGAGAGGAGGATCGATCTCTCCCAAATTTCAAGACGCTGCTAGAGCCCAAAGAAAACCTAAACCTAAGAGATCTCAAATTTCAACCAAATTCAAGATGCCCTAACCCTAGGAAAACAAACTATTTAATGCATACAATTCAAAAGGAAATCTCTAAACAGTCCCTACATTCAATTTGCCTCCTAAAATTTCTCAAAAACCTTCCTAAACAGCTCACAGGTGAACGGGGCGGTCAGCTCCTGTGTACAGGAGGCGAAACTCTCTGCCAGTTTTGCGTAAGCCGGTCCCGTCAGATCGGCTGAACCGGTCCAATGGACCGGTCTAAAAATACTCCCCTCCCAAAGATCCACCTTATCCGCAAGGTGGAAAGACGACACCCTCCTCCATTCATTCTTCATCACAAACGATAAGAATCTGAAGAGTTTGGTCCTTACACCTGTGCCCCGACATATACCTCTCTCACATTTGAAACAGATCCCCTTCGCCCTCTTCTCATGTAATTCTCTTTCTGTGAGCTTCTTGAAGTTGTCCCTAGGTCTTCCTCCGGCAGTTTTCTCCTTTGAAGTCTCCCTAAGAGTACCCGATGTTGGTTCCTTGGGTGCCAAAAAGGTGGTGGTCATCCTGTATGAGCCTCCTAAACTGCTGCCTCCTGCTCCTTTTTCCAGGTGCCCCTGATTTTGCACAAATTGAGCTAGCTTCATAGACTCTCCTAAGTCCCGAGGTCTCATCACTCTTACTGCTGCGCGAATCTTGGGTTTCAGTCCCTTCATAAAGTTCTCCTCCAGTGCAGTCCTTGGAAGCCGATCCAATTGATTGGCAAGGTACTCAAATTGCTCACGGTACTCCATCACTGTCCCCTCCTGCATCAAAGCGAAGAATTGCTCGTAGAAGTCCCCTCCCCTACTGGTTTGTAAATGTTCTAACAGGCAGTCCTTAAACTCCCTCTAGGTCCTTATTGGTTGCCTCGTATCCCTCCACTGGTACCATGCTAAAGCTTTCCCTTCCAAGCACATCCTGGCTGCCATCAATCTCTTCCCCTCCGTCAACCTGTTGACGGTAAAGTACCTTTCCACCTTGTAGATCCACCCATGGGCATCCTCTCTCTCAAAAATTGACATCTTTAGCTTCCTCACCCTCAGATCGCCTCCATTCCCTCTGTTCCCTTCATAACGTTTCCTTCCCCAAGGGGGTGGTTCTCCCCAAGTTCCCCAATCATCCCTTCTACGTTCATACCCCAGCCTTTCTTCAAATTCTCACCTTCTCCTCTCAAATTCAGCACCCCTTGGATCATAAAAAACCCCTCCCCTTTCAAATTTAGCCCCCCCTTTGGTTATAATTACCCATTTCCCTTTCCAATCTCACCCCTCTCCTCTCCTCTTCAAATCAGCACATCTTCATTCTTGCCCTGCCTCCTCACGCCTCTCCTTATACCCTCTACCCGACTCCTCCTTAGGAAAGGCTCTAGGAATCTCTCTTCGCCCTTTCGAGTCACCACCTCCTGATCTCCCATTTGCCTGATTGGCTTAGGGTTTTTTCCATCTCCCTGGCTATTGGCACATTCCTTCCCCTTCGACGGTGATATTTTGATTTGGCCCTCGAGCACTTTCTTCAACATCTCCTCCAGGATGGAAAATTTCAAATTGAATTTATCATGGATGGTTGAAACATCTTTTTTTAAATCTGAAACTTGAGTTTGGAGATCTGAAATTCAGATTTTATTTGTCCAATCTCCACTTCAAGGCGTTCCTCCAACGCATCCATTTTCTTGGCCGCCATTGATGCCCGAATTTTTGTAGAAATAAAAATCTGGACTTTGACCATAAAAAACAGTAGTTTTCTTCTTCGAAATCCCAAGAACAACCATTGAAATTCACCAAAACAACCTGCCAAAGGTCCCAAAAACAGCTCTGATACCAATTTGCTAGGAATCACTCAACCACAACAGTGAAAACTGCTGTTTCCAGAGAAAAAATAGCAATAATAGAGCAGAAAACTCAAGAAAAACAGTAGAAACAGTGGAAAATCTGGGGGAAAATACTTGAAATTCACTAGCAGAAGAAGAAAAACAGCAAGATTCAATTGATTCTCTATTCGAGAGGAGGATCGATCTCTCCCAAATCTTCAGACGTCGCTAGAGCCCAAAGAAAATCTAAACATAACAGATCTCAAATTTCAGCCAAATTCAAGATGCCCTAACCCTAGGAAAACAAACTATTTAATGCATACAATTCAAAAGGAAATCTCTAAATAGTCCCTACATTCAATTTCCCTCCTAAAATTTCTCAAAAACCTTCCTAAACAGCTCACAGGTGAACTGGGCGGTCGGCTCCTGCGTACAGGAGGCGGAACTCTCTGTCAGTTTCGCGTAAGCCGGTCTCGTCGGACCGGTTCAATGGACTGGTCTAACATAATACTTAATTAACCTATTTAAAATAATTGGGCAAATTAATGTAATGTATAAAACTTGTAAATCGAAATAAATCGGCCAACTTGTAAAGCATATAATTAAGGATTAATAACAACATTATAATTAAGCTTAAGTTTTTAATTAGGTGATTAATAAATCAATTAACACATAAAGCCTTATGTAGAAAATTGAGAGAATAAGCTTAAAATTTAGAATCAGCTTAATTTGCTAATACACATATTTGATCAAAGATCATACGATAAGCAAATTAACCACATGATCACAAAAATAAAATAATATCTAAAATAATTTCATATAAAAAAACAGAAAATAAACCTAATTAAATGTCTAAAATTTATTGAATAATGTTTGTATGTTTAAAAATAAGTTTTCATAAATGTAAGCAATTTATTAGTGTTCATCATTCGTGAGACATTTGAAAAAAATACACTTAAATCAATTTACATGAAATATACAATGCAACTAAAAAATTATTCTATTTTCACCTTGGAGTTTCATTCCTTCACTTGAGTCTTCTTGAATTTACCTTTGAGCATATCCTCCAAGTTACCAAACATTCAAGTAGCCTGGTAAAAATTAACTCTTCATTTTGATTGTTATTATAATTGATAACCTCTGGAAGTAAATACGTAAAAATTCATTATATTACTCCACACAATGTTTGTTATCTTATCTTCAAATCAAATAATGAGATACACATGAGTGTATACTCAGCATTTATTTATTGTGATAGATCTTTTTTGTTATTATTTAGATACACCTACTTTTAGCGTGCTTTCTTTCATAACATTCGTTGATTAGCAGGTATTATTGTGGATAATATTTAGTATAATTCTTTTTACAATCTTTGGTTTCCTTTATTGGTCTTTTCTTATCAGTAAAAATAATATTTTGTAATTTTTCTATATTTAGTATGTCCCTGCATCTAATTGTAATTGTTTTACAAAAAACCCAAACAGCTCTCTAGTTTAATAACACACACACACACAAACTCTCTCTCTCTCTCTCTCTCTCCCCCCCCTCTTTTCTACGCTTATGATGAGCATTTCTCTTTCTCCCAACCAAAGGAAACCCAAATGCTAAAGGAGTTCCTTTAGAGCCAATATTGAGTGCTCTAGCTGCCTTTCAAAACCGTGTGCCTAATCCCCAAACTAATTTCCACTGTCAAAAGGAATGGGAATTACTATTTTGGTCTTACTTGATTAAAACATTCAAATTTTCTTTTGAAGTCACATTCCTTCTCTGAAAGGCAGTAGCAGCCTATGATGCACCGACACTTCTCCAGTAGCAGCCTATGATGCACCGACACTTCTCCTCAAAGAGGCGTGCAGTGTTCGACACGCGACGTGTGTCGGACACGCCGAAAACGTGTGCGATTAAAAAATATTAAATTCAAATTGTGCATGTGTGTCTTATATAATTTATGAATTTTTTGAAAATATAATTTCTTGTTTTTTTAATTTTTATTTATTTAAAATATAAAAATTAAATATCTTATTTTCTATCTATAATACTGAATCAATCGTCCGCACTCAATCACTCATTCATCGAATATTCTCATTTTCATTTTTTTTTTATGGGTCGCGACTTTGGTTTCACAATAATGCTCCATGTCATCTCAACATTAACGTCTGATGTCGTTACAATATCGATATTTCAAAACCATCTCAATATCAAAGTCTGACACTATTTTGACGTTAATGCTCAGCACTAGCAATTTCTATGCCCATTACTTGACAGCTCATCTTTGTTCGACGTCATCTTAATATCGATGACTAATGCACTCTCAACATCGATGACAGACGCCCTTTTAACATCGACGCCCAATACTTACTGTATAATATCGATGTCTGACTCTCGATAGCATTGTTGTCTCCTCTCTTGATGCCTGATGCATAGTATCGACGCCGGACCCTTGACATTCTAATATTAATCATTTTAAGAATAAATTCTAGTTAAATGACTTATTATTTCTAAATTATTTTTAATATTATACTTATTTAATTTTTATACACTATTTTTAAAATATAAAAATTATAATACTGTGTCCAACCCGTGTCTGTGTCCTATAATTTCAATAATTGACGTGTCCTGTCTCCTGTGTTCATGTCGTGCCGTGTCAGTGTTGCCGTGTCCGTATCTGTGCATCATAGGTAGCAACAATCTTAATTTGTTTATCAGATATAGATTGAACAGCCCTTTACCCTCCATACCTTATTTGGTGAAGATCGGTCTGTACCCAGCAAACCATCATTCATCCAGAAGCTTGTGACTTGAATATGCAGTTTATTGAATGAAAGTAACATGAAGGAAATACAAATGGAATTCTTTCAGTTTTTACATGATTCTGAACATACAATAATTAATATTTATTTTTCATCCCTGCCTTCATTGCCTTGTGGTCATTTTCTAGGAACAAGCATGGTGCTAAGTTTAGAAGAGGTTTAGAAGAGGGTTGAGTATGTAATTGTTTGTTAAGTTTAGTGGCCTTATATATCCATAAATTAATTGTGATGTAAATTTGGGCATGTGGAAGCTTGTGTGGTAGAAGCTTTTTCTTTTTCTTATCATTTATTAGGTGGTAATGAAGGCAGGAATGATTCCTTCGTCCTCTCCTTTACTATAAACTATGAAATTGCTTTTCTAAGATGAATATTTTTTTTTCACACTATTTAAATCGGCAGTAAGTTTACTTTGGTCTTGCGAAACCTGCAAAATGCTTATCTGTAGCACCCTTAATCTAAAATAGAAGAACAACGTGCTTGGAGCTTGTTGATTAAATAAACAATCAGTTGCTTCAAGTTGAGATTGAGACTTCAGATTTGTTTGGAAATACTTTTCTTCTGCCTTGCTTTTGTAACCATACATATCATTGTTTGTTGTTTTAGGGGAAGCATGCAATGCATTGCACGTGTAGCTCCTTCACATCTTTTTGAATTTGGGCAATAATTTACTGAGCGACTTTCTCATCTCTATGAGAATAGCGATGGCTTATGTGACATCGTGACATCGCACAACAGAAAAACATCACAACATTACCGAACATTGCCTGGCTTAGTGTTGGAAGCATTTCACATACCACAATAGCTGTTCATTAAGGCTATGACTGGGATATCATAAGAGGCAAACTTATTGCTATGTTTGTTTGACATAATATCATGGTTCCTGAAACAAACTAGAATACATCGGCAATGCGAATTAATAAACCTACTTGCAGTTGCCATGAAACTAAGGAGATTGGTGAAATTGATGATCCCTTTAGTGTATGATTGCAAATATATTTAGGAGATATATGAAGCATGAATGAGATAGTGTATATGATTTATTGATGCCACGTGGCATGTTTTTACTAATGAAAAGCACTAAGAACTCATGACCTTTCAGCTCTTTATCTTTTTTGTTTCAAATGGAAAATCATGTTTTTCAATTACCTTTTCTGTTTTTGATCAATAATCCATCAACAAACTATCCTTTTTGAATTGGTATACATGTTGGTCTTCGAGAAAAATAATTTGCTAAATTTGGTAAACATTAAAGTTTTAACCTAGACATTTTCATTTTGTATGATATTGCTATATTTCATCTCCCCCGTTTCTTGATATTCTTGTACCTAAATCCTGCTCATGAGATTCATGCAGGCCTGCAGAAGACTAGGACATCCAATGCTGAACCTTGTTTACTAGTTCTTTTGTATTGGATAAAGAGATAAAACATATTTACAGATTTCTTCTCATTATTTCTTGGCTTTTGCATGAATAATTTCTCATCTTAACATTGTAATCCTGTAAATGCAATGACCCATTGTTACATATGAATAACGAAACTTGCTGTCTTTTTTGGTCTGTGTAATCATTCGGATTGTCACTCATTGATGAAAATCTCATTAACTTCGCTTGAATCTCACATTTTTGCGCCCTTGCTATATTCGTAATGACCTTAGAATTCTTGTTGATTCTCCAACCATGCTTTCATAGTAGTTTATAGTTTTTTCTTTCGTGAATTAATCTAGCTCTTCTAGTGAATTTTTTATAGCAGCAGTGACAAAATGGGAAGCTTAGGGAAGATCTCAGTAGGGAAAGGAAAGATGAAATGGGAGTAGAGAAGAGAGATTGATCATAGAAAGGGAGGACAGAAGATATGGAAGGAGTGAATCTAAGAGATCGTTAAGAGAGGTGCTGTAGATAGAGGATCTGGAAAGAGACTGTGTGTGTGTGAGAGAGAGAGCTATAAGAGAGTGGTAGAGAAAGAAACAGAGTGAGGGCAACCTTTAATTGCATAGAAATCTTTCAAAACAGCAATATTGGCAGCACTAAGACATGGAAGATAAAGATAAAACAACAACTGAAAGAGATCTACGATAATAATAATAATGCAATTGTTGCATTTGGTGTTGGGAAGAAGTTTAATGACTCCCTTGATGGCTGACAATTGGGCAGACTTGCCGCTGTTGAAGTTATTTTTCATCTTTCAAGTTAGTATCTTAATAGGCAATGAATATCTATGAATGCGGAACTTTCACTGTGTTGGTACTGTTTTCATAGTATTTATCTTGCTATTTATAGAAATCAAAATTTAATCTAGGCTATAAACTCGTTTGTTTGTTTGCAGGTTCCCAAACTAATCAAGGAGTATATTGATGAAGTCTCAACCCAACTGAAAATGGTTTGCAACTCTGATTCCGAGGAGTTGCTCTTAGAAGAGAAGCTTGCTTTCATGCATGAGACAAGGCATTCCTTTGGTAGGACAGCACTTCTATTGAGTGGGGGTGCTTCCTTAGGTGCTTTCCATGTAGGTGTAGTGAAAACATTAGTAGAGCATAAGCTTTTACCCCGCATAATTGCTGGGTCTAGTGTAGGTTCCATTGTTTGTGCTATCGTAGCAACACGGTCTTGGCCTGAGCTTGAGAATTTCTTTGAGGGCTCTTTGCATTCACTTCAGTTCTTTGATCAGATGGGTGGGATTTTCACGGTAGTTAAGAGGGTGATGACATATGGAGCAGTTCATGAGATAAGACAGTTACAGAGGCTTTTGAGACATCTCACTAGCAATTTAACTTTTCAAGAGGCTTATGATGTGACAGGCCGTATTCTGGGCATCACAGTTTGCTCCCCAAGGAAGCATGAACCTCCACGATGTCTAAACTACTTGACATCCCCTCATGTTGTTATATGGAGTGCTGTGACTGCCTCTTGCGCTTTCCCAGGTCTTTTTGAAGCTCAAGAGTTGATGTCAAAGGATAGATTTGGAGAGATTGTACCTTTCCATTCACCCTTCTCAGGGGGGCCAGAACAGTCGTCAGGAGCCTCTACTAGGCGCTGGAGGGATGGAAGTTTGGAAAGTGATTTACCTACGATGCAGTTAAAGGAACTATTCAATGTCAATCATTTTATTGTCAGCCAAGCTAATCCTCATATAGCTCCACTGCTGAGGGTAAAGGAACTTGTGAGAGCTTATGGAGGCAATTTTGCAGCTAAGGTACTTTATTATCTATTAGCACACAGGATCTTTCATTTATTATAGCTATTGCTTGATTTTTATGTATTCTTCCTTGTGTTTCAAGCCCTATAATGTTTATTCTTAGAAATTTATTGAATTTGTAATCATACTCTTGTTTTTCCACCTTTTGCAACATTCTGACTTGTTCGCTTTAATTTGTTTCCACTAAGTAGCTGGCGCATCTTGCTGAGATGGAGATTAAGCATAGATGCAATCAAATTCGGGAACTTGGTCTTCCTTTGGGGGGTTTAGCAAAATTGTTTGCCCAGGAATGGGAAGGTGATGTGACTGTTGTCATGCCAGCTACACTGGCTCAGGTATTAAACAAATCTTCTACATTTAGGCATTAGATAGATGAAAAATCTAAATAGACATCTTAGGCGAATCTTGAGTACAACTGACATTTTTTCTTTTATTTTTTCAGTATTCAAAAATTATACAAAATCCATCATATGTGGAGCTCCAAAAGGCTGTCAACCAGGGACGAAGGTGCACCTGGGAGAAGCTGTCTGCCATAAAGGCCAATTGTGCAATTGAACTTGCACTGGATGAATGTGTTGCCCTTCTCAACCACATGCGAAGGCTAAAGAGGAGCGTCGAGAGGGCTGCTGCTTCTCATGGGCATGCAAGTACTTTCAAATTCAGTGCTTCAAGGAGGATTCCATCATGGAATTGTATTGCGAGGGAAAACTCATCAGGTTCACTAGATGAAGAAAGTTTTGTTGATACTAATACTTCAAACCATCAGGGAGCGAGCCATGTTGGTGGTTCATTTGGCAAAGGTGGTCGTAGCCAAATTAGCATACCTGACGTGGCTGATAGTGAATCAGAAAGCATTGATCTGAATTCATGGACAAGAAGTGGTGGACCATTAATGAGGACAGCCTCCGCAAACAAGTTTATTAACTTCATGCAGAATCTGGAAATGGACTCGGATTTCATTAGTTCACCGAGGGATGATGAAGTTGATGGTTCAGCTTCACATTCCAATACCACTGGGACTCAGCTGGAGAGAAGAGATTCCTGCTATAACAATTCCAGAGTCTCTACTGATAGAAGTTCAGTGAACTCTGACTCTGATTCTAGAGAATCTGCCAGTAGGTTTTCGGTGGCTTCCACCAGAATTCTGGTTAGTGAAGGTGATTTGTTGCAGCCTGAAAGGATTAATAACGGCATTGTACTGAGTATTGTGAAGAGGAATGATTTGAGCTTTGCACACAGAAGCATTGATTCCGAACAGCAGCAAAGCTCATCTACAGAAGCTGATGTTGAGATAGTACAGATTGAAAACTGTGATGCCAGTTCTGCTTCCGATTATGGAGACAATGATGGTTCTGAATTGAACTGTATAAGTAGTGCTTCCGATCACCATGTAGGTGATTCAAGCGATGTTCATAAAGTTGTGGATTTTTAAAATCCACGATTTCATTATTTGACTTCTGAAGAACCCCAGAGTTGCAGACTCATCTGTAGGCTATTCGAGTCTAATGCCTTCTTAGTACTATTTAGCTAAGTAGCAGATTATTGATGTCTTTTTTGCCCTACTGAAGTGCCATGCCGAGCAAAATTGAGCATACTATCAACGGAATCATTCTTGCTTGCAACCTTTGCTTCCTCATGTTCCAGCTTTTAGTAAATTCCAACACTTGAGTTAGCTAAACAAGGGCAACTCGATGAATATTTTAACTTTTTTGTAACCCATGTAATTCTGTACATAGAATTTTCTATATTTGTAGTGCAATAAAAACTTGATGCTACTATACTATTGTGTATCATTCCCTGTATACGCTTACTCTGAAAATTTAATATTCAGCTGTCAGTACAGAGTTTATAGTTTCTTTTTAAGAGGTATCTTGATGCCTATTCTTATGCAATCAGCATTTGCAATTGAGAGAGATTCAAAATTGAGTGAGGGATTGATCCTCTTCGCCAAAACATGAATGGAGTGATTTTGAGTAGTTCAGTTTTGGTATGGTTATTTTCAGGACGAAGAAGTTTCAGTGCTTTTCGGTGTGGGTAAATAGACTTAACTAAGTGGATTTATGTTATCCTCATTTTGCTAAGAGTAGAACACTTTGATTTTTTATTGGTAGTCTTGCATGGGGTAGAGAGAAACTTAGGATTTAAGCTTTTGTATAAGAGATGAGTTTGCATTAGAGATCAAGTAGAAAGAAGAGATGAAGGATTTATTTGAGATGACTGTAATTTTTTATAAAGATGATTATAAAATCGTTGTGAGAATAATAACATTTTAAAATTGTTGTTAACAGTATTTTTCTAGCAAAAAATTTTTTAAAAGCAGCAAAAAAATAATAGCCAAATAGGAATTATAATTATGAGATGAAAATCAAAACAGTAAGAAAATTATTTCAAATCAAGCTGAAGTAGGTTTAGAGTTTGAGGTAGAGCATCATTTTTCAACTGAGAGGTATCCTTTAGGCTGTGCTATGTAGCATGGGGGGTTCAACAAGCTTGGTTTATGTCAGCCATTTGAGTGGAATGGAAAACTACTTAAGAGCTGGTTAAGAGATACAATTAAGTTTTATGTGATTTTTATCTATATACTAATCCTTTATTTATCTAAGTACTGAAAAGAAAAAACTATTAGAATATGCAACTGCTCAACAATTGCCCAAACAAGGCATAAGAATAAATGAATACAAGGAGTATACTGATGAATTTGTGTTCAACATGATAAGCTTTTTAAAGCCCTTTGTTGGAGAAGTTATTACCAGCGGTCATAGGACAGTCCAGAGGCAAATCAGGATGCGTCACGTCACCCTGGTACACAGCGGTACACAACACCAGTACACAGCAAATAGTGACGTGGCACGTCCTGATTCGTCTCTGGACGACGGTGACCGCACGTAAAATTTCATGAAACCCTTTGTTTACCCATTGTGATCTATAAGGTGGTTGACCCCTTTCTCTAGGAAATATTTGAGGGGTGGATTATGTGTCCTTCCCTGCCTTGATAAGGTGTTGGTGGTATAATTTTGTTGTATCCAAGGCATTGCATATCCTACCATATAGCCTTTGATGCAACTAGCTTAAAACATGTATGCTAATTATATAGAGATCCTTCTAAATCATGACTTCTCCCTTTGAAGAAATTTGCTCCATAAAATTAGAATCATCATTTGTTTCTCTTATCACATCATACCGTTTTGTTGAGGGCGTTGCTTTTCTCTCTCTCTCTCTCTCTCACACACACACACACACATTTTAATTAAACTCTTTTGGGTTATCATTTTTGAATAATCTTTATTATCTCATGTACATTAATCACCCTCTTCACATAGTGATCCTTTCAGAAAGCACGTAATTTTTGGATAATCATATAATCCTTTTAGGTACTGTTACTATTTTTTTAATACTCAGATTGTTCGCTTAGAGACCATTCAATCATCCTTTTTTTTTCTCTTGCCTCTCATTGATACTCAGATTATTTCAAGGTGGATATTTGACATGCGATATTAAAGCTTTGCAGCTTGATTCTTGAACTTTTTATTTTTATTTTCTAAGATCTTTATAGTTGGTCATGCTCCTTTGATTGGCCATATATAGTTTGATTTATTCTTTTGTGTCTACATTGTTCTTTCACTTTGCTCCTTTTTTATGATTATTCTGTATGTTGGTTGATTAATCCAACAAAAAAAAAAAACCATGCTCATATTGTATATATGGCATCACATTCCTATTCTCTTTTTCACTTGTTAATATAATATTTTCGGCTGAGAAACACAATTCCAAGAAAAAGACAACATTCAAATTATGAAGACATATCAAGCACAGTCTTATATCTTCTTCAGCCTTTTGAATCTAGCAATGAACCAATAATAAGGTCATTACACTAACTGGAACTGTAGAATTCTGGTGAAGGGAGTGAAGTCGTACTATTAAAGATGGGAAACATGTACACTACGATAGCTATAAAGAGTGAAAAAGCACTTTTTTTCCCTGTCTCCATCTTTTATCTTTCATGCTTTTTATTGATTTCCTCCTCATTCCCCAGCTTTTAACATAAACAGCTTCAACATGTGGGCTGTTGATCTATTGAAGTAGACGTTCAGGAAGCTTGTGATCGAAATGAATTGTACAAGGTGGTAACTTTGACTCATCTCAATCCTATACATATTCTCCATTTAGTTCTTGAAAAGCTTTGATGTTCTAATGAAAATGTCTGTTTTTGTATTATGGATCTCAGGTTTGCAGTATATTCCAAGGCTAGAAATGAGAGCATGTATCAGTTCACTTATGATGCCTTCTTCGGGATTGTGATGGATTCTGTCTTTTATGAAAAAATCTTTGGGATAAGGTGGCTACCCATTTAGTTTATTGAGGTTGTGTAGGTATTGTGTGATTTGGACTTGAACCATAGAAGGACTATATTTCCTTTGTTTGGGAATGGTTCATGGATGGTTGGTCTCTTAGTAATTCTATCATCTAATTTGAAGTAATGATAATCTTGATTGTTGATTAATATTAAAACTAAAATCAATACTAAAATGCTTTAGAATACTAGTAAAGTATAATTATTATCTTTTGTTGCATCAATTTTCTTGGGTCCAAGTCCAATAATACTCTTTTCCTAAACAATTATGTAAAAATCTAGTTTTCATGGTTAAGGAGGAAAAAAACTACTCTATGAATATCTTTTGAATCTTTTGTATTTATAGATTGGATATAGAGAAGTGAGGCTTTAGTTACATATACTCCAATGCATCATACATCTTTGCTCAAATAATATCTTCTAAGATTCCATAGTCATATGATAACACAAACTCAACCTGCATTAGATGAGAGGAAAAAAAAAAAAAAAAAACTTTAGAGCATGTGGATCGATCTGCAAACTTGGAGAAGAATGTTATAAGAATGTTAACAAATTTGAATCAACTTGTTTTTTTATCTCAATAAAAGTTGAAGATATTTTTGTGACATCTTTAGGTTTAGCATGTGGTTCTACCTATTCTCACATGAATCGAAAAAGCCTCGAGGAGAGACAAACATAAGGTTTTGGAGAGGAAGAAAAAGATTTTTGGGTTGCTTTGGATGATTTTAGCCATCGGCCCAGTTCAAAAAGTTGTCCGGATCAAGATAGGGCACACTATGTCTATCTCAATTTTCAAAAATATGAAATTTTTATCGAATTTTTTGATTAAATTTCTATTTTCATTACAAAAAATAGGAATAACTTTACACTGGTAAAGCTTTTATCGCGTGACTTTTTACATGTTATAGAGATTAAGATTTTGAATATTTTAAATATTTTCTGAAAATTTTATACAATGGGTTTTGAAATTTATATATTTTTTTATCAAATAGAAAATAATACGGACTCTAAAAAATAATGTTATAGCATAATTAAAGTTAAAACAATATATTACACGATCTCAAGTAATTTGGTTATTTATTAAAAATATGTATTTTTTACTTAGTAAGATTTTCTGTTACTTATCGTTATAGAAAACTATGCAGTTATGAAATGTGATCAATTATATTTTAATTACTATAATGTGTTTATATGATTAAATCAGGTGACATTGAACAGTTTTAATATGAAAAATATTTCCTGGGAGATATAAGGGTTAGAATTCTTTGAGATTTTATTTGTGACCGAGAATATTCTGATGCTTATAAGATATGTTCTAGTGGCTAAAAGCTATGTTTTGATGCTTACGGACATGTTCTAGTGCTATAAATACAAAAGAGAGTCATAAAGAGTCAGCATCCTTTGAGATTCTATCTAGGACCTGGAAATGTGATGTGAATTGCTATATAATATAAATTTTACTTTATTTATTTGCTAAGTATTATTATTTAATTAAATTGGATAATTACTATGCTCTTATTATTTATCTTAGTATAGTGATTTATTCGACCGCATTTAACTGTTTTTAAATATTTTAATAATAAATATTCTAAAAATTATTTAATAAAAGAATTTAAAAATTTAGCTCATTTGGTGTGATCTACTAAGTTGATATAACTCACTGTGATTTTGCTTATGGTTTTAAGGAATTTGTTGAATAGTATTTTAAGATCAGATATGAGTTGAAAGGTATTGCTCTATTTTAATTTTTGTAGAGTCATGACTAATTTATTATTCAATTATGTAGCTTCTATTTATCGTCATGTACCGTAGTATAGATAAATTTTGATGAAATAAAAGAAATCTTATGGATGAGTTCATTTTTAGTACTTGAATGTTTTTAGTAGCTTTATAGTCTATTATTTATTTTAAAGTTTAAATTTGGAAGAGAATCTAAACATTCCAAAACTAGATCTTGAAATTTTCTTGTCATAGCTCAATACGATAGGACCTGTCTTGGTCGGGTTAGGTTGTGACAAGCTTTTGTGGTATCAAATAAATAGTTTTGGATTGGATTGTAAGACAGAGTTATAGGAATTGATTTGTACATCAAGTGGGATAGTTTCAAGTTTGTCAAGGTGTTCATTATTATTTGTTTCATATACATGTGTATCCAGTTGTGTGTTTTATGAGTATAAATCCTCTAAACCCAGACATGATAGATGGACAAAGTGTTAGTCAGGTAGCACCTATATATAGTACTGCTCTGATAGTGAGTTCTAATATTGTTTCACAAAATTTGTAGTTTGATAGCTCAGATGATGGGTGAAGCATAGAGTAAGGTTCCTACTGTGAGATCTAATGAGGTAGACAAACATCTGCATATATTTCTGTGATTGAAGCCTTCGAGGTTTAAGGGTGCTGTTAAGCCCAGGCAGTAGAGGGCTAGTTGAGGAGGCTGGAGAAGACATTTAATGGTATGTAGTGTTCTCATGAGAGAAACATACCATTAGCATTATTTCTATTAGATGGTGAGGCAGAGCGCTAGTGGTCGATGGGTCAGTAGGAGGATAAATTTTAGAGGAGATTAAATTCTTTGATTAGCTGGGAGAAGCTCTAAGATGTATTTAGAGCTTATTTTATACCACCTTCTGTATGATAATAAATGCATGAGACCATTTTATAATTGATTTAGGGGAGTAAGATAGTTATACACTATGAGGTATAGTTTACTGCTTTGGCTAGATATGCTCCGTAGTTGATTAGCACTCCTATGGATACGTGCTACAGGTTTCCTAGAGGACTTCGAGAAAGTCTGCGACAGCCACTGGTACCATCTCATATTTTTGATTTTTTTAAGCTTGTGGAGAGAGCTCGTCTAAAAGAGAACGATCTGATAGCTACTCAATAGCGGTGGACTATTAGTAGGAAGAGGTTCAATGTCAAGACTTCTAGTAATGGCTTTTCTTAAAAAAGAGCATATTTATGCTTGGAGAGTTCAAGAAAGGTGGACAATCTATTTCTATGGTAGCTCTGAGTAGGGACAGTGTTATTAATTTTGAGAGTTTTATTATGGGGCACTTATGTATTAGAGTTATGGTAGACGTCACTTTGGTCAGTGCTATAGGATGACTGGCCAGTGTTTCAGACGCAGACAAGCTGGACACAGGATGATAGAATGTCTATGAGTGGGATTTGCCCGATGATCTGAGCCTAAATCTAAGAGTTCTATTAGACCGGTATGGAGACTGAGGATAGTTCCACTTCGTATATTTATACTTATCGAAATATGGGATTTAAGTGTCATACAAGACAAAGTGCTACATCATAGGAGCCACCTCTTAAGTCCTGTATGGGATAAAGTGCTATGTAGCGGGAGTCACCACTTAAACTTATAGGGCCACCATTAGAATCCTATCTATCTTGTAGATAATTTTGGGATAAAGATGATGACAAGGATGTCAGTTAAGTGAGGAAGACTGTGAAATCCCTTAAGTAAAAATAAGCTAAACTCTTAAACATTGAGGCACCTTTTGGTATAATGGTCAGAATTTCTTTAAGAAACTTCACAATTAACTGTACTCATCTCAAAGAAATTCTGGGATGGATGATCGCTTGGGAAGTTCTACTAATAGGATAAAAATATGAGGCCCTTAGGCGAAAGTGGATAATATCTTGATAGTTAGGAGTTCAGGCTGTTACAGGTTTTCTTAGGTTGAGATAAGGAAATATTAATATCTAGGTTATTATTGATTGATTGAAAAACTTTACACATTTTATTCTGATCTGATAGTTTAACTTTATAGATAAATTGGCATAGATATATGTGCGTGAGATTATCAGATTGCATGGGATATCAAAGATTATAGTCTCTGATAGAGATGTCAGCTTTACCTCTAGGCTATAGAGAGATATTCAGTAAGCTTTGAGAGTAAAATTGTATTTTAGTACAACATTTCATTCACAGATAGACAGACAGTTTGAGAGGACTATTCAGGTATTAGAAGATCTTCTACGACTCTGTATTCTGGGTTTTGGTGGCAGTTGGGAAGACCACATTCCTTTGATCGAGTTTGCTTACAATAATAATTTTTAGTGAAGTATAGGAATGACTCAATATGAAGCTTTGTATAGTAAAAAATATCATACACCGCTGTCATGGATAGAGATGGGTGAAAGACATTTAATTGGACTACCCTTGGTTGATGATGCTACTAAAAAGATTCATTTGATTAGAGACAAATTAAAAGCTATACAAGAGAGACAACAATAGTGTTTTAATGCTAAACATCAAGCTTTGGAATTTTAGATAGGAGATTTTATGTATGTGAATATTAGGCCGATGAAAGGTATTAGCAGGTTTGGCAAGGAAGAAAAGTTGAGTTCAAGGTACATTGGACCCTTTGAAGTTATTAAAAGGATTATGAAATTTTCCTACAGGTTACAATTATCAAATCATATGTTTGAGATTCATAATGTATTTCATGTATCACTCCTGAGAAAATGAGTATCTGATTCTTAAAATAGAATATCTATAAAAGATATTGAGGTACATCCAAGTCTGAGTTATAGAGAAGAACTAGAAAAGAACCTAGTCAGAAGGTTAAGAAGACATAATCTGATGGTTAAAGTCCACAGAAAAATAGAACTCAAAGAGAAGCTACCTGGGAAAAGGAGTTTAAGATGTGATAGATGTATCCTAATTTATTTGTGTGATTTGAGATTTGAGTTTTGAAATTTTGAGGATGATGTTTTTTTAAGGAGGAAAAGTTGTGACACCTCCAGATTCATCATGTGGTTTTACCTATTCTCACCCAAATTGAAAAAGCCTCAAGGAGAGACCAACTACGTGAGATGCAAGCGAGCAATCAGGTCATCTTCACACCATATTCTGACGACATTATTAGGATCTTGCCTCTGATCTATCATGAGGGGAACATTTGGACTATTTGAGTGTTACTAATTAGTTGGAAGTGGGTTGAGTGACACATGGTCAATCAGGTTTTATAATAATTTGGTGGAGTTCAGTCGATAGATGTGCAACCCATTGATAGATAGTTCAGGTGATTTGATGGTCAGGGCAGAGTAGAGGTCAATTGAACACGGTAACACCTGGTGCACACTACTATTTGGGAGAACAGGCGTGCATTCATCATACCAATCGTTCCTCTTGAAGGAAATGGTAAGGATGAGCTTGCCACATATATGAGGTGGTATAAGTCTTAGGCCTCATTGTATATTTTGACTCCTCCTAGCATCTACCACAGTCTTTCTACCCTAGGTCGGTAAATGAGCAGCCTTTGATAATGCATACTAAACTTCCATTCAAGTAGTTACTACCATCATAGATTATTGTTACTAAAGTTTGGTCTTTCATGGCTTGAATATGCCAACCGCACATGATATCTAGTATATATGTTCGTTGGCGGCCATGAGGAGAATGCAAGTTTGATGCAGCAAATAATGGACCAAATTGATTTTCTCTATGTCAGATTGTAGGAGTCATTATTTATTAAAAACTTCGAGCAGTAGGGGATACACAGTTAGATGTGGGGACGGGGTCAGCACCAAGCATAACTATATGCAGTCAATTTCTAATTCTTCTTTATGGGAGGAGGCTAGGAGCAATTTTCATTGGGCTGAATATGACCAACTAAGGTAGTCAATGTATATGGGCTTGGGTGACTTTATGGTGCCATCAATGTTTACTGGAGGTTTTCCTAGCATGATGGGGGCACAAGGTTTAATAGAGGCAGGCACATCAGCACAACATTGGAACCCTTATACTAGACTGCCACCAATGTAACAGCCAGTTAGCATACACATCCCTTCATCATCTCCTACTCAGTAGAATGTGCTACACTAGTGAACTCAAGCACCAATGCACAATATAAATGAGGAGGAGGTAAGGGCATACAATGATGGGCAGGGGTACATAAGAGCTTGCAATGCACATATTAGATATAAACTTGGATATGGGGCCATTCCTCATAGAAAAAAGAAAAAAATAGGTTGCCATTTTCTTTGTAATATTCATGTAACAAAAGTATCTTTATTTACTACGATAGATGCAACATTGTTGTTGACCAACAAATAAAGAAAAAAAAGGGGGGAGCAGAAATCTCATACCTCGTACCCGTCGGATCCAGAAATTCTGCAGAAATCCCGTCGATATCCCGCTTACCTCGTACAGAGCAGCGCCGCTAGTGTCGCCTCCCACGACTCCTGCGCAAAACCCGCTCTCGATCGTTGTTCTCCATCGTCTTTAAAAGCCCCAGCAGCCGCATCTTCTTTTTCCCACGCACAAGCTTCTTCCCACTTCTGATCTCCGACTTCGGCTCCCTGCTCCTGTCCGACTCCAAGTCGCAGCTTCCTCTCCCTCCCGATCTCTATCTCGAAGCAGAGCTCCTGCGACCAAATCCCTCTTCCCTCATCTCCTCCGACCCTCGCAGTGCCGCTACCTACCTGAGTCGTCGACGCTCTTCGGATCTCTAGGCCGGACCGAGTTCTAGGACCCTTGCCTGACCTCTCCGAATCCCCACTCCCGTCAAGCTCCTCCGCCAGATCCGAACCCAAACCCACTCAACTCCCACGCAAGAGCTCCGAACTCCACTCTACCGCCGACTTCCCTGTCCTGATCCTTCGATCCCGTCGGTCCAGAGAGAAAGAGAGAGAGAGAGAGAAAGAGAGTCCCCATACCTCTTCTCCACTGCCAACCCCTCCTACCTCCGACCTCCTTCTGCTCCAGGCAAAAGTCCATAGTTCTCTGTCTCTCTTCCCGAAGCCACTCCAGGCCGAACCCCAAGCTCGAACCCCTACCTTATTCGACGACATTCCCTTCATACTGGATCGGAGGTTGCGACATTTTGATTAGAACCAGCGACGGGAGTTTGCTCTTTGCGAAGGTAAATTTCTCCCTTTCGTTTGCTTCTTCGGCCATATCCCCTAAATCCATTAGTAAATCCGGGATTTATTGCAAAGAGAGGAAAATTGAGGACTTAACTCACTGTGAGGTTTAACATTTTCTTAATCCTGTCATAATCTGATCAAAATTTATTTAATTATGATTATTTTTAATTAGTTATTATTAATTATAAATAATTATAGTTAATCATTAATTATGATTTATTTTAATTAATTATATTTAATTATTTTCCTAATCTTAATTAATGGTTATTCATAATTATTTATAATTAATTCTTATTAATTATAAGTGATTATAATTAACCACTAATTATGATTAAGTTTTAATTAATTATTCTTAATTATTCTTAATCTTAATTAATTATTATTCATGATTATTTATGATTAATTATTATTAATTATCATAGTCATAATTAATATTATTAATTATAATTAATTACTCTTAAATTGTATTTGGATACTAAAAAAGAGAAAAATATAAAAAGAAATGCTTGCTTCTCTTCCCTTGCCTCGGTCTACGAGTCAATGCCAACCCCGCCGACGTCGCCAAGGTATAACTTCTAAGCCCCAAAACTCCGAGAGCCTGCCTCGAGGCTTGCAGCGCGACAAAACGACCACCTATACACGCTTTTCTTAGCGTGGTGGGAGGAAGTGCGTCGCGAGGCTTGCAACGAATTAGGTAATCACTTCGAGAGCTCATTTCGTTGTTCGCGACGCACCGGCAAACCGCCTATACGCGCTTTTCGTAGCGTGGTGGGAAGGGAACCCGGTGCGGCGCCGACGACGAAGCGGGTAATCACCTCAAAATCCTATCCTCGACGTTCGTGTCGGACCGGCAAACCGCCTATACACGCTTTTCTTAGCGTGGTGGGAAGGGAACCCGGTGCGACACCTTCGGCGAGGTGGGTGAGCCCTATACACGCTTTTCTTAGCGTGGTGGGGATATTCATAAGTACCCGCTCGCGGGGAAATAACTGCGTTTTCAAACAGGTGCTGTCGAAGACCCATACACGCTTTTCGTAGCGTGGTGGGGGATTGAAGATTTTACACGGCCGCGGTGTCCTCGAAAGAGGGCACCTACCATACACGCTTTTCGTAGCGTGGTGGGAAAGGCCCAGTTTTCTGTAATTTCCCCTAAACGGGGGAGACGCCGGGAGGCTGCCGAAATTTCGGGTGAACAGAAGACCACTCAGACCTGTTTGAATTCAAAAGGACAAATACAAAGAACTTTGATTTGAATTGAACTTGCAAGGATAGCGGGGGACTTCTAAGCTTGAACTGAATGATTTGGACTTGAACAACAAATGAATCTAAACTTAAACCCAAACTAAATCCAGAACTTGAACTTGATTTGAATATCAAGTGGACAAAGCTTGGACTCAATTTGAACATCAAACGAACATGACTCGGACTCAAACTCGAACTTGGACTCAAATTCTACATTGAGTTGAACTCGAACAGACTACAACGAATACTTGAGGAGAACTCAAAGTGAATGCAAGGACTTGTAATAAGAGGATTGATTTGATTAAACAAATTTGCATAGTGGATGAGCAAATAAAAATGCATGGTGGATAAGAAAGCTCCTACATCCCTACTACCAGCAACAATCCAATTCTAAGAAGGCGTATCAAAGAGAAAGATTAAGAACAAATGAACAAGCAAGGACTCATGCATTCTGATATTGAATCTTTGAATAAAGATGAGCAATATTGAAACGATTGCAAGTGAGTTTCAACAAACACTGCAAACAAACGAATCAAGTGGTAAGGAGTTTGCAAAGTATGTGATGGACTGTTTATGAGCCATAGCAAGGGCTATACAATTGGTGAGGATTAAGAATCCATTATACCCACAACGCCTCATCTACAAGTAGAAACGACAAATTTGTAGTCCAAATGCTATAATTTGTGGAAGGATAAGAGTAACAGACTTTGATGAAGGTACTGGCACTGCCACTGGGCGTTATTCCACATGTGACATCAGGAGAATTGCAACGAGCATAGATACTTATAGTAATAAAAGATTCATGATGAATGTTTGCAAGAGACTGTAGGAGGCTTGTTATGCACGGTAGTCTACTTACGGGTGGTTGGCAGAAATATATTTTGGACAATAGATCATCCCTTACAGTCAATAACTAAGGCAATAGTAATCAAATATACTAATCCCTTGAAAGCAGAAATGATCAGATGAACAATATTGAGCAAATAACCTTGGACACCACCTGATACAATATGAAGTCTCTAATGAATGATACGATTTATTCATATGGGATATGCTAGTCCAAATGCAGCTACTAGTTAGCGACAATAATGTGCTTATGAATAAGAACACCGAGGCTCATACACAATTGGGGTCATTTAAGTGTAAGCAAATACACTAGACCCTTGCAAGTGACGACGTTCAACACATATGAAGAGATGAATGATGAGGAATACAACTCAATCAATAGTCAACAACGACGTGTAAATGAACATATCGGTCTACATACAAAGAACGATAAAGGATATGCTGCAATAACTTATGAACTATTATGGAAGGCTCGTAGTGTACATAATGAATATGTGATGTCCAGAAATGAGAAGCACAAAAATATATATATGCGCAGTGACAATTCGCTGGCGGGCATGTACTGCAAATATGACATATCTATAAAAGAAGAGGAAAGAAGGCTATAAAAGATATAATCTCCATGCTACTAATGTCAGTTGAATCGTAAATGAACATATAGTAACTTGCCTACGAGAAGATGTGGAAGAGTTACATCAAATATCTTTGTTTGCAAACAACATTAGAAGGTCTACACCCTCTGTGATTTTCCTACCAAAGTGATAGCAAAAGATCTGCAATACATACAACCTCTCTATGAATACAGATGTATGTAAAACATGTCACTCGTGGGTAGATGTAGAAAGACTTCAGTAAATGCAGTATCCTGAAGTCAATTCCAATCAATGAATGAATACATCTACCTACCTACGAGCAACATTAGTGGAGGACGTACGACGCCACGCCACCGGATCTGCAACTTTCATGCAAGCGGACAGAAGGCGTTTACAAATATTTTCTAAAAGTACCCCTGCACGTGTGCACTTTAATTTGTATACACATAGGTACACTAAAAGGGGAAAATATAATCATAACCCGCATGGGCCCCGGAGAGCGTGTCATTGGTATACACGTGACGTCTAGGGATGCTGCGCGGGTCAATAAATTTGAACCCGATCCTCCTAAAGCAAGCAGATAGGAGTAGACAAGGTTCAATAAATAATTATAAAATGCCCCCAAACACCCGCATGGGCCCCCGGCGAGCGTGTTATTGGTACGCACGTGACGTCTAGGGATGCTGCGCGGGTTAATAAGTGAATTCAAGTTCGAGCCCGATCCTCCTATACGGGTAGATAGGAGTCGACACGGCTCGAACCATTAAATAAATATGCAGTCGTGAGATCGACCGAGATATTTATTTTATACATTCATATTAGGCCTTCAAGGTCTATAATCAAGAGAATTCACTAACAAAGGTCCAAAGCCTACAAAACCCGATCCTCTATCGACCAGTGGATAGAGTCGACAGGGTCCGATCAATAAAATATAAATGACCCCATATACCCCGATGATGGCCGTGTTGAATGAAAATATCAACCGGAGGGGTCCATTCCAAGTATTTCAAAATGCCTCCCAACTTCCCAAATTTCCTATAAAATCCAAAAACTCCACAAAAATTCCCAAAATCATAAAATTCAAAAATATTTAAAAATTGAAATCCAACTATCAAATCGCTTAAAGCAAAATCCATCCATCCTCCGCAACAGTTTGCCGAGGTGGACAAGTCAAAATTTACTTCAGCTCGCAAAGAGCTAATACCTGGTCGAAAATATCACTAGGATCCATTCTCAAACAATCTCCTGCCAGCAAGGACGTGGTACGAGTCCTCTAACCGGCAGTTTCGCCGCCAAATGGCACTGCAGGATAAACGGTTATGACTCGGGGCCCTCTGAACCAGGTGGTCGCCGCTAAATGGCACCATTATATTATGGTTATGGCCAGAGCCCGTATGCTCCCCAATGGCATCAAATCCTTGAGATATGAATCAATAGGATATGATCGATAGGGCATAAAGCCCTCTGTTAGCTAAGGTGGATTCAAATTTGTCCCCTTAGACAAATATTCACCCCAGGTCTACGAGGTACCCTTGGACGAAGCAACCCATGGCTGCCGACAAGGATCCTTCTGTCAGGTTGGGTCGACTACCTCCTCTGACTAAGTAGACCAGGGACCACGATGGCCCGGGACGACGGAACCATGGGATCTTGATCGGGTCTATCATCCATTCCCCCACCATCCGCTTTAAGTGCAAGATGGTGACATTTCCAATTTTAGATATGAAATCTCCAAATCTTCTAGTCTTCCAAATTCCCAAATTCTTCAAATTTCAAACCCTTGCTGCTACTATATTCCAGATGCACGTATTTTCTACGTATCTGATCGACGACTAGCCTTAATCGAAAGTTCTCTCTCGTGATCGAGAGGGGTAATTAACTATAGGGGCTTGCGCCTATAGGAAACCAGAACTCAGATCATAAAGTCCTCACAAAATGAGGGCGAAATCTCTGGGTAGTGTCTTATCTACAAACCCATCTGCCTTCCAAAATTTACCCCGGAACTTAGTTCGTTAAAACTCCCCCCCCTCAAAAACAATAGTGCGGGCGGAGGCCGGGGCCGAATTTTCGGAGCCCACAGATTTCTGGCGATTCCGCTGGGGATTGGTTTCTCTTTCCATCTTTGGCTAGTCATCTCAATACTATCGTAGCAGTCAAATCAACGCGGATTTAAAATTTTGAATCTCAAAATGATCATTCAGTGAATCAAAATTTTGACTTTTCAGAATGATCATTCAAACAAATTTATTAAGATAACATATTTAGCAGTATTTTAAATTTGTATTGTTTGAATTTGCTCGCTAATGTTATCTATTTTTGTTTTCTATTCTGTGCAAGTCTCTGCATTTTTGAAAGTGTGGGGTGATGTATCAAATTTTGATCACTAACCCTTACCTTTCATTTATGCAGATGGATCTACAGAACGCACCAATGACTGTCCAGTTGGGGCAAGGAGCCAGGATCCAACTGGCGAACGCTATCATTGAGACAGGGAATGCTGGAGCTACCATCCAGTTTGGTAGCATTGACTTCCCTGTTGTCGTTGAAAGGGCCACCGCCATTCCTACGAATGGCAGAAATACTGAAGGGCCTGCTAGGAGGCCACACTTTGCTGGAACTACCACTCGTCGTGTGCACCTGCCGGCACAACGACTTGCTGCTGCTGAAAATCCTCGTGGAAGGATCTCTGTGTTTGAACGGCTGTCGCAGCCAGAAATCCCGACCACCAAAAGGGTTGTAGCCGGAGGAAGGATCTCCGTGGTGACGACAAACACCACACATCTGCCAACCGGGTTACCTGCACCCGTGAAGAACACTTCTGAGGCTTCCTCATCTGGAGGAAAACTGACCAGGAGACAGAGGAGGAAACTGAATGCTGAGCTCCGGGCTCAGCAATAATTCTCAACTCATCCCTCAAATCTGTCGGCCCAAGAGCTAGAAGCGAACATTCCTACCCGGAATGGGTTCACAAATTTGAAGTGGGTTAAGAGGAACAGCTCAACTGGGGAGCTGAAGAAGTCATTCTGGGACCGACAGCCTGAAGTCCCACCTCCTCAAAAGAAGAAGGAGCCTGAAACTCTCTCAGCTCGAGTCTACAGAGTCCTGAAGACCGTGAAGGAGAGAGGACTGAAAAAGAGGAGGTACCAGCGGCCACTGACGGTCGAAACAAGAAGAACTCCACCAAGAGAGCGTCTGTCTCTTGCTGTGGAGGGAAATGAAAGAAAATACACCCCGCACGGTGAACATCGGGGCGTGACACCTGAACCTCGAGTTCAGGGATCTGCCGCCGAAAGGTCCCGGCGGAAAGGAAAAGAAATCTGGAGGCCAAAGCCTTGCAGAGAAGAAGATAATAGAAGAAAAAGAACTGATCTGGGCGTGACATCTGGTACTGCTTCCCGGAGATCCGCCCTCAGTTACAAACAACGTCAAAAGTGGGTCCAAAAGAAGGCCCACGATGACGCTCCTCCCAACGGTAGACACCTTGGAGAATCCTCCAGGGGATCCCGTCGCTCACCAACTCCTCCCAAGGAAGAGTCTAACTTCGACCGCAGCCCACGGGTCGAAGAGATCTTCCTGCCTAACCAAGAACCGGAGATCCAGTGGCGCCGCCGCTCGGAGATCCGAGTACTAGAAGAAGGAGAAGAAGATACGGGAGAAGAAAATATTGAAGAATACATGGAAGAAAATCTAGAAGAAAATATGGAATACATAGAAGAAGACTTGGAAGAGGTAAATAACACCTTGGACATGGAAGTGGTCTACATGGTGAGACACATCAATGTCGAAGAGGATGCCTACTACGACGATGATGAAGATGACGATCGTTGGCAACCACCGCCTAGACAAGTATATCGGCGCCGCCATGAAGTCGGGTCCACCACTGGCAGAGGTGTCCATTCCCAAGAAGAGCGAGAAGAGGCTGAGGATAATCCCTTTGCTGACGAGAACGTCACGCTCGCAGAAATGCAGAGACAAATGAAACGTCAAATGAGGGCCAAGGATAGGGAAATCTCTCAGTTGCATGAGAAAATGACAGAGATGATGACCCAAATGACGGTAATGATGCAGATCATGCAGAGAAATGCTGCAGTTGGTTCTATGCCCAATCCTCCCCCTGATCCTCCAAACTTCCAAGTGCCGCAAGTCTCAGGAGTACGGGACACTCCTGAAGGTGGCCACGAGGCTCAGAATACCACTCGTCAGCCTACTCCGCAGAATATCGCAAGTACCTCCGAGCCTGTGACTGCTGCACAGCTTGAAGGGATCATTACAGAAAGGATCAGGGCTATTATAGCTATTGATCAGGCAGAGAAGCTAGTGGGTAAAGGTCGCCCGTACCCGGCAGAGTATGATCAGGTGCCATACCCGAAGGGATATTCTGTGCCAAAATTCAATACTTTTGATGGCAACAAAAATCCCAGACAGCACCTGGCACAGTTCAAAGCCACCTGCGGGAATACTGGAGGGAATGATGCTCTACTCTTCCGACAATTCGTTAGCAGTTTGACAGCAGCTGCTTTCGAATGGTACACCGAACTACCAAATGACTCTGTAAAGACATTTGCAGAGTTAGAGAATATGTTCGTGAAGAGATTTGCCAGTGCGACCGAGAAGATAGCGATCGCTGATCTTGCTCTGAATAAGAGAAAGAAGGAAGAACCAGTGACCAGATACATCACTCGTTGGCGTAACTTGAGCATGAAATGCGAACAACAGCTTGAGGAGGAGCATGCCGTACAGTTGTTAATGGGAAACATTGATGACAAAATGCAACCATTCCTGTGCATGGCTACTATCACCACATTTCAGGATCTACTGGACAGAGTGGCAAAGTTTGAGAAATTGAATTTATCAAAATCAGAAAATTATTCTGATAAGCCTAAGAAGACTAAAGCCTCAGGTGCTAGAAGAGGTGAGGCTGACTCCATATTTTTCTCCAGAGCTGATAAGGAGAAGCAGATGACATATAATGTAGACAAAGGCAAGCAGCCGATGCTATATCAAGAAAAGCCTAAGCAAGTCTACAACCCTAACCCCCAGCCGAAGCTGATACTCGGGGGTAATGATAAACCACGAAATTATCAGGGCGGTGGAGAACGCCCGAGGCAAACAACGGGAACTGGTGATCGAACGTTCCCCTCCCTCAAAGATAAAATGAACAAGGAATATTCATTCAAGAGGGAAAGTGTCGCCAAATTATTTCGACAAGCATTGAAAGCGGGTTTAGAACTGCCAGAGTGCAAGAGACCCGAGGAGTCAAAACATAGTGGCGACCCAAACTACTGCCCATATCATCGGGTGATGAGTCATCCAATCGAAGATTGCTATGTCTTTAAGGATTGGCTTGAAAGAAAATATCGAAGGGGAGAGCTCACATTGTCTGACAATGTGCTGACTCATCCCAGAAAAGAATCAACTCGGGTAATTACAACTTCCTCCGTACCCCCAGTTGAAGAGAGAAAAAATGAAAAGAAGCCAGCTCAGGAGGAACAGTGGGAGACTGCGGTCTCTAAGAAAACTGTGAAAATGCTGAAACAGCTTGAAGGAGTTCCGGGTATAAAATGGAAATCTCATACGGAACCAGTGTTAAATCTGAAGGCATTACCTGTGGCACAAGCTCCTACTTCTAAACAATTTTCCAATCAAGCTGGCCCTTCAAAGTCTGGAAAGAAAAAGTCCTCTAAGAAGAAGACAAAACTGAAGAAGCCCAAGGAGAAGAAAACAGCAACCCAAAGGGTTATAGATAGTCTGGATGAATACTACCAGACCACGAGGCGTCCTATTAAGCTTGCTGACTTTATGTCAGAGCTCAAGATTGACGAAGCAGAAGAGGCTGATGAGGATCCTCTTCCCACAGAAGTTTGTCGGGTCATTTCAGCAACGCCAATAACTCTGACAAAAGAAAAATATGTCAGAGAGATGATCGTTGAAACCTGTCTGGCAACATCGTCAATGGACTACAGCTCAGAGGAGGATCTGCATTTTCCAAAGACAGATGAATCTGATCCCGATATAGCGTCGCAGATAGGACATGTAAATCTGGGAGGTGATTCTGAGTCAACGAATGAATCCCTAGACGCGACGATGGCAGACTCTGAAGAAAATGCACCGTCAAATGAGTCTGATCCAGAAGAGATCGCTCAAGTGCAGTTGAGAAGTGGCAAGATACTACCACCTCCGCTAAAGAAAGGAATATCCAATAAGGATAAGGGAAAAGAGATAGTTGTCAACGAAGACATTATCTCCGAGGATCCCAAGAAGAAACATACTCCAGTTAAGGGAATAGATTATAATATCTTATCCCATCTGAGGAAGATCCCTGCCCAGCTCAGCATATACGACGCTCTGGTGATGTCCAAGGATCTTCGGGAGACTTTGATTCAGGCTCTCAAAGACCCCGAAAAATATGAGGCGTACTTCGCTGAGCGCAACCTGACTGAGGTCCTGCAAGCTCGTAATGAACCGTTCA
Organism: Dendrobium chrysotoxum; assembly: GCA_019925795.1. Lineage (NCBI taxonomy): Eukaryota > Viridiplantae > Streptophyta > Magnoliopsida > Asparagales > Orchidaceae > Dendrobium > Dendrobium chrysotoxum. The sequence continues at coordinate 79,507,328 of CM034305.1, read as the reverse complement.
TCACTTTTACTGAGGACGACATGATACTCGGGACTGCAGACCACAACCGACCTCTGTATGTTACTGCAGAGAGTGATGATTTGGTAATCAGTCGAATTCTGATTGACCCTGGGTCCTCCATCAACCTTATGAGCTTAAAAGCACTAAGGTCGTTGTGCCTCAATGTGGAACACCTCGGGCCAGATAAGCTTATGGTACATGGTTTTAACAAAAAAGGGCAGAAAACCCTTGGATCGTTTATGCTCCCTCTTGTATTTGGAGAATTCCATACAGAAGCTAAATTTCACGTGATTGATGCGGACACTTCATTCAAGGCGCTCCTGGGTCGCCCCTGGTTGCATGAGTATGGCATCATCCCATCAACACTACACCAGTGCATGAAGTACCTTAGGGATGGGGAAGAATTCAGGATCTCTGGTGATATTCAGCCCTTTGCAGTCCATGAAGCGACAGTCTATGAAGATGCGCAGTATTTCATGCCTAAAAAGCTGAGGCTGTCAAACTCTCTAAAGGCTCAAGCATCTAACCCAAAGAGTGCAAAGCAACCTGAACAGAAAGGTGAGAGGAAGCAGGTGGGGAGAAAGAAGGCAACGCCGACTCTTCCCAAAGAAGCTACCACTGTCACTTCTAAAGAAAGGAAACGCGTACCTCACCTTGGGAGTGACACAGATGAAGATAATGTCACCCCTGCAAAATCCCAGAGGGTTTGTCGTTCGATGGACGAATGGAGTAGGGAGGTCGCATATTCAAATGATGACTATTACTACGACTCTATCTATATGAACACGGTACAAGAGGTATTCTCTAGAAGAATAGATAGCCTATCAATCTCAGATAGCGTGCTCGTAGTCACTCGTATTCCCCTACAGTATTTTAAAGAAATAATTCAACGAGATGTGCATAAAGTTGAAGAACTTGTAACCCTTTATCTGCCTCCAATCAGAAAGGGGATCGAGTCAGGGAATATATTCTACTCCGTAGGAAAGGATGAAGAAGTGAATCGTGATTGGGACCATGTCTTCATTGATTCTGAAGAATTACTACCTACGAGACTACCTAAGTTTAATACCAAAGGCATTCAAAGAATGTTGCGAAAGTGGATCAATGTTCCCACCCCCAAACGACAACTTCGTATGTGCCTAAGTCTCTGGTATGGAAGGAATCCGCGTCCAATGCGGCGGAAGGAAATGAATGCATATAAAGGTATCGGATTCGTCAGGCGAAAATGCATCCGGAAGGAGACTTGCCGAGCCATCACTTGCAGGGAAGTTGAACCCAATGACGAGTCTGATGAAGAGGTCTATGAAGTTGATGATTACGATGATCAGCCTCTAGAGGCCAAGCCTGCACCAGAAGAGCTTGAAGATGGTGGACAGGCAGCCACTATGGACGAGCTAAAAGAAGTCAACTTGGGAACCGAGGATGACCCTCGCCCAACCTTCATTAGTTCCCTTCTGCCGGAAGATCAAGTGGAAGAGATAAAAGAACTCCTCTGTGAATTCAGGGATTGCTTTGCCTGGACATATGCTGAGATGTCCGGCTTATCCCCTGACGTAGCAGTTCACAGGTTGGCAATCAAACCGGATGTCGCACCCGTCAAATAAGCTCCAAGAAGAATGAGATTGGAGATTGAAGAACAGGTGATTGCTGAAACCAAAAAGCTCATAGAAGCGGGCTTCATCCGTGAAGAGAAATACGCTGACTGGATCGCCAATATCGTCCCGGTGAAGAAGAAGAATGGACAGATTCGTATCTGTATCGACTTTCGGGACCTCAACAAGGCGTGTCCAAAAGATGATTTTCTTCTGCCTGTATCCGAACTCCTAGTAGACAACACGTCAAATTATGACATGTTCTCGTTTATGGATGGATCGTCAGGATACAACCAGATCAAGATGGCTCCTGATGATGAAAGGCATGCGTCATTCAGAACGCCCATCGGCATTTTCTGCTATACGGTCATGCCCTTCGGATTGAAGAACGCTGGTGCCACCTACCAACGGGCGATGACCCGTATTTTTGATGAATTAATACATCAGAAGGTCGAATGCTATGTAGATGACCTTGTCGTTAAGAGCATAGACCGAAAAGAGCATCTAAATGACTTAAGAATTGTATTTGAGAGAATCAGAAAGTTTGATCTGAAAATGAATCCTCTCAAATGTGCTTTCGGGGTCTCCTCCGGCAAATTTTTGGGGTATGTCGTTCGTCACCGAGGTATTGAAATCGACCCCAACAAGATCAAGGCAATCACAGAGATGCCACCGCCAAGAAGCCTCCGTCAACTCCGTTCCTTGCAAGGGCAACTGGCTTTCATTCGACGATTCATATCGAATCTGCCGGGTAGGTGCCAGCCATTTTCGAAATTAATGAAGAAGGACGTTCGCTTCAGGTGGGATGAAGAATGTCAGGAAGCATTTGACAATATCAAGAGATACTTGTTGAATCCACCTATCCTCGCAGCGCCAATTCCGGGGAAGCCTCTTATACTATATACAGCGGCACTAGAAGAGTCCCTCGGAGCGTTACTGGCTCAGCACAATGAGGAAGGAAAAGAGAATGCACTCTATTACATCAGTCGGAGATTAATCGGAGCAGAGATACGATATTCTCCAATTGAGAAACATTGTCTGGCATTGATCTTTGCAGTCCAGAAACTTCGCCACTACATGTTATCTCATAAAATCACCTTGATATCAAGGATCGATCCGCTGAAGTTCTTGATGACAAGACCAGCGTTGACAGGTCGTCTGGCAAGGTGGGCAGTGCTATTACTGCAATTTGATATAGCGTACATGCCACAGAAAGCAGTAAAGGGACAAGCTTTGGCAGATTTCCTCGCCGCACATCCAATCCCAGCTGACTCTCCGCTCAATGATGATTTGCCAGATGAACAAATCATGCAAGTTGATGAAGAAGAAAATGTACCGTTTTGGGAGATGTATTTTGATGGGGCATCGTCTATCAAGTCTCCCAAACCTCCAAATCTTGCAAAGGCCCAAGCTGGCATCGATCTCGTCTTTATAGAACCCGAGGGAGGCATAATGAGATTCTCGTTCAGTCTAACTGAACCTCGGACCAATAATGAAGCCGAATACGAAGCTCTAATAGCAGGACTGGAGATTGCAATTGATATCCAAATCACAGATCTTCAAATTTTTGGTGATTCTCAACTTGTGATAAATCAAGTCCTGGGCATTTACAAGATTTGCAAGCTTGAATTGGCCCACTATCACCGACGAGCTCTCGAGCTTCTAAAACAAATACCGAATGTCAAGATGACTCAGGTTCCTCGAGGACAGAATGCAAAAGCAGATTGTCTAGGTAAACTGGCCAAGGAGCTTGCAAATGAGGATAAGAGGCCACCTATATTCATTGCGGTTGAAAACCGCCGAGTCTTAGAGCCAGCAACCCTACAATTCCCGCAGGCAGAAGGAATACCAGGTTCAAGCCAGCAGGATGCAACCCCGATCGATCCTCAACATCCACAACAAATCATTATTAAAAATCAACCAGGGGAACGTCCAGCAGTAAAAAGACGAAGAACTGGTAGATTCTCAGAGTCGTGGTTGGATTGCCTAGATGTTGAAGTCGAAGACGATTGGAGGCAACCATTCGTCGACTATTTCAAAGAAAGCAAACTTCCAACAGATAAATCTCTGGCTGCACAAATTAGAAAAAGAGCATTGCGATACGCGTTTGTCAATAATACGCTATATCGGCGAGCTTTTGATCAAATGTGGCTAAGGTGCCTAGGGACCAAAGAAGCTGATAAAGTAGTAACAGAAGTACATGAAGGACTCTGCGGAGCACATCAGTCAGGTCCCAAGATGGCTACTAAAATTAAAAGAATGGGTTATTACTGGCCTACGATGGTGAGAGATTGTATCAACCACGCTAAGAAGTGCCACGAATGTCAGATTCATGGTGATGTTATTCATCAACCACCAAATCCATTGCACCCAACAATCGCATCCTGGCCATTTGAATGTTGGGGCACTGACATAATTGGGCCAATAGATCCGCCGTCATCGGCAGGGCACCGCTTTATTCTGGCAGCAACAGACTATTTTTCTAAATGGGCAGAAGCAGCTCCATTCAGGGAAGTCACGTCCGAGCACGTGATCAACTTCTTTACCCACAACGTCGTCTACAGATTCAGTGTACCGCGCCGCGTGATCTCAGACAATGGCACATCATTCAAAAGCACGAAAATCTACAAGTTTGTAGATCGTCATAAGATTGACTGGCGGTACTCGTCTATATACAACCCAAGAGCCAATGGTTTGGCTGAGGCCTTCAACAAGACGCTGGTAAAATTGTTGAAGAAGATCCTCACCAAGAATAAAAGAGAATGGCATACAAAGATGGCAGAAGCATTGTGGGCGTATCGTACGACCTACAAAACACCAACCAAAGCCACTCCCTACTCACTAGTGTTCGGGGCTGAAGCCGTCTTACCACTAGAAGTTGAACTACCGTCTCTTCGGGTCGCTATCCAGAATGAGCTTACTCAAGAGCAGAATGCTCGCCTAAGAATTGAGGAGCTCGATGCACTCGACGAAGTCAGGTTGCAAGCCCAACAAAACTTAGAAATCTACCGAGGAAGGATGGCAAAATTATTTGATCGGATGGTGCGCCCTCGATCCTTTCAAGAAGGGGAATTGGTCCTGGTGCTGAGAAGACCAATCATCCCACACCGAAGAATTGGTGGCAAGTTTATGTCCAACTGGGAAGGCCCATTCGTCATCGAGAAGGCGTACCAAGGAGGAGCCTACCAGCTTATCGATCTGCACGGTCAGAGGCCTATGCCGCCGATCAACGGTCGACATCTGAAGAAGTACCATGCATAAGATTGCCCGAAGAAGTGTTATATTATTATGTATTTCATGCATATCTATATACACTTTACATTTTTACATTTTGAAATTCTCTTGTGTTCCAAGAATGCATTTCAAAATCTCCCTGCAGGACAGGGGGCATTTTAAATATTTATTTGGGTCGACATCGTGCTACGCGCCGAGATCCCCAAATAAATATTTAAAATCACAAAATTTCAAATTTACTCCATTATGAAATGTCCCTGCGAGACGGGGGCATTTTAAATATTTATTCGGGTCGACATCGCGCTGCATGCCGAGATCCCCGAATAAATATTTAAAATCACCAACACAAATATTCTTTTATACTGAAGAATACAACAAATTCTTTTCAAAGTATGTGCAGGTGGTCTTTCAAAAGATCGAGACATCACCTTCTCCAACGTACAAAAATTCGAAAGTCAAAAAAGGAGACTTTCGCAACTACACACTCTAACAAATTGAGTCAGAACGACCTGAAGTCTTTCAGCAACCTGAAGCTTAAGGTTCGAGTGGGTGTAAGAGGTCGGATCCAACACGCCCAAATATGGCCGGATCGCTGGCAGCTCCGTCTACTCAACGCGCCATAAGAAAGGCTGTAGTAGAGGAACCCCCACTTCGTCAACCCGTCAGTAGGGACTGTAGGAAGTACGAAGGTGAATTTGACTCGATAAGTTTAAGTGATCGTAGTCTACCAAATTCTCCTAATTGACCGGAGAATCAAAGTTCCAGTGGGAAGAAAGAATCTCGAGCAACTACCAAACTCGTGTAGGCTCTAAATCTTCAACCACAAAGGAGAGCTCCAAATCTATCAACTTCAGCAAAATCAGCATTGGGAAGCACATTTCCCCTAGCTCAAGTCTGAAACCTGAATGGGTGTAAGAGGTCGGATCCAACAAGCCCAAATATGGCCGGATCGCTGGCAGCTCCATCTACTCAACACGCCATAAGAAAGGCCGTAGTAGAGGAACCCCCATCTCAGCAACCAGAGGACGAAGAGCTGTCAAATCCCAGCTCTCCCGATCTGATGAACTCAAGTGACTCAGATTAAAATCTCCTCAAGTGGTCAAGGATCAAGATACTACCTATATTTGGTACTATCAATCAAATCTGAAACCTGCAAATCCTTCAATAAATCCGTAAAGCACAAAGCTAGGATTGAAGGAATTCTTCTTCGACAAGTCCACCAAAGCACAAAGCAAAGGACCGAAGAAATTATCCCAAAGTTCATGAAAAGCCTGAGGCTGAACTAAGAGGATTCTGTCATCAACAAGTCCGTTATGCACAAAGCTCTGGACCGATGACTTCTCGCCATCGACCTATTACAAACCTAAAGGTTTTGGTCACCAGCATCTACTCCTTCATCAAGCCCGCCAAAGCTAGAAGCAAAGGGCCGAAGGTACAAATCACCTGACAAGTCAGTAGAGACAAATCAGGCAAATCTACATCAATGTCCGCCGCATAAAGCATAGGACAGAAGGAACCAAAATCTCAGGGAAACTAAAGCTACAAAAAGAGGTATCCCGAACGACATCTACAAGTGTCCCTGAAGGCTGGGGGCATTTTAAATATTTATTTGGGTCGACATCGCGCTGCGTGCCGAGATTCCCAAATGAATATTTAAAATTATTTACTTCATCATCAACACAACTTGAAGCACAACCACAGAAATCACAGGAGCAGTAAAAAGAGAGCTCGTCAACAGTAGAATTCACAAAAATGCTTCATTTTATTAATTCAGAATCCATATACAAGTTTTCAGTTCTCTTTTACAAGTTTACATCAACAAAAAAAAGAGAAAAGTACAATATCCTTCGCAGAGGACTACAAATTTGTCTTCTAAACTATGCCTGAAGAGGAAGTCAATAGCTCTGCTCAGCTCCTTCCAAAGACCAGGTACTCTGCACTTCTGGAACCTGCACAAGGCAACAAGGGTCAGTAAGCAGCCAAAAAAAAAAAAGGAAACAGAACAAACAAACTAAAAAACGTACCAGAACCAAATCTCCAGTGGTAGCTGACTGACTGGATCCTATCTCTGTAGTGACCTGCACAAGAAACAAAGAATTGTCAGTACAGTTATAAAATCAAAACTGAAAACTAAGAAAGCAGTAGTGTCAAAAGAAGAACAGAAAGTGACATTGTTATATATTATTATCAACCTACAAAGTGTTACTCTAGGGATCTGGTTATAAAGTACTTTATCAGTATCTTTTGGGTCTCTACATGACTAAAGCCATCATATCAATCCTCTTACTAATTACAAGTGCATCTAAAGATCTATGAAGGCGCAGAGATGGACTCTTGGAGAGCTACAGAATGAGAATCTTAGTGTGACATCCAAGCAAGCTTTTGGAGATCCACTAAATGAAGACCTCTGTGTGACATCAAGAATAACTATCTAGAGATCCATAGGGTCAATCAGCATACAACAAACGTGATTCGCTCCAAACGCGAACCACATTTGTTGGGGGGCATTTGTTGACCAACAAATAAAGAAAAAAAAGGGGGGAGCAGAAATCTCATACCTCGTACCCGTCGGATCCAGAAATTCTGCAGAAATCCCATCGATATCCCGCTTACCTCGTACAGAGCAGCGCCGCTAGTGTCGCCTCCCACGACTCCTGCGCAAAACCCGCTCTCGATCGTTGTTCTCCATCGTCTTTAAAAGCCCCAGCAGCCGCATCTTCTTTTTCCCACGCACAAGCTTCTTCCCACTTCTGATCTCCGACTTCGGCTCCCTGCTCCTGTCCGACTCCAAGTCGCAGCTTCCTCTCCCTCCCGATCTCTATCTCGAAGCAGAGCTCCTGCGACCAAATCCCTCTTCCCTCATCTCCTCCGACCCTCGCAGTGCCGCTACCTACCTGAGTCGTCGACGCTCTTCGGATCTCTAGGCCGGACCGAGTTCTAGGACCCTTGCCTGACCTCTCCGAATCCCCACTCCCGTCAAGCTCCTCCGCCAGATCCGAACCCAAACCCACTCAACTCCCACGCAAGAGCTCCGAACTCCACTCTACCGCCGACTTCCCTGTCCTGATCCTTCGATCCCGTCGGTCCAGAGAGAAAGAGAGAGAGAGAGAGAAAGAGAGTCCCCATACCTCTTCTCCACTGCCAACCCCTCCTACCTCCGACCTCTTTCTGCTCCAGGCAAAAGTCCATAGTTCTCTGTCTCTCTTCCCGAAGCCACTCCAGGCCGAACCCCAAGCTCGAACCCCTACCTTATTCGACGACATTCCCTTCATACTGGATCGGAGGTTGCGACATTTTGATTAGAACCAGCGACGGGAGTTTGCTCTTTGCGAAGGTAAATTTCTCCCTTTCGTTTGCTTCTTCGGCCATATCCCCTAAATCCATTAGTAAATCCGGGATTTATTGCAAAGAGAGGAAAATTGAGGACTTAACTCACTGTGAGGTTTAACATTTTCTTAATCCTGTCATAATCTGATCAAAATTTATTTAATTATGATTATTTTTAATTAGTTATTATTAATTATAAATAATTATAGTTAATCATTAATTATGATTTATTTTAATTAATTATATTTAATTATTTTCCTAATCTTAATTAATGGTTATTCATAATTATTTATAATTAATTCTTATTAATTATAAGTGATTATAATTAACCACTAATTATGATTAAGTTTTAATTAATTATTCTTAATTATTCTTAATCTTAATTAATTATTATTCATGATTATTTATGATTAATTATTATTAATTATCATAGTCATAATTAATATTATTAATTATAATTAATTACTCTTAAATTGTAATTGGATACTAAAAAAGAGAAAAATATAAAAAGAAATGCTTGCTTCTCTTCCCTTGCCTCGGTCTACGAGTCAATGCCAACCCCGCCGACGTCGCCAAGGTATAACTTCTAAGCCCCAAAACTCCGAGAGCCTGCCTCGAGGCTTGCAGCGCGACAAAACGACCACCTATACACGCTTTTCTTAGCGTGGTGGGAGGAAGTGCGTCGCGAGGCTTGCAACGAATCAGGTAATCACTTCGAGAGCTCATTTCGTTGTTCGCGACGCACCGGCAAACCGCCTATACGCGCTTTTCGTAGCGTGGTGGGAAGGGAACCCGGTGCGGCGCCGACGACGAAGCGGGTAATCACCTCAAAATCCTATCCTCGACGTTCGTGTCGGACCGGCAAACCGCCTATACACGCTTTTCTTAGCGTGGTGGGAAGGGAACCCGGTGCGACACCTACGGCGAGGTGGGTGAGCCCTATACACGCTTTTCTTAGCGTGGTGGGGATATTCATAAGTACCCGCTCGCGGGGAAATAACTGCGTTTTCAAACAGGTGCTGTCGAAGACCCATACACGCTTTTCGTAGCGTGGTGGGGGATTGAAGATTTTACACGGCCGCGGTGTCCTCGAAAGAGGGCACCTACCATACACGCTTTTCGTAGCGTGGTGGGAAAGGCCCAGTTTTCCGTAATTTCCCCTAAACGGGGGAGACGCCGGGAGGCTGCCGAAATTTCGGGTGAACAGAAGACCACTCAGACCTGTTTGAATTCAAAAGGACAAATACAAAGAACTTTGATTTGAATTGAACTTGCAAGGATAGCGGGGGACTTCTAAGCTTGAACTGAATGATTTGGACTTGAACAACAAATGAATCTAAACTTAAACCCAAACTAAATCCAGAACTTGAACTTGATTTGAATATCAAGTGGACAAAGCTTGGACTCAATTTGAACATCAAACGAACATGACTCGGACTCAAACTCGAACTTGGACTCAAATTCTACATTGAGTTGAACTCGAACAGACTACAACGAATACTTGAGGAGAACTCAAAGTGAATGCAAGGACTTGTAATAAGAGGATTGATTTGATTAAACAAATTTGCATAGTGGATGAGCAAATAAAAATGCATGGTGGATAAGAAAGCTCCTACATCCCTACTACCAGCAACAATCCAATTCTAAGAAGGCGTATCAAAGAGAAAGATTAAGAACAAATGAACAAGCAAGGACTCATGCATTCTGATATTGAATCTTTGAATAAAGATGAGCAATATTGAAACGATTGCAAGTGAGTTTCAACAAACACTGCAAACAAACGAATCAAGTGGTAAGGAGTTTGCAAAGTATGTGATGGACTGTTTATGAGCCATAGCAAGGGCTATACAATTGGTGAGGATTAAGAATCCATTATACCCACAACGCCTCATCTACAAGTAGAAACGACAAATTTGTAGTCCAAATGCTATAATTTGTGGAAGGATAAGAGTAACAGACTTTGATGAAGGTACTGGCACTGCCACTGGGCGTTATTCCACATGTGACATCAGGAGAATTGCAACGAGCATAGATACTTATAGTAATAAAAGATTCATGATGAATGTTTGCAAGAGACTGTAGGAGGCTTGTTATGCACGGTAGTCTACTTACGGGTGGTTGGCAGAAATATATTTTGGACAATAGATCATCCCTTACAGTCAATAACTAAGGCAATAGTAATCAAATATACTAATCCCTTGAAAGCAGAAATGATCAGATGAACAATATTGAGCAAATAACCTTGGACACCACCTGATACAATATGAAGTCTCTAATGAATGATACGATTTATTCATATGGGATATGCTAGTCCAAATGCAGCTACTAGTTAGCGACAATAATGTGCTTATGAATAAGAACACCGAGGCTCATACACAATTGGGGTCATTTAAGTGTAAGCAAATACACTAGACCCTTGCAAGTGACGACGTTCAACACATATGAAGAGATGAATGATGAGGAATACAACTCAATCAATAGTCAACAACGACGTGTAAATGAACATATCGGTCTACATACAAAGAACGATAAAGGATATGCTGCAATAACTTATGAACTATTATGGAAGGCTCGTAGTGTACATAATGAATATGTGATGTCCAGAAATGAGAAGCACAAAAATATATATATGCGCAGTGACAATTCGCTGGCGGGCATGTACTGCAAATATGACATATCTATAAAAGAAGAGGAAAGAAGGCTATAAAAGATATAATCTCCATGCTACTAATGTCAGTTGAATCGTAAATGAACATATAGTAACTTGCCTACGAGAAGATGTGGAAGAGTTACATCAAATATCTTTGTTTGCAAACAACATTAGAAGGTCTACACCCTCTGTGATTTTCCTACCAAAGTGATAGCAAAAGATCTGCAATACATACAACCTCTCTATGAATACAGATGTATGTAAAACATGTCACTCGTGGGTAGATGTAGAAAGACTTCAGTAAATGCAGTATCCTGAAGTCAATTCCAATCAATGAATGAATACATCTACCTACCTACGAGCAACATTAGTGGAGGACGTACGACGCCACGCCACCGGATCTGCAACTTTCATGCAAGCGGACAGAAGGCGTTTACAAATATTTTCTAAAAGTACCCCTGCACGTGTGCACTTTAATTTGTATACACATAGGTACACTAAAAGGGGAAAATATAATCATAACCCGCATGGGCCCCGGCGAGCGTGTCATTGGTATACACGTGACGTCTAGGGATGCTGTGCGGGTCAATAAATTTGAACCCGATCCTCCTAAAGCAAGCAGATAGGAGTAGACAAGGTTCAATAAATAATTATAAAATGCCCCCAAACACCCGCATGGGCCCCCGGCGAGCGTGTTATTGGTACGCACGTGACGTCTAGGGATGCTGCGCGGGTTAATAAGTGAATTCAAGTTCGAGCCCGATCCTCCTATACGGGTAGATAGGAGTCGACACGGCTCGAACCATTAAATAAATATGCAGTCGTGAGATCGACCGAGATATTTATTTTATACATTCATATTAGGCCTTCAAGGTCTATAATCAAGAGAATTCACTAACAAAGGTCCAAAGCCTACAAAACCCGATCCTCTATCGACCAGTGGATAGAGTCGACAGGGTCCGATCAATAAAATATAAATGACCCCATATACCCCGATGATGGCCGTGTTGAATGAAAATATCAACCGGAGGGGTCCATTCCAAGTATTTCAAAATGCCTCCCAACTTCCCAAATTTCCTATAAAATCCAAAAACTCCACAAAAATTCCCAAAATCCTAAAATTCAAAAATATTTAAAAATTGAAATCCAACTATCAAATCGCTTAAAGCAAAATCCATCCATCCTCCGCAACAGTTTGCCGAGGTGGACAAGTCAAAATTTACTTCAGCTCGCAAAGAGCTAATGCCTGGTCGAAAATATCACTAGGATCCATTCTCAAACAATCTCCTGCCAGCAAGGACGTGGTACGAGTCCTCTAACCGGCAGTTTCGCCGCCAAATGGCACTGCAGGATAAACGGTTATGACTCGGGGCCCTCTGAACCAGGTGGTCGCCGCTAAATGGCACCATTATATTATGGTTATGGCCAGAGCCCGTATGCTCCCCAATGGCATCAAATCCTTGAGATATGAATCAATAGGATATGATCGATAGGGCATAAAGCCCTCTGTTAGCTAAGGTGGATTCAAATTTGTCCCCTTAGACAAATATTCACCCCAGGTCTACGAGGTACCCTTGGACGAAGCAACCCATGGCTGCCGACAAGGATCCTTCTGTCAGGTTGGGTCGACTACCTCCTCTGACTAAGTAGACCAGGGACCACGATGGCCCGGGACGACGGAACCATGAGATCTTGATCGGGTCTATCATCCATTCCCCCACCATCCGCTTTAAGTGCAAGATGGTGACATTTCCAATTTTAGATATGAAATCTCCAAATCTTCTAGTCTTCCAAATTCCCAAATTCTTCAAATTTCAAACCCTTGCTGCTACTATATTCCAGATGCACGTATTTTCTACGTATCTGATCGACGACTAGCCTTAATCGAAAGTTCTCTCTCGTGATCGAGAGGGGTAATTAACTATAGGGGCTTGCGCCTATAGGAAACCAGAACTCAGATCATAAAGTCCTCACAAAATGAGGGAGAAATCTCTGGGTAGTGTCTTATCTACAAACCCATCTGCCTTCCAAAATTTACCCCGGAACTTAGTTCGTTAAAACTCCCCCCCCTCAAAAACAATAGTGCGGGCGGAGGCCGGGGCCGAATTTTCGGAGCCCACAATTGTATTATATTTCATCTGATGGAAGTAGCATTGTATTTTATTTCATCAGCTCATATGTAATAATGTATTATGGATATGTATTTCAATTTATTTCTTCATAAGATATTGTAGTTTTTGGACATATCTAATGTAATGTTGAAAGTTCAAATGACTAGAAAAAAGTTTCATTATAACTATTCATAAGACACAAGTACATACCACAATAAAAAGCATTAACACACTACATATTAACTTTAATAAGCATGGTGAAGAAAACATAATAGAAGAAAACATATAAACTAACACATAGGTTTACTACTTTCAAAGCAGCATACGCAGACGTACTTCGAGTTGGGTTAGAGTAAAGCAACACTAAAATTAAACTCAAACTCATACTGAAGGTGATGTCAGTCCTCGATATTCAAAAACTTTCTTGGCTTGCCTTCAAGTAATAACTCCTTTATCCGATTATTATAGAAATCTAAAATGAATTTGTCCAAGCCAAAATATTAATGATGATATAAAATAACATGCTCAATGTCTAGGTTACTACAATCTACATCTAGCAAATGATAACCTTTTTTCTCATGTCATATTTCATGATATCACATGTGCAAGAAATGAGGACTAACAAGATGATGTTGACCTCATTTTTGTGTGAGGTCAAGAAAATCAAATAAAATTCAATCCCAAATCAAATCCAAATTAGAAATCCAATTCAAGACCCAAAATCCAAAATTAAATGCTCAAATTCAAATCCAAAACCCCTTGGGCTAAAATAAATTTCTAGGGAAAATTTAGATCCTTCAAAACCCTATCAAATGACCTTAGATCCATGATCCGTCAGTTACTTATTGATTAGGCATGTTCCTATGGTCAACCATATTAGTTTGGGGGCATTCTAAGCCTCCTAACCCTCAATACTGAATCTACTTCCAAAGACTATGAAAACTTCAAATATTTATAACCTATGCCACCGAACCTTGTATATTATAGAAAGTCACTTTGGAAACCTCTCTAAAACTCTTGATCATGTTCATAATCATTGTCATGATGCATTGAACCAACATTGGCCCTTAGTGGACCTTTATTGACTATAGTTGACCAAAAACCCCAAAAATCCTAAATATCAAAAAATCTATTGAAAATTGAACTTTTCTTAAACCTCAATATGACCCAGTCAAATCAAACTATGTGGCAATTCATGGTGAATTAACTTGGTCAATTCACTTAGATTGGTCAAATTCCTTACATACACACTTTAAAAATACAAGATTCACATCAATGCAACCAAATCCTCCAAAATTCATACACATAGCCTCTTGAAGTTTCCTAAGATCCATCATAGGTGGCTTGAGCAATTAGCATGGTTAATTCCATAAAAATTGCTTAAATGGTAAAAAATGGTCAAATTTACCAAATTTCAAAAATTTCTTCACAGAAATCCATATGGCTCACTTAAATGGATTCTAAAAGCTTCCTAATCACCTCTTGATCCATTTTAATCTTTAGTTTAATCCAAATCATCCCCATATGACCACATGTGAACAAAATGCCGTAGAACCCTTTCCACATCACTTATCCTTGCATTATCCTTAATATAACCAAAAGGGTTACTCTCCAATCACTCTATCCATGTGACAAGCATCCAAGAAGCCAACAAACAAATCCTAACCCTTGGTTTTGGCTCCAAAGCTTGGGTTAGGTGAAAAGGACCAAATGACCACTTCAAGCATATCTCATGATACAAAGCACTCCAAGCCCTCATTTCGTTGGTGTCAAACGGGTGACTTACACTTAAATACAAAAACTGCTTTCCCCTTCCAGATCTATTCTCACGAACACATTTCACTTTCTTTCCCTTTCTTCTCCGATCAGGTGCTTTTCTCCTGCTGTAGTGCAAGGTAAGTAATTTATTTAATTTTTTTATTTTATTAAGTTAAATACAAGTTGTTAATTATTTATTTTGATTAGAGAAGTATAGATTTACTATTTTTGATTTGTTTCTCTAAGATTTTGACAAAATCCATATGTTTGTTGAATTAATTTCAAGATTTATTTGGGATAAGTTGTGATTTAAGCATTTAGGATATGAATGTTGTAAATCTTTTGTAGATCTAGTGATGTTGTTTACCTAAAAATTTAAAGTGGCATTTAGGATGTTTAGGGCGGGTAAATATCTTGTGTTTTTTGAGTTTTTTTTTGGCTTGATGAAGATGTAGCTTGAAAACATAATATTTTGAAAATTTTTGCTACTTGTGTTTGGAAAGAGATTAATTTGTGTTACTTGTGTTTTGAAAGAGATAGATTATAAAAAATAAGTTTTAATTTGTTAAATTATTAATTATTTTATTTTTATAATTTTGTTAATAGCATTTTTGAGATTAACTGAAATTTCCCATAGGGAAAAAAATAAAAGGAAGCAAGTAAGACAAAAAATTTGTGAAGGAAAAGTTGAATAATGGCTAGTTTTATAAAATGTGAATAAATTTTCACATATCACATTTATTATAAAATAAATTTAGCAATTTTGTGTTACTTGAGTTTATGTTATACACAGTATAAAACATTGAAATGTTGAAGAAATTTTGTGTTGAAGTAATTATTTTTGTTAAGTTTTACATGTTTTAGAAATAGATGATTTTTTTAAAAATATTTAATGTAATTGTTGTTGTGCTGATTTTGTAATTTATTTTGTTTGGAGTAATTATTTGTTAGATAGATACTTAGAATTTATTTATTAGGTTAATAAAAAGTATATATTATACTAAGCATTTAAGTATTTTTATGTCATTATTGAATTTATTGTGGTATTTATAGTAATTATAAGTTAGAGAGGTATACTAAGTTGTGGTGTTTTTTTAATCTTTAGTAGCATAATGTACGACTTCAGTGATGAGTGGACGTGGTGCAACCTTCATGCTAATGTATGGAGGCGAATTACAAGTGGATGCAAATTTTGCGCCAAGTTATTATGGGGGCAAGAATTATCTCCTAAATGTGCTAAGAAATATCAACTTAGAGCAGCTTAAGTTAAGGAATCTTAGAGCAATGAAGTATGACCCTACGAAATTTTCTGTGAACTTAGTATGTCGAGTGCTTATAGGAAATGAGTCGGTTGCTTCGCATGTTGAGGACGATGAGGTTTGTGAAGTTCTATTATGCCAAGCTGCAACAGAATTTCTCATTATGTATGTTGATATTAAAGAGGTTAGTGTGACAGGAGATAATAGCATGCCTCTAAATTCAGGAAGATATGAAACTTCAAGCCAAGTTGAAAGGGTTGATATGGTTGTTGGTCCTTCAAGTTTAGAACCATTGGAACCGCTCATTGATTAGTGAGTTCCCTATATCTCATATTAGTAATTTTTTAGTACAAAATTTTCTTATTGATTAATAATTGAAATGAAATAATATGTTTTCAATATAGTGATATAGAGAACCAACAGATGCAGGAACCTCCAATACCCAAAACACAATCAGTCCCTTTGGATAATTACAATTACGAGACTATGAGCAGTGGCTCTGGCGAGCCCTGCTTTGATGGTGATGGTGATGATCTTCTACTAGTGGTTAGTGATGGAGTTACAGTTGATACTGAAGAGATCAAAATGTAGTCTAAGATTATTGCTCTAGATCAATAGGTAGTGAGGATGCAATGATGGAAAATAATAACCATGCCGAGACCTGTAGGACCACATAAGAATGGGATCATGAAGTTGAGTTTGATGATGTCAATGATGAGGTGATAGTGGAGGATGATTCTCAATTCCTACTGAATTAGTTGAAGGAATGTGCTTCGTAAGAAAGGCTGACCTTCAGTTTGCTTTGCAAGGCTTGTCAATTAAAAATAATGTTTAATATATTGTCATCGCATCGAACAGTATGAAATTTATGGTTTCTTGTACAAAGTATGAATTCCCGATGTCTCCTTGCATATAGCGGCTTCATTCAGCTCAGAGTAAATGCTTAGGCGGTATATGAAAAATCTTATCTGTAAAGAACCAACATACCTATGCCTCTCTAATTCTTGAAAGTGGCCACCATTAGTGCAACTCACAGTTTATAAGTTTCTACATTTTACCCATAATTAGAAAGAAGATGGACTTGAAGCCAATGGAGATAATTAGTCGCATGGAATCAAAGTTCAATATTAAAGTGTCATGCATGAAGGCTTGGGATGCTCGGTGAAAGGCTATTAAGGTTGTTTTTGGCAGTAAGAAGGAGTCTTATCGTACTCTTAATTTGTTTATGGCTACCGTAGCCTCTGCAATGCCAGGAACAGTATATAGAATTCAAAGCACACGGACGAATAGGTTTTAAAGACTATTCTGGGCATTCAGTCCTTCTGTTACTAGATGGACTTATTGTCAGCCTATTTTTAGTCTTGATGGCACATTCCTGCTAGGTAAATATCGAGGGACATTATTAACTGCAATTGGCTTGGATGCTAATATTGGTTTATTTCCACTTGCCTTTGCTATAGTTGAGTCAAAGTGTAACGAATCATGGATATGGTTTCTCAGGTAACTTAATGGGCTCCTCCCAGTTGTTACGAATATGCATAATCTCTGTATCATATCAGCAGGCATGCCGGTTTGGTCTGAGGTTATAGGGAAATTTTTCCTAATGTTATTCACCGACACTACTTAAGGCATCTATGTGAGAATTTCAAGAAAGCAATACGACAGATGGGGTTAGGTGACGTAGAGTTCTTATGTCATAAAATATATGCAGTTGGAAATACAGATGACAAAGGATTTTTTTAATAGATGCATGGAAGATATGAAGAGAATCAAAGTAGACATCCACTAGTGGCTCGTGGACTGAGATGTGACCCGATGGTCTTTAATACATGATGGTGATTTAGATATGGTGTAATGATAACATATACAGCTGGGTCTTTTAATAGAGTTTTGAAGCGAGCTCGAGGATTGCCAATTCAATCCTTGATTATGACCATCTACTATAATATTGTTGCAATGTTCATGAGGCAGTTAGAGTTCATTACAACTGAAGAGCAGCAAAATAATAACTTCTTTGCTCCACGTGTACTGACATCACTTAAAAGGGTTGAGGAGGAGGCTAGACGAATGCCAGAACCAATCCATCTTAACTTGTACGAATTTCAAGTTGTCGACATGTCCTCTAGATCATATCGTGTTGACTTACTTGACGGGAGGAGGTGTAAGTGCAGTTGTGGGAAACCTTTACTATATCACATACCATGTGCACATGTAGTATGTTTTATAGCAATATTAAAACAAATGCATTTTGATTATGTTTCTTCCTACTACATAATGACCAACTACAAATTAAGTTATTCTACAGAATTTCACCATGTCCCTAATAAGGAAGAATGGGGAGAGCATGACTCCAATACTGGCCTTTTCCCACTTCTCCCCCCAAACTATAGAAGGCAATCTGGTCGTCCGAGGACTAATTAGTATCGCAATACAATGGACGAGTCACGTCCATGAAGTAACAGGGTTTGCGGAGTTTGTCATTCAGTAGGACATAACCGAGCCACTTGCCCAACTAGATTTGGTCGTTCGAACTAGGAGTTCATATATAAATTGTTGTATTAAGTACCGAACTTTGTCTTGACTATTTATGCACATTCTATCTCATCTCGACTATCTGTGAATGGTCTATCTTATCTTGGCTTTATGTTATGGCATTTCTGAACCATTTTTCTTTTCATTACTACGTGATTCTATATCAGTGTTTACACCCATTTACTTACTCTTTTTAAAACAAACAAGTTTTAAAACTCAAGTTTTATATAAAATAAAACATCCACTTGCTATATGCTTCCATAACTTATAAAACTTTTCATTAATTTTACTAGTAAAGATTAACCTATTAGATTGATATCATTTACATAATTAAAATTATAATAGCGCACATATTTGTTGTACATATCGCCAGCCCACATCTCTAAGATCATTTCCGGCCCTGTACAGATTAACTTTCATCACTTCATTATATACATTCCACAACGCACAATTTTCATATTCCCTCCAAAAATGCATACAACATCGAAAATATTCATTTTCTTTTGACTTTGCTTCAATAATTTTATCAGTGGGTACCTCCAAACTTTCTTTCAAATGGATGCAACCCTCTTGAATCATCTGCTTCGTTGGAGTGCTCCGAATTAAATCCATAACCGGTGAATATATGACGATATGTTCAATAAGAATATAAAAATTAGTTTAACCCTGGGTATACCACTACACTACATATTTATACCCTCATATAAGATAGGGGAACGAAGCTAACCAGAGTTCATTATAAATTGAAATGACAACACACATTGAGTTGTGACAATAAAGTGATTTAACAACACGTAATGACCTGTCAACATAAAGCAATTTAAAAACATAAAAAATAATCTTAGATTTGATTTGATAACACAACTCAGGAAAAAATCAATTAATAATTAAATCCAATATCAAATCTTATAGTACAAGCAAAAAATTTAGAATTACATGATATTCTTGCACAACTTGTTGATTTTTTTTATTTAGACTTTTAAACACTGCTCAGAAATAAATTTTTATTTTTTTTAAATAATTGGCATAAGTCACCCGTTTAATGGGCGACTCATTAATATTTACATTTTCTCATTCTTTGTCAACTCAGCATAACGGTAACCTGACTCAACTAATCCTAGTCAGCATCAGTCACCCGTTAAACTGGCGATTTTACTTATTTTTAAATTTTTAAAAATATTCTTAAACACTTAATATAATTATTAACTATACTTATTCTTAAAATTTTCCCTTTATTAAAATGGATAAATTTTGAAAATCATAACTAATTGTAGAAAATTTTAAATGACAAAAACTCAAAGATATTGGACTCATCTCTAGTTTTATTATATCGAAAAAAAAAAGAAGAAATGTATAGAATTTAATGTAAATCAAAAAGTTAAAATTTTGTTTAAATTTAATTAATAAAATAATCAAGAAAATTTATAAATTTAATAAAATCCTAAAAATTTAGAATTCATTAACTTATTGAACCTAATGATTTACAGAATAATGATAGCTAAATATAAAAAACTAGCACTCTGTCAATAAAGTTTTTAGGCTGGACTACCTCAAATTGTGAGGTTATGTAGCCCGTTGTGATAATGCCACGAATGAGTTAACAGGATTTGAATATTAAATTATAATTATTTTGAAATAATAATCTATAAACTAAATTAATTAAAATTCACCAACCAATAATCAAACTCAAACAACTAGGAAATTGCTGGGTAACCTGAGCCTACGAGGCTATTATGTTAGCCCCAAAGAGAGTGAAATAAACCTCAACCTTAGTGTAAACAAAGGCAATTATTATTTAACTTAAATAATCAATAATAAATAATTAATAAACTAAAGTTTTCATACCCTTTGCTTGATTATATTTGGAGGGCAAAGGTGTATTGCATTGAAAGCTTAAGGACTAAAATACTTAATCTAAATTAAAAACTTTAGAGAAATAATAATTAATCAAATTCAATAATTAAAACTCATTTTAAAAATGAACATCAAAATATTAAGACTTAAACTTAAATAAAATTTCCCTCAACCTAAGACAAACTAAAATAAAGAGTTAGAGAATTTCAAACAATAACAAACTTTGGTCATATCCAAAACACATAGCCTTATACACACACTATAGATGGTTTGTTAGGACAACCAATTCTAGTTTTAGGCTAGTCCATTATTCCTTTCATATTGTTTTTCATCTTTGATGTAGATTGATGTGGAATTTTATTTAAATGAATATTAGTTGTTGTGATTTGATGTAATTTATGATGATTATGATGTGATGCTTTTACCATGCTATTTACGATATGATAAGTCACGAGCGTTTAAATTTTTTCTAGTTTAGAAATGATCTAGGTGTTAACAAAATTTTTTATATGGTCATGCTTATGCAAGGTTATTATACAAGAGAACTAAAAATTAATCATGATTTAAAACTAATCAAATCTCTTGCAGGTGCTTTTGTTGCCTAGCCCCCTTAATCTTTAAAAGCATGTCCAAGTTAGGAATTGCTAAAAAATAAGCAAGTGATTATGATGTGAAATATATTTTTTAAAGATTTTATATAAATTATTTTGCTAACATGCATGAATATAGAGTCTTTTCTTTTCTTCTATAAATGTAATTTAATTCAAAAGAGTTGTGAAAACTTGTAAAGTAAGCCATTCTCCCAAGAGATTTGGGATCCAAAGAGAAAAGAAACATCCTCCAATGGAGAGTTCTTTCCATTTGAAAACCCAAATTAGAGGAACAAAAGAATCCTTAAGATAAGAATCATAGAGAATTAAAGATGAAAATTCCTTACTTTGCAAAGACTTGCATCATTTAGTGCAAAACTCGGGTTGTTGTTGGTGGAGCTCGGACACCTTTATATTTAGTGGTATTTTTCACATGAACTTTTGATATTTTATATTATGTTGATGATTGTTTAAATTATTTATGCAGTAAAAATTGCATGATTTTCATAGATTTATTAATTGCATGCGTTAGTCTGGATTTTGGTAAGATTTTAAGGACAATTTTTTTCTACTTGTAATTACATAAAAAGAACCAGACTCATACAAAAAGATAAAAGCTCCTAAGAAGTAAGCTTGAGCTCGTTGAAAGGTTTTCATGTATCATATCTTTCCTTCTCTCCTTACTAGGCACCTCCCCGCCTGTGGGTTATGACAGAGCACCTAACCTATGAGGGTGCAATTTTATCTAGGGGATGTTATGCTCTCTAGGGAAAAAAAACTTATTTTTTATGGCTCTTTTAAAGTTCAATACATATACTTTTTGCATAAAAAGACAATTTGCATACATTCCATTTGAAATAAATTAAAATTAATAAAAATTTAATTGGATCAAGCATAATTATACCATTCATAAGTAAATGGGCCACTTAAGGAATTTTTTAGATGTTGGCCTTAAATTCTTAAAAGCTTAAACAATAGCCCACCCATCTTTCATAAAGATCGGATAGCATGATTTTAAAATGCCTAGGTGATTTAGCTGGCTTTCCAATTCATTTTTCTTTTCAAATCACCTCGCATAATATCATTTTCACCTTTTGAGGTAATATGGTATGATCGTCATTGCATTTAATCATAAGAATGGAGCCAAAACCTCATTTTCATCTTTAAATATTATTGTAAAATAGCATTCTCGTCTTTTGGCATGATATGCTATTCCAATATTTATATTTGATTATGAAAATAAATGATTTCTAAAACCCTATTTTTATATTTGAAACCATTGTAGAATAATTTGTTTATCTCTTGAGATAGTATTCAATTCTCAATGTCATATTCAATCACAAGAATAGGAGCAACCAGAATCTATGTGGCCTTTCAAATTTATTTTCTCACAGATGACCATTTTGTTTGAAGGACCTCGTTTGAAGATATTTTCATCCAACGACATTTAAAAAATCTCTCTTCCTATAGAATTTTATCCTCATTACCTTAGCATGCACACTTCAAAGTGCATTGTTCTCATATTCTGACCATTCATGGATATAATACCTAAAAATCTCACAGGCTTGTGCTATATAAGCATGCATTCCTTTACTTGCACAATCAAAATTTTCTTTATTAGGGATGCCTCGAATCCTCTCCATACATGGCCAATGAATTTTGAAGATAGTAACTAAAATTTTCACAGCTCAACTTCATATATAAATGCACCCCTTAAATATCAGAGGTTATACATATCCCACCTTCACATGCAGCTTGAAATTATATATTGCTTGATTAGACCTTACATCTTTACAGGTCATCCGATATGAGGTTGCTGTAAGCAACAACATCATATTAATGAATAAGGACACAAAATTAAAAGGATCGTATGCTCTAAAGGAAATCTTGATAGAGGAATCCTATGCCATCAGGTAATCATAATGAACATAGATAAATAAAAATAAATTTATTTTTCATAATTAATTTTTATCAAATTTACTATATCTATTATTTTCATACTACATTCCACCATTACAATTTTAAAGTCTACCATTAATCATGATAAAATAAATAAATTAATTATTTATAATGTTACACTACTATTATGTTTAAGAGTAAAATTCTTGTTGCGGGCTAGAGTATATACGGTGATAGAGTTGTAGTCTTATGCCTTAGCATTGTACAGATATCAAGCTCACGTATAGAGAACATAAGATTTTTTACATGAAAAACCCTGGAAAGGGGAAAAACCATAGGGCTTGGCCCAGTTGAAAATGATTCCACTAAAACTTGAGTAGGTTATAGTGGGCTGACTCGCCTTCGAGGGCGATCAGATTACAAATGTTAACCGTGTGGTTAAAATCTAGAGGTCCACTGTTACTTAAAAATTTGGGTGTCAGGTTATGGTCCAGTAGAATTTTGGGCCTCAAGTGGTGGTCTGGCAAAAGTTCAGGCATCAGGTGGTGGTCCGGCAGAAGTCTGGGCCTCAGTTGGTGGTCCGACAGAAGTCTGGGCGTCAGGTGGTGGTCCGGTGGAAGTTCGAGTGTCAGGTGGTGGTCCGGTACAGGTTTGGGCCTTAGGTGGTGGTATGATAGAAGTCTATGCCTCAGGTGGTGGTCTGGTAGAAGTCTAGGCCTCATATAGTGGTCTAACAGAAGTTCGGGCCTTATGTGGTGGTCCGGTAGAAGTCCGGGCCTCAGGTGGTGGTCTGGTAGAAGTCTGGGCCTCAGGTGGTGGTCTGGTAGAAGTTCGGGCCTCAAGTGGTGATCCAGCAGAAGTTCGGGCCTCAGGT
The DNA here is from genome assembly GCA_019925795.1 of Dendrobium chrysotoxum. Classification (NCBI taxonomy): domain Eukaryota; kingdom Viridiplantae; phylum Streptophyta; class Magnoliopsida; order Asparagales; family Orchidaceae; genus Dendrobium; species Dendrobium chrysotoxum. Next base: position 79,483,648 of record CM034305.1, on the reverse strand, counting down.
GATGGTCTGGGAGAAGTCCGGGCCTCAGGTTGTAGTTCGGGAGAAGTTCGAGCCTCAGGTGGTGGTCCGGTAGATGTTCGGGGCCTCAGGTGGTGGCCTGACAGAAGTCCGGGCCTCAGGTGGTGGTCTGACAGATATCCGGGCCTCAGGTGGTGGTCCGGTAGAAGTTCGGGCCTCAGGTGGTGGTTCGGCAGATGTCCGGGCCTCAGGCGGTGGTCCGGTAGAGCTCAGGGCGTCAAGCGGTGGTCCGACAGAACTCCGGGTAGTGGTCAAGGAGGCAAGAAGGCAAGAGCGATATCTGATCTCTCTCTTGAATCCTTTGGCTTAGGGGTCCCTTTTTAAGAGGAAAGGGGCTTTATTTATAGATTTCTTGGAGTGGCATGACCTATAAGTAGGTGGAATATCAAGGGAAAATGGGGAGTGGTTTGGATGAACGGCCGATATTAAATCCCTTGATCGTGGACCATTTGATAGACATTTAAAAGTCTTAGTGATATCAAAATTCAGTGATCTTGGGCTGTTGGATTTGTCTCACCGAGCTACTCGATTCGACTATAAGCACATCATGTTTGAAAACTATTTGGTAATCCAAATTGTGGTTTGAACCTTCTAATGGCACTTCAGACCCTTGATTTAGACATATTTGGGCTCGAATTGAGTTGAACTTGATGTCATTAGGTTCATATTTTTGAGACATTCAGTTTGACTATACGTTTGCTGAAATCAGAGTACGAATGGTCCTAATTTAATTTCAAAAGTTTCCAACTTAATTTTCCCTCGAGATTTGTGCCCGATCAAGATAATTTTTTTAGAATATATCAATTACCCTCATATTTTTGGACGTCGAAGCTCTAGAAGTCCAAAAATATGTGTCCCAACCTTTGGAGAATTTTTTATGTGATTTGAAGTTCGAACATACTCCGATATTCGACGTAGAGCCCCGAATCGCTCTAAAAGTGTCAAAATTGAGTCTGGGACGTCAAAAAATAGTTTCAGGGACTCTAAAAACATCATATTTGCCCCCTTTGGGGCCAAAATTGGGCAAAAAAATGAGCCGGAGAGGACTAGCCGCCGTCAACCGCTGTCGGCCATCGCCGCACCACCGCCACCGTGCGCTGCCCGATCTACCCTGGCGCCCATGCACTGAGCGCTGTGCACCGAGTGCCACATGTCGCTGCTCACTGCCCGCGCTGCCGATGGCTGATAGGCTTAAGCGGGTCGTGGCCCACGACCCGCGGGTCGTTCGCCAACCATTGGCTAACGGCCAGCAGTTAGCCGGCCGTTAGCCCATTTTTTTATTTTTTATAACTATATTATATATAATAATAATAATAATAATAATAATAATAATAATAATAATAATAATAATAATAATTATTATTATTATTATTATTATTATTATTATTATTATTGAATTCCTAAATTGCCCCTCCCCTAACTATAAATACCCCCCATGGGCATTCAAACCTACACCTTCTCCTATCCCTTTCTTCTTTCATTTGAGGCCTTCCCCTAGCCCGTTATAGGCGGCATCCTCTGTCCAGGCCCAAGGCCCCTCTCTATAAGAAGGATCCTCCTCCCCTCTCCATCCTACCCCCTTCAGCCCTCTTGCTATACGGGAGGCTTTCCCCTGCCTTTGGATAGGTGGCATCCCTTGTCCAACTGTAGGGCCCCTCCCTATACAGGGATAATGTCGGGCGACCATCTTCCTTCGAGAGATCCTGGGGTCAAGGGAGACCCTATTGCTCCGCATGACGGTGAGCAGAGGCCAAATAAGGGAGCAAGGGAGGATGATGCGTCATCCACCATCATGGGTGATTCTTTGATTGTTCTCCATAAAAAGTTTCACTTTCTGAACGATGTGGTGAGGGCAGTCCCTAAGGGTTTTGATCGGACTAACCTTCCTCCTCTCGGGTACCTGACCATTTATGAGACTAATTTACGAGTAGGGTTATGCTTTCCACCTCTTGTTGAGTTGATCGAGATTTCTGTATGGTGTGGGATAAGTCTATCCTAATTTTTGTATACAGTCATGTCGATGATGATGAGGCTGATTGTACTCTTCAGAGATTGAGGAGCCATTTTAATGCCTGAGCATCTTTTATGGATGGGCCGACTCACTAGTGATACATAGGGGTGTATTACCTTCAGGTCTAAATGGTTGCATATGCGTACCCCGGATCGTTTGAAGAGTTGGGCCAGCACATTTTTTTTTAATGAAAAATGACTGGGGCCTGATAGAGAAGTGGGGGAAGATGAAAGATCTACCAGCCCCTCTACACGTTAGAGAAGAACATATACTGAGGATCCTCAAAGTTCTCGACATCGAATATTTTATATATGAGGTTCGTTGTTTAAATAAATATATAAAAGAAGAGTTTCTATTTAGAGTTGGGATGTCATTTCATGTTGGGAGGTCCAATGCAAGGATGTTGAAGATGTCCGCCAAGATTCCCGAGCCCCCTGTCCCAGCTTCAAAAGTTGCTCCTAAGCGACAAGCAAGCTGTGATGATTCCCAGGCTTTGCTGAAGAAGAAAAAATCAGAGGGGGTCACAACGAGCACTAGCCATGTTCCCCCCAGCTCCTTCCCTGTCAAGTTCCATATTCTGGAGGGTGTGTTGAATCACCAGTGTATCGGACGTCAACGAGATGATTACTTTGTGAGTAGTAAATTTTCTTGCTTTTGTGGGTCTATTCGAACTACCTTTTTTTAATATCACCTTATTATTTCAATTATTACGACGGATGGATCTTGAATTCGAGTTTACTCAGTCCTTGGATGAATGAAATAAAGAATTTATAAAGGTTAAATATCTCCAGGGAGAGTACAAGCGTAAGTATGATCATAAAGTTAAAGAGGTGAAGGTGGTGGAGGAGTTGTACAAGTGCAGGACTGAGCTGGCCAATATAGTACACTCTGTTTCTCTCAAGAACCAGCAGATAGATCAACTTCAAATTGACCTGGTGGAGGCATAATGACGATTACCCAGCTTTTGAAGGATCAAAAGGCCTCCGTAGAGAAAGTTGCAGTGCTTGAAGCTAAGAATAAGAGACCCATACCCTTATAGCTGAGAAGGAGGCCGCTTTGTCTGGCTTAGAATCTTCAAGAATCATCAAAGATTTTAAGAAGTCTGTAGATTTTAAGATCATCATCCAAGATCATATTTAGGAGGCTCGTGATCACATTTATGATGTAAAAGTGAAGGCTTTAGAGCAGCAGTGTCTTGACAAGGGATTCATCTGGGGCTTCTTGAAAGGAGTTCGCATGGTGTAGCGAAAGATCGGAGTGGAAGTTATGGGCTTAACACCCAGTCAGGCTTCTGATGATTCCCCTACAGATTCTGATGGCGTCGAGGTAGAGAGTGAGTTGTAGAAGGCCTTGCCCTTGAGGAGGATGATGAGATTGTAGAGATCGAGTAATATTTTTATTTTCCATTAGTTATATCACTTTATCTTTCTTAGTGATTGTTATGTATTAGGCTTTTATATTCATACGTGTTATCCTTTATGATTTAGTAAAGAGTTATTTATGTTTTTATTTGACTAGTGAAAAATGTCTTAGTGCTCTTATTCAGCCCAAGTGAATTCTATGTATGCTAGTTTAAGGTACTTGACTTGTTCGAGGCTATTAGTCATATCATTGAACAATGCATTCTAACCTATGTGGGGGAAGTCGGATTGGATCTCCTTGGGATTAAACATCCAGTGATTGAGATTCATGCTTCTCGAATTAGGGATTTCAAAATCTAAGTGACACCCGCCAAGAATATTTGACCTTTTTGAGGTTGTTAGTTGTAGCATTATATAATGCTATTTAACCTATGTAGAAGAGGTCAGATCAAATCCCCCTGAGACTGATCATCCAGTGATTGAGTTGCAATAAAGAGTTCATATGTCTCAAATCAAGGATATTAGAATTAAGTGACATCCACCTAGGATATTTTGACCTATCCGAGGTTGTTAATCAAAGCATTATTTGATGCTTTTTAATCTATGTGAAAGAGATTTGATCGAATCCCCTGGGACTGATTATCCAATGATTGAGTTGTAATAATGATTGTGTATTACTCGAATCAAGGATTTCAAGATTGAAGTTTACAGCGTGTGTAAAATTATTATTGCGATCTTGCTTGAAGAAGGCAATAATGTAACCAAATAAGAGAACAATGTTTTATTGTATTAAACGATGTCATACTTCCCTGACATAACTCAGGGATAAAGGATTTACAAACATCATTGACAATACAGGATAAAAAAGGATATTTAACAATGAAGACATACAAAACTTAAAACAAGTAGTACTATTATCTTCGACTGATAGTACTTGCAGAGATTCTCTACATTCTAGGTCCGGGGGAGCACCTTTTCCTCAGCATTCTTCAACTTGAAAGTCTCGAGCTTCACCATGGCTGCCACCAAGTATGGACCCTCCCAGAGGGGAGAGAGTTTATTATGTTGGGGGCCTTTTCCTTCTGCCTCGACGCTGCGTAGAACTAGATCCCCAATTGATATACGTCATGGTTTCATCCTTCGATTATAGTGAAGGGAAATTCTTTGGTAATATGTAACAACCTTGAGCATCACCTTGTCTCTTGCCTCTGGAAGGAGGTTTAGGTTATATCTGAGCTTTTCTTCATTATCATTGAAGTCAAAAGTTTGAACTCTATGACTTGGGACTCCGATGTCAACGGGAATAACAGCTTTTATGCTAAAATAGAGATTATATGGGGTTTCTCCTGTTGGAGTTCTTATAATGATACGATAGGCCCAAAGAATATTTGGGAGTTCATCAGCCCATTACCCCCCAGCCTTCTCCAACCGTATCTTCAATCATTTCAGTATGGTCCGATTCATGACTTCTGTTTCTCCGTTTGTCTGAGGATGGGCCATAGTTGTGTGTACCAGTTGAATATAGAGATCTTTATAAAATGTTATAAAATCTTTCCAGTGAACTACGTTCCATTATCGGTGATAACTTTTACGGGAATGCCAAAATGACATATTATATTTTTTCATAGGAACTATTTGGCATTCGCTTTGGTGATTTTTGCCAGAGGTTCTACTTCCATCTACTTTATGAAATAGTCTACAGCCAGGATGATAAATTTTTATTGTCCGGTGGTTATAGGGAAGGGTCCCATTACGTCAATCCCCCACTGGGTAAAAGGCCAGAGACTCTACAATGCTGAGATCTCTACGACGGGTAAATATGTGAGGTTGGCATGTAACTGACAACTATTTTACTTTTGTACAAACTTTAGTGCATCTTGCTTCATCATCGGCCAATAAAACTCTTGTCTCATGATCTTATGGGCTAATGCCCTTCGACCCAGATGTTCTCTGTAGATGCCTGAATGTACTTCTTGGAGTGCATAATTTGCCTATGAAGGAGGAAGGAACTTGAGGTAGGGCCTGGTGAAGGCTCATTTGTATAACTCTCTACTAATGATAGTGAAGTTTATTGCCTGCCTCTGAAGTCGCATTACTGCCATCAAGTCTTCAGGAAGAATACCATCTTGTAAGAATGTTAAAATACTGGCGATCCAAGAAGCCTCTCTTAACTCATTAATTGATTGTATAACTCACGAGCCTTGTACACTTCAAAAATGGATCTCCTTGACACACTTCCTTTTGAAAATGTCACTGGTTGTATAAGTAGCTAGTTTGGAGAGAGCGTCTGCTCGTGCGTTCTACTACCGGAGGACATGGATGATTTGATGCTTTATTATTTTGGCCAAAAAGGATTTAGCTATTTGGCAGTACTAAGCCAATAGTGGATTGTGGGTATCAAAATTTTCCTCCACTTGAGAGGCGACTAACTAAGAATCGGTGTGAACCACCATGTCTTGTACTTCAGAATCGATTACCAGCCTCAATTCAGCGATTAGGGCCTCATATTCGATAATGTTATTTGGTTTTGGGAACTTCAATCTAAGTCCATATTCGAGTAGTTTGCTATGGGAAAATTAACAGGATTCTAGCACCGACGTCAGAATTCCCTGAAGCTCCATCGACATATAAGGTCCAGCATGAGAAAGAAGGAGATGTATCTAGTGGTTCGTCAGAGGTGTGGTTCATATATTCGACCACAAAGTTGGCAAGCACTTGTGACTTGATGTTGGGTCTAGGCAGAAAATGGATGTCAAACTCTCCAAGCTCTACTAACCATTTGATCAATCTTCCAAACACCTCAGGTTTTTAGAGAATTCTTCTCAATGGTAGGTTTGTATAGACCTCAATTGTATGTGCTTGTAAATAATGGCGTAACTTTCTGGTTGAGAAAACTAATGCCAAAGCTGTCTTATCTACTAACGGGTAGCATGCTTCTGTCTCAAAAAGTACCTTACTGATATAATAGACAGGGTATTGACTAGTATTGTCTATCCAGACCAAGATCAAGCTTATAGCCTAGGAGGAGACTTCTATATATATGTATAATATTTTCTGTGGAACTGGCTTTACGAGTAATGGAGGTGAGTCTAGATAAGTTCAGAGCTGCTCGAAAGCCACTTGGCAGTCGTCAATCCATTAAAATCTTGAGCTACGAGCACCTCTAAGAATTTTAAAAAAGGGTAAATATTTATCTCTTGAGCGAGCTAGGAAACGAGAGAGTACCATAATTCTTCAGTTTAATTTTTGGACTTCTTTGATATTTCTAGATGTCCCTTAGGGCCTTAATCTTCTCAGGATTGGCCTCAATCCCTCGGTTGGTAACCATGAACCCCAAAAAGTTTTTTGAGACAACTCTGAATGTATATTTAGAGGGGTTGAGGCACATGTTATAAGATCGAAGGAGGCAGAAGCATCATTCCAAGTTAGAGATATGCTGGGATTTTTTAAGGCTTTTCACTAGCATATCATCCACATACACTTCCATAATATATCCTATAAGGTCTTTAAATACCTTATTCATAAGGTGCTGATACGTGGCTCTAACATTCTTGAGTCTGAATGGCATAACCTAGTAGCAATATAATCCTTTCTCAATTTAAAAAGATGTTGCCTCCTTGTCTGCGGGATTCATCCTTTTTTGATTGTAGCTTGAGTATGCATCCATGAAGCTCAAAATTTAGTGCCATGATATAGCATCAACTAATTGGATAATATGAGGAAGCAAAAAATTATCCTTCGGACAAGCCTTATTGAGATCTGTATAGTCTATACACATCCTCCAAGCTCCGTTAGCTTTTTTGACCATAATAATGTTTGCTAGCCAGGTGGGATAGTACACTTCCCGTATGAATCCAACCTCCAGGAGTTTATTAACCTCCTTCCCAATTGCTTGCTGGTGTGAAGTTTCACTTCTTTTGGATTACCGGCTTATACGTCGGGTTGACCTTAAGGGAGTGCATAATTACTTTAGGGTTGATTTCAGGCATATTGGCTGGACTCCATGCAAAAAATATCTTAGTTTATATGTAGAAAATATACATATATTTTCTTATCTTCCTCAGAGAGACGTGATCTTATCTGCACCGTTCTTAAAGGGTGCTCATTTGATAGAGAGACACAAGCAAGGTCTTCTACGGGGGAAGCCCTTTGAGGAATATCCTCACTCTGAAGATCAAAATCTTCGATACTTAAGGTAACTATTGGGCTGGTTGAGCCTGTCAAAGATAGCAGGATTGTGTTACTTGCTAGTTTCCTCGTACTATGCCAATCCCTGCTGGGGTGAGAAATTTCAGTTTGAGGTGAGGGATCGAGGCAGTAATCCTGAAGATTGACTGAAGCGGCCTTCCAAAGATAGCATTGTATGTTAATTTTGATTTTATGACAATAAATTGAATGGAGTGTGTAACTTGTCAGGGGAATTCTCCAAGTACAACTGGAAGGCTAATCATACCTTCCACTCGATAGGTCGATTGTCAAATCCGTACAGTGGACCTACGGCTGGCTACAGTTTCTCTCTAGAAAGGCTCATGTTGAGAAAAGTTGAGTAGAATAGGATGTCTATAGAGCTCCTATTATCGACCAAGATCTTCTTGACTTTGTAGCACGGGTCTCCAATCCCTGCAGTAATTACGAGTGGGTCTTGATGAGGGATCTTTATTCCCTCTAAGTCAGAGTCATCGAAAGTAATATAGTGATCGGTGCGAAACTTCTTCGATGTTGGCTCCTTGGAGACTATAATTTGGACTTCACTAGGTAATGATGGGCCCCGGTGATGGCTTTAATTTCACCAATTATTTGATGATTATTCGTCAGTTACCTGTGATGTTAATTCTGCCCCCCAGTCGGAGCACCCTCATCCCAAATCGGTGGATTCTGAACGAATTGTCAGAGATATCCTTGTTGGATTAGCCTCTCGATTTCTTCCTTGAGTTGCTTATATGCTTCAGTAGTATGTCCACAACTACGATGAAAGTGGCACTATTGCTCCTAATTTCTCATATTGGGTTTCAAAGGGTTTGTCCACTTCACATTTTCTTGATCTCGGATGGCCATCAATACATTTGCTCGAGATACATTAAGTAGCGTGTACTCCTTTTGTTGGCGAGGCTCTCACCACGACTGTGAGGGGTGAGGGGGCAAATTAGAATTCCCATGCTTCTTTCATTGTGAGGAAGGGTTCTCCATCTTTTATATACTTTTACGCTTCCTGGTTGTTTGCTTAAATTAATTTTTATGAGCATTAATATCTTTATCGATGGAGATTTGTGCCTCCACATGATAGATCAAATCAACATATGAATGAAGTCCTCTGAGGAAAACTCCTCTGAGTGATTTGGGATCCATCCCCGGAATTTGTCATGCCTCAATAGAAAATCTTTGAAAATATTTCTTGAGGGACTTGCTTTCATTCTGGCAAATTCCCGAGAGGTGGGAAGAATCCTTGACCATTCTTTGGTTGGTGACAAATTATTTGATGAATAATTTGGCTAATTTGATAAATGTTAGAATGGTTCTGGCTAAAAGCGAATAGAACCATATTCGAGCTTGCCCTTTTAGGGTGGCATGAAAAACCTGGCAGAGGAGCGCGTCTGAGGCTCGCTGGATATGCATGATGGTTCTATAGTGATTGATATACTCGTACGGGTTGGATGTCTCATCATATGAATCAATGCTTGGTAGCTTAAATCCTACTGAAATGGGGTGTTGAAGGATGGCTACAGTTAGGGGTGATGACTCCTTGAAGTCCCATTGACGAAGGGATTATCTTGCACCCCTAAGGGGGAATTCTTCTCAGACCAACCTTCGCATCTCATGCTATAGGGTGTTGTAAGGAAGTTCAGCAATGTGCTGTCGGGTTAAGCCCTCGGGGAGATCTGGAAGAATGTGAGGTTGTCGACCTACTTGCGAAGGATGGGTAGAGTTTGCTGTGTTAGCAAGTTTATTGTCATGATGTGTCAGAGGATTCATCCTTGACGAAGGAAGAGGAATCTCAACATGAAGATGTTCTGATGGAACCTCTCCTATTCGTGGTGGATCTCAAGGGAGAAGTATCTCCTCATGGGGTGCTAATGCTGGTTGTCGAGTCTCTCGCAGGAGTTGAAGGATTTTATTCTGAGACTCTTCTATCTTTCGGATACGATCTTCCAGGGACGACCCTGAGGTTCCTTCTCCTGCAGGGTTTCACCAACTGGGGTGAAAAGAGGCAGATGCTTGGCATCCCTGGTTTATGGAATGATTTTTAGATTGGTGTGTTAGAGTGGGAGGCTCCCAAGATGCAATGGCTATGCCGGTTAGCCATCGAGGTAGTGCTTAGGATAGTGGGATTGGAGATTCCCATAGATGACACCAAACTGTTACAGGCTAGAATATACGTAGCCATAGAGTTGTAGTCTTACATCTTAGCGTTGCACGGATATCCAGCTCACACATAGAGAACACAAGATTTTTAATGTGAATAACCCTGAAAAGGAGAAAAATCACGGGGCCTGGCCGAGTTGAAAATGATTCCACTAAAACTTGAGTAGATTACAGTGGACTGACTCGCCTTCGAGGGTGATCAGATTACAAATATTAACTGTGGTTGAAATCTAAAGGTTTGGCATTACTTGAAAGTTTGGGCGTCATGTTGTGGTTTGGTATAAGTCCGGGTCTCAGGTGGTGGTCCGGCAAAAGTTCGGGCGTCAAGTGGTGGTTCGACAAAAGTTTGGGCCTCAGGTGGTGGTCCGGTAGAAGTCTGGGCCTTAGGTGGTGGTTTAACAGATGTTCGAGCCTCAGGTGGTGGTCCAGCAGAAGTCCGGGCCTTAGGTGGTGGTCCGGCAAAAGTCCAGGCCTTAGGTGGTGGTCTAGTAGAAGTCCGGGCCTTAGGTGGTGGTCCGACAGATGTCCGGGCCTTAGGTGGTGGTCCGGTAGAAGTCTGAGCCTCAGGTGGTGGTCTGGCAGAAGTCCGAGCCTCAGGCGGTGGTCTGACGGAGCTCAGGGTGTCAAGCGGTGGTCCGGCAGAACTCCGGGCGGTGGTCGAGGAGGCAAGGAGGCAAGAGCGATCTCTGATCTCTCTCTTGAATCCTTTGGCTTAGGGGCCCCTTTTCAAGAGAAAAGGGAGCTCTATTTATAGATTTTTTAGAGTGGCATGACCTGTAAATAGATGGAAGATCAAGGGCAAATGGGGAGTGGTTTGGATGGACGGCCGATGTTGAATCCCTTGATTGTGGACCATTTGATAGACGTTTGAAGGTCTTGGTGATATCGAAACTCAGTGATCTTTGGCTCGTTGGATTCGTCTTGTCGAGCCACTCGATTCTACTATAAGCAAGTCATGTTTGGAAACCATTTGGTAATCCAAATTGTGGTTTAAACCTTCTAACGACACTTCGGACCCTTGATTCAGACCCATTTGGGTTCAGATTGAGTTGAATTTGGTATCGTTGAGTTTGTATTTTCGAGACGTTCAGTTTAATTATAAGTTTGCTAAAATCGTAGTTCAGATGATCCCAATTTTAATTTTGAAAGTTTCCAACTTGATTTTCCCTCGAGATTCGTGCTCAATCAAGATAATTTTTCGAGGATATATCAATTCTATTTTATAACATTTGCAAAACTTAAATTTTAACTTATTAAAATAAATTGGGAAAAAATTCATAAAATACAAGAGATAAATTTTATAGCAAAAAAATGCATCAAAATAGCCAAAATATTTAAATTCGAAATCTACCTACTATATAATCACTATTCAAAATAACATAGCAAATTTTATCTTTGAATAAAATTTATATTGATATAAATATTTAAATTTGATTCCTACATACTATATAATCACTATTTTAAAATTTTTGATTACATTAAAATTTATTATCATTTGGAAAAATGAGTTTCATAATAAAATATTTAAATTAAAGTTATTAGTCATTTTTTATGAAACTCATTTTTCAATAATAATAACTTCAGTTTATTCAAAATTTTTTATAATATAATTAACAGCAAATTATATTATCAGATAATTTAAAAATATAAGCACTCCATTATTTAATTCTTCATTAAATGAATTAAAACTAATTAAAAAAATTCAAAACACACAAAATTTCATGAAATTAATAATATAACGGATTAAACGGTTTAATTTAAAAAATTAGAAAAATAAATGGGTTTATTAAGGAATCGGAATTCACTTTTCCGGTTTATTTAGAAACTGAAAAATGGTTTTCCGGTTTCTATAAACCGGAATTAGGTTTTATAGTTTTGCTTAATTCTGAATTTATACATCTGTACATTGCTTTTTATAAAAAAAAAAATCTATACACCTACTCATTTAAAAAAATTACCTTAATTTGTTTTGTCATTTGCTAAAGGTTGGCTGATTAGGATCAAGCTAAGTATAATCTTGAAGAGCAAATTTTAGGTGCGACAATTATTTGAAGATGACATTGAGTAATTTTAGTATGTAAGTGAATATCAATTGGATTATGCTTATTATACTTCAGCCAAGCAGGCTTAGGCTTTATTTGAAATTGCTTTTTTATTGCTTTCTAAAGCAGCTTTTTAATACAAAAATTTTTTGACTATAAATTTTTGTACTAAAAAGCTGCTATTGAAAGCATTAAGAAAGTTGTCACAAACGAAATCTTACTTTGCCTAATGGGTTGACAAAACAAAATCATCAATCTCCATGCTCAACTTGACCATAATACTCGGTTTCATAGTTGACTAGAAGCATTAAAGCTATTTGCCCATTTACTCAACCCTAATGGCCAACTAGACAGAATAGTTCAAAATGGCTGATTGAGTTACTCGCTCGAACACGACCAACTAGAGCAAAGTAGGCTAGTGATTTCACATGAATCCACTCTTTATTAGAAAATCACTAATGCTTACCTAATATATATCGTGCTAACAAATCTTTCTTTTATGTTATATCATCATTTGACTATATCATAGAATTTATTCATTTTTTTCATAAATGTAATATTTTTTCTAAAATCTTACCTCAACTTTCATTTATAAATATGGGTTAGAGTAAACTAGATGTGTCAATATTTGACATGACCTGAAAATCTGACCCGACCCAAAAATTTCTGGTTCAGGACAACCTGTTTGGAAAATGGGAAGGGTTTGCGTCAACATAAAAACTCAAAATCAACCCGGAAGTGACCTGTTTGTCTTGTCCATCGAGCTCTCCTTACTGTCGCGGTCCGTCCATCATCGCTTGTTCGAACTTCACGGACCCGCAGTTGTCCTTGCTCTCGCCATGCGCTCGCATGCAGCACACGAGCTTGCCCGCTCCGCATGTTCTAGCTTGCACGCCTACTCGCAGCTTACCTGCTTGCGCCACGCTCCCTTGCCCTCATGCAACGTGCCCCCCTAGTCTGCTCACCTGCACGCACGCTCGCGAACATTCTCCCGCACAGTCACTCTTGTCAGCGGGCCGAGTCTGAATTTTCAACCTGTATGTCTAATCGGGTGGGGTTTAGATCGGATTAGTTAAAGGGGGGAACCCGATTCAAAAACTCATTTTGACACCCTTAGAGTAAACCTATCCATTTTTTGAATATTAAAAATTTATAGAAATTTTTTTAAGATTCTCCTTTTTTTAATTACCATCTTATTTCTTAGTTAATCCTATTAAGAAAGTTCAATTATAGTCCAAAGATATATTTTAATTAAATTATTTAGATTAAAATACTATAAAATAATGTAAAAGTAGTTTCCGAGAATAAGTACCATTCGGACGGTTTCACGCAGTTGTTCGCATACCGATTGGACAGATTCGATACGGGAGAGTATTGGTGGAAGGCGCGTCGAAGCGTACGGGAAGAAACTGTAGCGACCCATACGCCTCATTCCCATACGACCGTCCCAATCTGAGCTCATCGCTACGGCCGGGAATGGAATTATATGGAACAGTGCAGGAAAAAATAATAAACATAAATTAGTATATAAACATAGAAAAGGGAAAAGAAATGAGTGGTCATAAGAACGTCACTTCAACTCACTCAAATCATAAGACTGTCAGCGATTCGTCAATCCACGGGATCTTTGGCTGCTTCACTTTTCCTCATCAAGATTCCAAAAAAAAAAAAATTAGGGTATGATAATGGGCCTATAATATAATTAATTTTTTTTTTGTGCTAAAAAGATTTTTATTTTTTCGGGGCCGGTTCGAGAGCTAACTAGTCAAATCGGGTCAAATTTGAGCTTGAGCTTATATCTTATAAAAAAATTGATTTGAGTTCAAGTTTGACTCGTGCTCGACTTGCCCTAACGAAAACCTCGAAAAAATTAGGGTAAGATATCTTATTTATTTTAAAATGGATATAATATATAATTAATTAAATTTTTTTGGATTAAAAAAGAATTTTTTATTGAGCTCGAACGCGAGCTAACGAGCCGAATCTGATCAAGTTTGAGGTCGAGCTTTTGTATTATGTAGACTATAATTTGCGTTCAAGCTAAACTGGTGATCACATTAATAAGTCAAAGTTTGAGTTAACTCATCTCACTTGCACTCTTAATATGAGGTTTTGGAGAATGGTTATATAATTAATTAATATTTTTTGTGTTAATTTTTTTTTTATTGAGCTGGCTCATGAGCTAAGGAGTCAAATCGTGTCGTGTTTGAGCTCAAGCTTATATATTATACAAACTGAGTTCAAGCTCGACTAGCGACCTCATTAATAAGTCAAAGTTTGAGCCAACTCAACTGATTTAGACCCCTAATATGAGGTTTGGAGAATGATTATATAATTAATTAATATTTTTAGGTTATTTTTTTTATCAAGCTGGCTCGCAAGCTAATGAGTCATATCGTGACAGGCTTGAGCTTGAGCTTATATATTTTATAGACTGTAATCTAAGTTCAATCTCAACTTGTGATCTTATTAATAAGTCGAGATCGAGCTAACTCGACTCACTTATACTCCTGGTATGAGATCCGGAGAATGGTTGATATGCACAAGCTTACCACAACATTTACAAACAATTAGTTTCTATAAGGCTCCTCCATCATACCCAAAAATAGGGTTCCAACATAAATCCAATGCCATTTATTTGAAAATAATTTTAATTCAGGTAATAAAAATTCTGTTTAAATTTAGCTAAAAATATAATAACCTAAAATTTCTCCCGATAATCTTAAGTAAAAGAAATTAAAAAGAGAAAAATTTAACTGAAGAAAATTTTTTTTTTAAAATATCCTTAATAACATTTAATATTAAAATATTTAATTGTTTATTTTATTCTGAAAGGAATGCAATATATGTATAATAAATCAAATTTGGAATTGTACTGTTCTCAAAAGAGATTTTAACACATTTAATTTTTAATTATGATATCCTCACATATTTTCTCTTTAGGGCAAATTAATCGAGGTTATCAATGTCAAGTCCATAGTCTCATTTCTTCTGTCTCCAAATTTGTTTCACACAACGATCGCCTCCAGGCCATTTGGATGTTATGATACAGATTACAGACAATGTGGGTCCAATATATCCTCCTTCAAAAGAACATAAGTTTATATTTGTTGCGACATAATATTTCTCAAAATAGTTAGAAGTTATTTCATTAAGTGAAAATAAAGAAGAAAACATATCACACTTCTTGTACGATGACATTATACAAAAATTTGGTGTACCTTGTGACATCATATCCAACAATTTTATGACTTATAAAAGTATCAAAATTAATAGATTTACTCGATTTCACGATATTGATTGGTGATACTTGACGATATATTATCCTAGGGCTAACATTTGAGTTGAATTTTTTTAATATAATCTTATCAATATTTTATAGAAAAGTTTATCTAGTAACAAGATAGAATGACATGATTAAATGATAAAAGCTCTATGGGCATACAAAACTTCCTATAAAACTCCTATTCAATCAACTCCATCTTTTTTGATTTTTAAGAAAGAAAAAAGCATTCATTTAGAAGTAGAACTGCCTTCTCTATGTATAGTTGTTTGTACAAGTTTAAATGATAACTGGAATGCCCATATCTATCTTGAAGAATTCAACAATCTTGATGAACCTAACAAAGGGGAACTTACATAACCACCACTAAAATCACTATTATTTGTCAATTTAATACAAACTATCATTTTTTACTATATTCCATTTAAATCTTCTTAACGCAACAAAATATCACTCATCTAAATTAATATCCCTCAACCTATTTAATGAGCAAAGATAACAAGTTTATCTCTCAAATCTCTAACCATACATATGAACATTGCATGTATTCTAATGGTTCAAATTTCCTAAAAATAGAAATGAGCAAAGAGAACGAGTTTGACATCTTAAATCTCAAGGAAATGGAGAAAAATGAGCAAAAAATCACTTGGAACAGTGACATGTGGTGGAGAAGGAGATAACTTCAGTTTGGGGAGGAAGAACATGAAAATGAAGGAAGTGGATGGATTGGGATGAAATAGGGCTCTTACCGGTGAATTTTTTGATGAAAAATCCATAAAAAATTAAGTAAAGTTTTTTGACACTAGGTGCTGCATGCTCTAATCATTGGAAGAAATTCCCGTGGAACTTTTGGTGAACCTTTATGCTAGAAATTTCTAATGGACGGTCCACCGGGACTTCTGCTGGAGATTTTGGTGAAAAAATTCTTCTGGAATTTCCCCGAAAAATCTATGAATTTCCTATAGGGATATAAATCATTAAAAGCTAAATACTTTGCATTGCATATCCCTTTCTTAGATTTCTATGGACCTCTTTATATCTTTCCTAATTTTCTATGCTTTTACATCGAAAAAAATTTTTAAAATAAAACTTTTTATTTTTGACCTTTTTTGCATATTTTGATTCTACGATCAACTATTTTTATCATATGTGGCTTTTCATTTTGATACTCAAGTACATTCTTTGCAACAATCATAATATCACAAGCTACTTTTTCATATAATATTAACTTTCTCATGTACAGTCAAAATATTTAGATCTTGAAGCTTACTCATAAAAATATTTTTTGTTAGGTCTCTTTAAATGCCCCCATCTAATCCTAATATAATATTTTACTTTAGTTTTTCATATTTCATCCTTTCATCTTAAAGTCTAAAACTAATAAGCAATATTGGGTATATAAATTAATAAATAATGCCTGATACTGTAAGTCAATATGTAAAGTAATTCCTTTGTTAATGTTTTTTAATTGTGTGACTCATTTTTTGTTATTATATAAATATTATTTAAATCTTTTATTTGTATACTATAAATATGGGCATTGACTTTTATAATAGGACTTAGGCAAGCCTACCGATCATATGAATTGTAACACCAACTGCTACAGTGCTTTGAATTAATTTGGATCTGATCTAATAAGTTTTATATGTTTGAAATTTTTGCATTTTCAATCCACACATGTTTGTGAGTATTCTGTATGTGTATGAATGTATAAATTCTATTATATGGCATATCCCAAGGGTTTGTGTGCATGAAATATGAAATATAATTTTTTTTCCTTGGGAGTGCCATGACACTAGGGTTGGCAGCACTGTGGTGTTGAGCCCTCTATATCTTATATGAAAAATGGGATCTCTTGGAGTACTGTGGCTTTGCGATGCTATATCCTCTATTTGGCTGGGGTTTTAAAGGGAGCACTAAAACTTTGGGTCTCTAAGAGCCATGGCATTGCCATCAAATTTTTTTATAAATATCATAATCCGCTTATTTTCCAAAACTTGTTTCATTTCATCCCCCTTAAGTAATAGGCAACATAGATAAGGGGATTTTTAGAAAGAGAATGTCCATTTCAGGTGTCTTCACGTTGATTTCATCCATCAGGGCATTTCATGAAATTATCTAGTTCAAGGTAGGTCATATTTTTCCTTTCTCAAATTTTAATAATTCAAAATTTTCTATATTTCCCTAACATTTTGATTGAAATTTTAATGAAAAATTAGGTATATCAATTCACTGGGTAAAATTTCACCTCATAACTTTAGTATGTCATAATTAGTAATATATTACATATTTTGATATTTTATTCACAAATTTTCACCGGATAATTTTGGAAATAATTATTTTAATTATCTGAAAAAATATTCTAACACCTATAAATAATGCCATAGTATAGTAAGAACTTCAAAATGTCTTTATGAATAATATGCGATCATCTGGTGAATTTTTTATAAATACTAAATTTTAGATGTGGCTTT
The DNA here is from genome assembly GCA_019925795.1 of Dendrobium chrysotoxum. NCBI lineage: Eukaryota > Viridiplantae > Streptophyta > Magnoliopsida > Asparagales > Orchidaceae > Dendrobium > Dendrobium chrysotoxum. Next base: position 79,466,099 of record CM034305.1, on the reverse strand, counting down.
CCCCTGAGTAATTTCTTATTGTTTGACTACTAGTAAGATACACTATGAAATCTTGTAATGACTCTAACATTATGTACCGTATTTTAACATGCATTTGTTTGTATGTTCATATTTCTGGATGAATTCTAATAATAGAAGTTTTAACAAACTATCTATTGGGAGTTATAAGGGCCTGAATTATCAAAATATTTGTGGTGCCATGCATTTTGGAGTCATAAGGTCCTATTATTTGATTTGCTAGCATAAGGGGTCATAAGAGCCTGAATTCTGATATCTATTGAGAGGTATAAGGGCCTAAGGGAAATTCTATCTATTCTGAGATATAAATATGAAGTACTTACTATTCCATTTATTTATTATTTTGTATCTCTATCATTTTACTATTTTGATTGATGCATTAGAGATACTATTTATTACTCAATAAATATTATTTATTCCAAACAATTTGGTTGGACCTCTATACAGATGAATTTAATTTGCCTTATTATTTTTGCTTTATTATTGGTAGTAATAAATATTAAAGACTTAGGTAGGGTGCATGTAACATGTTGTGTTATGGTTGCTCATGTATGCTTTATGTATCTATTTCATGCCAGGATAGACAAAAGGGGTAGGTTAAGCAAAGGAAAGGCTATTGGTTATGAGATTTAATTATGTATAGGTATGTAAGATAAATTTTGATAGCCATGGATTTTTCCTTTTGATATGAATCATCTGTGCTATGTACTGTTTGCACAAAATTATTTTGATTATAAATGTTTTTGAGACATATGAAAAACCTTTTGATAATGAGTATTCATCTATTTAATTAAAATTCTAGTGGATTTGTAATCTATGAATTATTTGAAATTTTTATAATTCTTTCTAATTAGATCCTAAAAACTCTATCTGATCACCATTCGACACAGTATGGCCCATTCTATTTGTGGGTTAGATCAGGTCAAGTTGTGGTAGAAAATTTTGGTATTATAGTAATAGTTTGGAGGAATTAATTATAGTATATCCATAAGAATGTTCTATGTTTAGGCTAGGAGCATTTTAGTTAGTATAATGTATTCATTTTATTTTATTTTTTGTGCATGTATTATATAGTTGTGTCTATTTTATGTATTTAATGAATTTGTTAGAGCTAGAAATGATAGATGGCAGAGTTCTACTCATACTTTCCAATTTAGAGCACAGTGGGGGCTGTTAGTTTTGATTCTATTTCTCAATTTGTTGGATTATTAGCACAGTTGATGGGCGAGGCCCATAACAAGATGTCTACACCCAAATATAATGATACTAATAAACATTTATTGATATTTCTAAGGTTGAAGCCTTTTACTTTAGAGGGTGTTGTAGAACCGAGATCGACATAAGATTGGCTCTTGAGATTGGAGAAGATATTTAATGCAATATTGTCCATCAGATAGAAAGGTTCTGTTAGCTATTTTTTTAGATGGGAAAGCCAAGAACTGGTGGTTGATCCAACAAAGAAAAATATTTTAGGAGAGATTTGAATGTTTTGATATCCTGGGAGGAAATTTTTGAGGCATTTTGAGATTTGTTTGTACCTCATTTTGTCAGGCAATAGTGTAGGAATAATTTAGGAAGCAAACCAATGATGTAGTGAGAGGCTAGGTTTATTACATTAGCGAGGTATGCTCCATGGCTTTTTAGTACTTCTAAAGAAAAATGCTATCATTTTTTGAGAAAACTTCAAGATAGTCTGAGGCAACTATTGGTACCCTTCTGTATTGCTGATTTTTTTTTGAGCTAGTGGAGAGAGCTATATTGATAGAGAATGACCAAATGACTACTTAGTAGTCTTGGTTTATTAGTAGGAAGAGGTTTGGTGGAGGATAAACTTTTGGGAGTAGCTTCAGTGGGAAGAGGAGTAAGTTGGACCTAGAGATTCCATAAGAGGCCCATTTGTATCAATTTTTATAGGTGGCAGTCAGACTAATTCTATGGTATCCATCATTAGTACACCTATCTATTAGAGCTTTGGTAGGAGGCATCCAGGTTAGTGCTATTGGATAACTTGGAAGTGTTTTTGATGTGACCATGTAGGGCATAAAGTTGTTGATTATTCGCAGGCTTGATGTGATAAATGTTTTGAGGTGAGAGTTGTGAACTCAAGGCAGGTAATGAAAATGAGAGTAATTCCACCCCATAAATTTTCAAAGGCCTCCTTTAATAGGGGTGGTGGTCTATCTATGGGGAGATAAATTTTTAGAGGCCAGAGGAGTCTGGTCGCTTTGTTGTTTCAACTCCAGTGTAGGCAATTGTATATAGCTTGACTTAGCAAGAGGCTAGGGATGCACCTGTGTGGTTACAAGTATAGATTATATTTCTACTCTGGCATGTTAAATTTTTATTTTACTCAGGTGCTAGATATTCCTTTTTTTCTAAGAAGTATTTTACTATGCTATATTTATCTTTTGTATTGTTGTCTATGATTTTTATCAATATTCTACCTACTGGTGATTCTATGGTAACTAGTCATATATGTATGTATGAGATAGAGTTTTTTGATGGAAAGTGGAAGTCTGGCCTGATAGTATTACCTCTGTCTGAATTTAATGTCATTTTGGGTATGGATTGATTGAGTTCGAATAGGATCAAATTGATTATCAGAAAAAAGAGGGTGATTTTATTTTTAGGAGATGGAAGCTATATATTTAGAGAGTTAGAGTATTATCTTGTCTAATACCTGCCGTACAAGTAGATAAGTTGAGAAGAAAAGGGAATAAGATATTTCTTGCTTATGTGAAATATAAGAAAGTGATTCCTAAAAATGTTGAAGAGGATCTTACAATCAGTGGAGTTTTTGATGTGTTATCTGAGGAGTTAGTAAGTCTTCCGCCAAAAATGGAGATAAAATTCTATCTTGAGATTCTACCTTATATGACTCCTATTGCTAAGGCTTCGTATAGGATGACACCTAAGGAATTTTAGGAGTTGAAGGTGCAACTGTAAGAATCAGTTAACCAAGGATTTATGAGGCTGCGTGTGTCTTTGTGGGGTGAACCTATTCTATTTATGATGAAAAAGGATAAAACAATGTGAATGTGTGTGGATTATAGGGAGCTGAATAAAGTGATAATTAAAAAAAGTTACCCACTACCTAGGATAGATGATTTATTTGTCTAGCTAATAGGCGCTTCTATATTTTCTTAGTTTGATTTAAGATCTGGTTATCACTAGCTAAAGATGAAGGAGGAGGATGTAACAACAACTAAATTTAGTACCATGTACGGTCATTATGATTTTTAAGTTGTGCCTTTTGGGGTGACTAATGCACCTATATTCTTTATGGATTTGATGAATAAACTATTTAAAGATTATCTAGATAATTTGGTTACTATGTTTTTGATGATATTCTATTATATTTAAATATGAAGAAGGTCATGTTATTCATCTAAGGATTGTTTTGGAAACTCTTAGACAACTTAGGTTGTATGTTAAGTTTTTTAAGTGTGAATTCTGACTAAAGAACATTTTATTCCTAGGATACATGATAAATAGTGAAGAAATTTCTATAGATCTGCAAAAAGTGCAATTACTTGCCATTTAACTGAGGCCTACTATTGTATCTATGATGCATAGCTTTTTAGGAATGGTTGTATATTTTAAAATTTTTTTGAAAGAGTTTCCTATATTATAGTTTCTTTGACTAGATTGACCCAGAAGGCAGCTCATTTTGAGTGGACAGTAGACTGTGAAAATAAATTTTAAAAATTAGAAGATGGTCTGACCTTAGCTCCAATCTTTATTATCTCATCTAGTACAAAAGATTTCAAGTATTCAATGATACTTCACTAAGTGATTTAGGTTGTGTTCTAATACAACATGGGAAAGTTATAGCTTATGCATATGGATATCTAAAACCACATAAGAGGAACTATTTGAACCATTTTTTAAATTCTGTACCTACCATATTTTCTTTAAAAATATGAAGACAATATCCATATGGAGTTAGATTGAAGTATAATTTTATTGAGAAGGAATTAAATCTAAGATAGAGTGGCTAGAGTTAATAAAGGATTATGATTTGAGTATTCAATATTAGCCTGATAAGTGAATGCAGTAGTAGATGCTTTAAGTAGGAAGTCTTCTAGGGAAAATATTTGCTTACTTCTGATGATTTTTTTATCCATGGTATAGAAATATAAGAGTTATAAGTGGCCAAGTTCACTGATCTAGATTTTGGTAAGCTTATCCAAATGATCATATGACTTACATTGAAGGAAAGAATTTTGGATGCTCAAAAATTTGATGAAGAATATTCTAAATTGCTTAATAAAATTCAATCTGGTAAGAAACTTAAATTACGAATGAATTATTCTAGTGGGAATTTTTATAATTATTGGTTCTAGGTAGTACTAATTTGAGAAGAGACATTTTACATGGGGCACAATACTCTAGATACATTATCCACTCTAGAAGAAGTAATAATGATCTGAAAGAAATTTTATAGTGGCCAGGGTTAAAAAGAGAAGTGATTGATTTTGTATCTATGTGTGAAGCTTGTTAGTTAGTGAATGTAGAGCTTCAACGACATTGTGGTTTATTGCAGTCTATGCTGAAAGTTAGATAGGATGTTAAGCCCTGATGAACTAGTCCCGAGGCTAACAAAGAGGGGGGGTGAATTGGTTATTTTAAAAAATTAATGAGCAACAGGAAAGATCTTTTCAATAATTTATAGTGGAAACAAGTAAACACAGAAATGAAAAGATCAACCACAGATTTCACCCAAGCAGATAATAACAGAAAAGTAAAGTGCGGAAAATAATCAAAAAGAGCACACCAGATTTTATAGTGGTTCGGTCAACTTGACCTACGTCCACTCCCCGGAGCCTCCCCTCTGGGTATTGCACTAACACAAAAGTGACTCTCCTTCTGCTCCCATAGCAAGGTGGAGAAGCCTGTACAAAACTCCTTTCTAATAACCCGGTGAGGCAGAAAACCTGAACTCCTTTCGCTTCCTCCTGAAGCAGGCAGAGAACCCAGACTCCTTTCGCTTCCTCCTAAAGCAGGCAGAGAACCAGAACTCCTTTCGCTTCCTCCTGAAGCGGGCAGAGAACCCAGATCTTCTTGCAAATGATCCTCCCACAGAAAACATCGACAAGATGAGAGACGATGAACGGAGAAGACGACTCTGATCCTTGCTTGGAGCAACCTTTGTGAATCCCTCATAAAATCCCCCTCACAAGATCCTCTCTCTCTCTCTCTCCCAATCTATCTCTATCTCATGGTTTCTCTGGAAATGAAAGTGGCAAAAGATTTTTCTTGTTGGAAGAAAAAGATCTTTTATAGGAGGGCTCAAAATTTGCCCTAAATCTCAACTGGTAGGCCAATATCATCCAGGACGATCGCTAGATCATCCTGTACGATCAGTTCAAAATCACATGTATCAGCCAAGATGATCTGGTTCTTCTGGACGATTAGTAGAAAAAATTTGTTCTGATCGTCCCGTACGATTCTGCAATCGTCCGGGACAATTAGTGTAATTCAGGAATTTTGTCCAGGAGACAGCTCTGGACGTCCAGGGGAACTTGTGCTAAACAATCTCAAAATGACTTGATCGTCTGGGATGATATCTCTATCGTCCTGTATGATTAGTTCAAAAACATCCAAAATCGTCTTGTGCACCACTCTGGGCGTATAGGTTAAACATGCTGGATGATCTCGAAATGACTTAATCGTCTAGGATGATATCTCTATCGTCCTGTACGATTAGTTCAAAAACACCCAAAATCATCCTGATCACCGCTCTGGATGTATAAGTGAAATGCACTAGATGGTCATGATCGTCCCGGATGATATTGCGATCGTCCTGAACGATATTGCGATCGTCCCGGACGATATTGCGATCGTCCCGGATGATATTGCGATCGTCCCGGACGATATTACGATCGTCCCAGATGATATGATTGTATCAATTAAATATTAATTACTTTCCTTGATCACTAAACTAATTTAGGCATGATTGTGACAAATCGTCCTGGACGATACACGTATCGTCCTGGACGATCAGACTAAATGTCTTAAAATAAAACTTGCCTAACTTAATCTGGCGGCTGAGATTTTCCAATCTAAGCGTATCATCCCGTACGATGTATATATCATCCAGAACGATTAGCTTAATTAAACTTACTTAACATGGTCATCCTGATTAGGCTTTCTGTTTTCATTGGATCATCTAGGACGATATGAATATCGTCCAGGACGATATGAATATCGTCCAGGACGATATGAATATCGTCCAGGATGATATGAACAAAAATAAAAAATAGAAACTCTAATTCACTAAAACTCTCCCCCTGAGTGTGTGTGTGCAAGGTTACTTAGCTAGGGGATCAATTACATTACATTTGACTCAAGAAAGGGAAAAAATTACATTTAAACACACGTGGACCCGATCTTGAGTTGGCTTGAATTGCATTTGATCTTTTGTACCTGAAATGGGTTAGCCAAGCAAAATAGAATACAAACATGTTTGTTATCATCAAAACTATATTTTTTGAATCCAGATTTGCAACATATGCCAATTCTTAAGTGAAAGTGAGAAAAAATGACCATATATTTTGAGATAGATTTTCACTAGTCGAGTTAAGGATATAATATTTACTAGGGTTGTGATAGATCGCCTAACAAAGTCTACTCATTTTTTTAATATGATAAATAGATTATGTAGATAAGTTGACACACACACACACACACACACACACACACACACACACACACACACACATATATATATATATATATATATATATATATATATATAAGGGGAATATTCAAGAAAGTCTAGGAACAAGATTTCACTTCAGTAAAACTTCTCATTCATAGAAAAATAGTTAGTCTGAAGAAAAATTTAAGTATTGAAGACCTTTTAAGGCTCTGTGTTTGAGATTTTTGTGGTAGCTAGAAAGGCCACATTCTTTTGATTAAGTTTGCTTATAACAATAGCATTCAATCCAATATTAATATGGCCCCTTATAAAGCTTTGTATGGTAAGAAATATAGGACTTATTTATCTTAGAAAGATGTGGGAGAAAGAAATTTATTATGGTTAACTCTGGTAGATGAAACCACTATAAAGATTCATATGGTCCAAGGTAGGTTAAAATCTAGACAATATAGGAAAAAGATATATTATAATTCAAAGCATCGACTTGTAGAATTTTAAGTCAGAGAATTCATATATTTGAAAGTGAGTCTGATGAAAGGGTTAATCAATGTTGGCACAAAAGGAAAGTTGAGTCTAAGGTCCATTGGATCATTTAAAGTTATTGAAAGAATTGAAAATTTTGCTTATCGTCTATTATTTCCAAAGCATATGTCTGAAGTTCACATTTTATTTCATATATCCTTTCTAAGGAAATATATTTTTTATATGAAAGCATAGTCTCTCAAAAGGAAGTTGAAGTATAGTCAAATCTAAGCTATAGAGAAGAACCTAAAAAGATCTTCGCATATAATGTTAGGAATTTAAGGAGTAAACAAATTCTAATGGTTAAGATGCAGTGGAACCATCGATCTTATAGAGAAGTCACCTGATGGAATGAATCAGAGATGAGGTAGTTATACCCTGATTTGTATATTGAAATATCAAGGATGATATTTTTCTAAGGAGAGGAGGTTGTAACACCTAATGCTATAGTGCTTTGAATTTGTCTAGACCCGATCTAGCATGTTTTGTATGCTTAAAAGTTCATCATTTTCATTTTATACTTGTATGTGAATGTTCTATATGTGTGTATGGATTCTAGTCAAGAGTGTGTCTCAAGGGTCTATGTGCATGAAATCTAAAATCAAAATTCATTTCATGTGAGCACCATGACACTGGGCACTATAGGAAAATCATCAATTACTGGCGGCCTATTTCGGCGGCTAAAGTAAGTTTACCACTGGTTTCAAAAATTTTTGTTGGTTTACTGGCATTTAACAAACCTTCATAATAAACCACATAGGAAAGTAATTCTGACAGCTATTTTCCGGCGGTCAAACATTCTGGTGGTTTTTAAACGGCGTAACAGCTGGTAAATTCTAGCGGGCAAACTGCCGGCAACCGCTGGTTAATTACCGACGGCATACCGACCGTTTAAAACACCGTAATATTCGGCGGTCAAGCCGTCGATAATTTTGTCTACACCAAAAAAATTGGCGGCTAGATAAGCCATCCGGTATCAAAGTTTCGGGCGGCTAAATCACTGACTAACTATCGGAAACCTGTAACATTAGCAAAAAAAATTGACAGCCCTCTCTATTATTACCAATTTCTTCCACAATACATGCACAAAATTTAAAACATATATAAAACAACAACTTTAAGGGTATAGTAACAATACACAACCCATAGAAATAGAGTCCAAAATCAGCAGAATATTTCATATGAAATAACAAAACATAATCCATATGATTCATAATCAACATAGTATATGAAATTAACATTAATCATAATATATAAAATCCACACAATCAATAATGCAGATGTTCCAAATACACCAAAAAGTTCTTCAAAAAAAAAAAAAATAACACTAATCATCCTCTGTGTTCTTGCTGCCCTGTGATTCAGGTGTCGGCTCTTGCTCTTTCTTCTTTTATTTTCATCTCGATATGATCGTAGCTCCACTTGCATCTCATTTTGAATCTTTCTCATATCTTCTATCTCTCTTGTTAAGGCAATAATCCTCTAGGTAACAGTTTCTTCAGCTCCACTAACATAATAAAATGCTGACGTAGATGAATTGCCCTCATAAGCATATCCCTACGAACATAAGCCATAAACTCTCCCCCTTTGCCTTTCTCCAACAACATCTGACCACATGTGATACTCAAAATACTGGGTTGATCCCGAAGATGATCCCTCACCAGTAGAAGGCTGACTTTGCCAAACTCATACAAAATCATCCTGCGAGAATAAATCCATAAAATAAATTTATATTTATTTTGTTTTATTACTAAAAAAATTATACTTACATGAGCTTTTTTTGCCTTCTCATCAACCCACTGATTATCAACTTGATGTTGGTGAGTCATCGTATGTAACTCCAATGGTGTAGGCTCCCAACCAAGAAACTCTTTTTATAAATAAAAAATATAGTTAAAATAATATACATATATTTATTAAAATCTTTTACCAGTCATCGTCTATATTCAGTGTGAGGCACTTATCCACTAGTATGAAGAGAGCTTCCTAAACCCCATAATTAGATGCTCTGTTTTGCTTATTATACTCTCTCAATTTGGTGAACTCAGGGATCGCCCAAGCTCTGCTCAAATTTTCCCATACTCCCTCGCCAATCCATATTAGACGCTCATTAGACTTTCTAATATCTGTGAATATGTCCCTAGAATGAGTTGATCCTCTCCTCTCAAAATTTATTCTGATCCTCGTGTCATGCTCAGGCAACCACCTAAAATCTTTCTGTAAAATATAGGTATAATAAATAATATTAATACAAATAAAATCAAATATTTTAAGTCATGCCAAATAAATATACCTGAAATTCTCTAAACCATATATCCCTAACTTCCTTTGGGATCTTCTTCCATGATAAGTAAGGAGAATCATATTTGCTCCGTATGATGTCCCAAATCTTGTAGGTAGGCGGCCTTGAGGGATTGAAGCTGTAGGTTAAAATTTTTTTCAATAACATATAATAGATTAAATTATAATAACTTTACAAAATAAACTAAACTTATGTATCACCCTCAAGCTTGATGTATACACGCTTATCTGCTATAGTTGTAAGATCCCCAGTACCAACATATGCTTGTGTTGATGGTCCACCATGTTCTGGATGCATAGGAGGTGGAAAATAATAGGGGTGGGGGTAAGGAGGGTAAGGGTAGGTGGATAGAGCAATTTGTGATATTGGTGGGGGGGTAATATAGATAAAGTGGAGCTGAATGTGTCTGATCTAGAGAGGGAGATCGAGGACTCATAGAAATAGGGGGAGGGAAGTACCCAAGAAGGGGTGGTGGTACTCTAACCACAGGTGGATCTGACTGTCCCTGACCCTGCTCAGTGGGGGATTACTTCTGACTCCCAAGTGTGGTGATGGTATCACTGGTGGAATTGATCTCTGCCCCTCACCTTTATCACCCTATCTAGGCCGGCTTGGTCCACCGCTCAAATATTTCTTACAAGAAAACTTTGAAGTGAAGGATCTACGAGGAGGATCGTCACTTGAAGCCATCTATAGTAAAAGAAGTAATTATATTCTAATAATTATGAAGATTTACATAAGTAAAAATAATAAAAAATAAAATGTAGAATATTTAGTAATAACAAATATGAAGAATTACAAAATGTATAATGATTTATATATAAACATGATTTAATAAGAGACATTTACCAAGATTTATTTACTAACTTGATTTCTAAAAACTACAATACAATAAGTATATTACAATAAATTTAGTCACAAATTATAAGAAACTATTCACAATCAGAAATATTTTCATTACTCTCCAAGGTATCTTTACTTTCCTCCTCATTCTCACTTGATGAGCTTGTTAAGCTATTCACATCCTTTAACTATATTTCAACATTATGTGCTATAGTTGATATCTCATCAATTTCAACAGATCTATAACTTGACATCTTATCCTCTTGATGTGTAGTTGCTATGACATATTATTGGTCAATTATCCCTCGTGCTTTTATTTTTATGACAGCTAGCCAATCTTGTTTATCTCTACGATCACTGGGATATTTGCTAAAATAAACTTTAACAGCTTGACTTGCTAACACAAATGGATCAAACTTCCCATATCTTCTACTATATTTTTCTTATACTAAACTATATGCAGGAATAATCCTTGTGCCTCTATTTGGTATTGGATCATACTATTGATAGTTGAATAAACATACAAGATTCTCATCTTCTCCTGGGTATTGTAGCTCAAGAACCTCATTCAGAATACCATAATAATAACACTCATCTTCTTTATGAGTATTCCTTCTAACACAAACTCCATAATTTTCAGTTTTTCTTTCTTCACTCCATGCTTTGGAATGAAATCTGAACACATTAACTTTATATATTGGCCAGGTGTTTAATTTTTGCATTGGGCTTCATGTCAGTACATGCAGACCTTTATCAAAAACCTTATTACTGGGGTTGTGTATCTAAGAAAATTTTAAAATATTAAGGCTTTTAGTATTAAATAAGATGTAAATCAATAAAAAATTTTAAATTTAAGGGCTCATGTAAGATCTAAACCAAGCTGGGAATTTATTTACAGTAAGTTGTTCAACATCTATAGTTTCTGTTAGAGGCAAATTGCTTACAAAATATCTGGTGACAAATCATCCAAATAAGACTTCAGTATTTAAAATAAACATTACTCCTTTTGCACATTATGGAAAAATTTACTCTAAGATTGGTTAGACTTCTTCACAGTTCAGTAGCACATATAAAGTCACTATTTTAATTTTTAAATCATTGAGGAATCTTTTAACACATTTACCACTGGGTTTTTCATGACTTCTAAAGACTGATAGTGCAGATTGCGATTGTTCTTCTATATCAAAGTCCATGTTACAACCAATCTTTATTATTGTACTTCTTACATGGGGCTCAAAGTAGTAGGAGCAGAAGTGGGTGGTTTCTTGAGACAAATATGCTTCACATATTGATCCATCTGGTCATGCTTTATTCTTAATATATTTTTTCAACTTGTTCAAATATCTACTAGATGATTAGAATTATTATTTACCATTAAAAATATTTAAGACAATATATTAAAAATATGTTTCACCTCTCAAAAGGGTACATCCAACGATATTGCATAGGTTCACCAACTCTAGCTTTATAAGGTAGATGGACTAGAAGATGTTTCATATAATCAAATAATCCTGAGGGAAAATTTTTTTCTAACTTATATAGGATGATTGGTTTGTTCTCCTCGCTCCTCTGTAAAGCATCTTCACTTAGTTTAAATTAACATAGGTCTTTGAAGAAAATGCTAAGCTCTATCAACAAATTTGATATGTGATCTGGTAACGAACATACTATGATTGGAAGAAGAACCTCCATAATTATATGACAATTATGACTTTTTAGTCCAAATAATCTCATAGATTTAAGGTCTACACATCGGCTTAAGTTTGATCCATAGCCATCAGGTATTTTTAAACCTTTAAACCATTGACATATTGATCTTTTTTGCTCTAACGTGAAAGAGTAAGGTGCTTTGGGCTTTATTATTTTACCATCGTTGGTTGTTACTAACTCTAGATTAATTTCTTCACCGGAAGTACTCTTTTATATGCATTCTAGCTTTAATATTATCCTTGCTCTTGCCTTTAATATCCATAATTGTATTAAAAATATTATCCAAAAAATTCTTCTCAATGTGCATAACATCCAGATTATGCCTTATCAAATTTGTTCTCTAATATAGTAATGTCCAGAAATTACTTTTTTTAATCTAATTATGTTGAACACCATATCCCAGAAATTTACACTCTAATAATATTAGAAAATCAATAATTAATGAAAATTTAAAAAGTCTTTATAGTACAATATCACCACTTAATCTGGGTGGGGGAGGTGACCTCTCAACTCTATTTTTAACAAATGTTTCCTAATTTCTCCTAAATGGATGATCAATAGGTAGAAGCATACGATGACAATCAAACCAAGTATTTTTTCCTCCATATTTTAGTATGAAAGATTTAGTATTCTCCATGTAGTAAGGGCAAGCTAATTTTTCTGCTATGCTCCAACAAGATAACATACCATAAGCTAGAAAATTACCAGTGGTCTAAAGCAATGTAGCTCTAAGGAGAAAATTTTGTTTGATTGAGCTGTCATATGTGATGATACCTTCTTCCCATAATAACTTCAGATCATTAATTAATGGTTGTACAAAAATATTAATTTTTACTTTTGGATTATATGGTCTAGGTATTATAAGTGTTAAGAACATGTACGGGATAGTCATACACATCTCTTGTGGAAGGTTGTATGGTGTTATTATAACTGGCCAATAAGAGTATGGTGAAGCTACTTGACTGTATGGAGGAAAACCATCAGCACATAATCCCAATCTTATGTTACGTAACTCAGCAGCAAATGAAGCATGCGTTCGATCAAAATATTTCCATGCTTCAACATCTGATGGATGAGAAAGAACACCACTGTTTGTTAATTTCTCCTTATGCCATCTCATATGACCTACTGAACTCAATGATGTGTAGAGCCGCTGAAGTCTTGGAATGATCTGTAAATAAAATAAATGGAAATATGGAATATCTTTCTTTTGATGATGTTATTTTCTTGAGTTTGGTTTAAATTGAGGGGTATTACAGATGTAATAATAAACTTCTATCGCATCATCCTTGTAGTATAACATACATCCATTTATATAATAATCAATTTTTGTAACAGTGAGATCCAACTTGAATACTAATTTCTTTGTTCGATATAAATCTGTGGGGATTAAATTATTTGCTGGATTTATTTCCTTGAGAAGATTAATGAAGTAATTGAAACAATCACAAGGAATATTATATTTAATTTTGATTTTTAGCATCCTCATAGCAATTGATAATTCTGAATAAATTTTGCAATCATCCCAAATTAGTTTTTGAGCAACATGTAATAATTCAAAGAATTTTTGAGTTTCAACGTTTGGTGGCTCTTCCACACTAGCCCTTAAATTAGGACCTACTACATCAAAAACAAGTTCTTCGTATTTCAAAAGCTTTGGATGGACCAGCATGAGTATCTCTGTGTGGCTCATACTCACCATGTAAGGTCCAAATCCAGTAGTTTGGAATAAATCCCCTACAATATAAATCAACCTTTACATTATTTGGCTTACAGAATACTTGATTTTATGCTTCGAACATGGACATCTAAATATTCCATCAAACTTAAATGTAGGTAGTTGAGATGCAACTTGAATAAAAGTCTCAACTCCCTATATAAATTCATTTGTCAATTCTCTTCAACCCGATAATAATCTATTATACATCCAATATCTCTCTTTCTGAATAGTCATTTAAATGTTAAAGAAAACGTTCGTTCCCTACATAATTGTGAAATAAATTATTAGAATAGATGTAGCTTTAAATCTCGTTTAAATCTAATAAAGAAATATCATTTCTAATATTTTTTTAGTAAAGAGATCTTCTTAGGTCTACCTCTATCTTTTTTTAATGTAAGTAAAATCTTATACCTGATCTACTTTCCTAATCAGGTCATCGAAAGGTCGTTGTTTTAAGCAACCAAACCATCTAAGGTGACTTATCTCTGTAAAACTTAACTTAGTATTATGCTTCTCTTTTAATAATGCATTGTAGGTCTCACCACCATCATATAGAATTTTCCCTTAACTTTGAGGGGGGTATTTTTCAATCACACAACAACCCTGATGCATTCCTCCACTTCAACCATCCAACTTGATTTTTGTTAATAACATCCCCATCTATTTCACCTTCATGTTTGGCAAGTAAATGTTACGACACTTAATATCCCTATCATGTTTTAAATCAACTCAAGCAAGAACCTTTATAATCTAACGAAGGTAGACATCCATAATTCAAGTTTACCTTCAACTCCTTCTCTAGTCTTATCAACAAGAATAATATCATAAGAAAAAAAAAAGAGAGTATAACCTCTCTAGTCTTATCAATAAGAACATCCATGATTAAAACAAAATGATATGGGCTTTAGGCTTGTCTAAAATCAACCTACCATCCATGACTAAAGCAAAATGATATGGGCAAAGATTACTAATAACATCCATGCTTAAAGAAAAAAAAAAGTAAATGCATGGAGATCACCTTCGGGAATCAGTGATCATACTGAGGGCGTCGATGGGCAGACTGAGTGCATCGATGGGCGGACTGAGGGCATCAATGGCTAGAGTTAGGGTGTCAGCGGCCAGATTCCTATGGATGCAGGTCAGAGCCGAGAGCTTGAAAACTTTGGATGAAAAAACTAAATGCAAAGAGATGAGGAGATAGGGCCAAGGGGCCAATTTTAGGGCAATTACCGGCAGTTTTCAGGTGGTCTGGACCGCCGAAAAAAATTCACTTAACACCGGCGACCAAACTACCGGTAATTGTCGACGCCTATAAAAAAACTGGCGGTATGTCCGACGGTCAGTTTACCGCCGGTGTTTCTGGTGGTTTCTTATTAAAAAGCACTGGTTAATATCGGGGTTAAACCACCGGTTTAAGGGCCGATAATTTCGGCGGTCAAATGATCGCTGGTATTACCGCTAGTAAATAGTGATTTTCCTATAGTGGGGGTTGACAATGCTATAGTGTTGAGCCCTTTGTATCTTATGGGAAAAATGGGATCTTTGGGGGTGCTATGGTGCCATATCCTTTGTTTGGCTAAAGTTTTAAAGAGAGCTTTGTGGCACTGGGTCTTTGAGTGTTGTGGCACTGGCTTAGATATTTTATAAATATTAAATTCACTTATTTTCCAAAACCCATTTCATTTCATACCCTTTAAGTAGTTGGATATAGTGTGTGTGTGAGAAAGAGAGAGAGAGAGAGAGAGAGAGAGAGAGAGAGGAGAATTTTTTAGTGAAAAAGTATATTTTGGGTGGCTTCGGGTCATTTTCATCCATCAAGGAAGTTTGAGAAATTATTTGGGCATAGGATGGATATATTTTTCCTATCTTAGTTTTTAATAATTCAATTTTTTTTTGGATTTTCTTGATTTATGGATTAAAATTTTAACGTAAATATGGATATTTATTCACTGGGTAAAATTTCTCCATGTAACTTTTTGTATGTCGTAATTAAAAATATTTTTCATATTTTAATAATTTATTTATATATTTTCACTAGGTAGTTTTGGAAATATACTATTTTATTGATATAGAGAGATATTCTAAAATTTAAATAGTGTGATAATATAATAAAAGCTTCAAAATATAGTTATGAACAATATACAACAATGGTAAAGTTTTGAAAAATATTAAATTTTATATGTAGTTTTCCCTCAAATTTCTAATTATTTGACTATCAGTAGGATACTCTATGAAATCATGTGATGACTTTGAAATTATGTACCTTATTTGAAAATACATTTATTTCTATGTTTATATTTTTTTGAAATATGTGAATATTGATGAATGCTGATGATTAAGGGAAGTTCTAACTTGTTATCTGTTGGGAGTCATAAGAACTTAAAATATCTAAATATCTATAGTGTTATATATTTGAAAGTCATAAGAGCCTATTATATGATATGTCAGCACAGGGATTCATAACGGTCTAAATTCTAAATGTTGATATATGTTGGGAGGAATATGGGTCTGAGGGAAATTCTCTCTATTCTAAGGTGTAAATAGGAAATGCTTACTGTTCTATTTCTTTATTTTTATATTATTTTCACAAATGAGTTAGAGATATTGTCTACTGCTCTATAGATACTATTTATTCTAAGCAATCTAGTTTGACCTTTGTACGGATGAATTTACTTTACCCTATTATTTTTATTGTATTTTATATTGAAAGTAATAATTATTAAAGACTTGGGTAGGTTAAATGTAGTCTGTAGAGCTATGGTGCTCATGTGTAATTTCTGCATCTTTTTTTGGTTAGGATAAAGGGAAGGGGAAGGCTGAGTAGAGGGAAGGTTATAGGTTCTAAGATTTGAGTTTGTGTAGGTATGTTATATAGATATTGATAATCATGAATTTGTTCCTTCTAATATGTATCGTTTATGCCATATATTACAACAACATCAAGTCTTTATCCCACTATATGAGGTCATTTAATTGAATCCTTTGTCTCCATTGTGTTTTGTTAAGATTCGAATTCTCATTTAAATCTAAAAAAAGGTCATTTCTAATATTTTCCAATCGAGTCTTTTTAGGTCTATTTCTACCTTTCTTAACATAGGCCAAATTTAATATAGCTACTCTCTTAACCGAGTCATCAAAAGGCCAACATTTTATGTGACCAAATCATCTAAGGCGACTCTCTCAAATCTTATATGTCACCGGAGCTACTCTAACCTTTTCATGTATATACTCATTTCACTTTCTATCTCTAAGAGAGAAGCTTCTCATCCACCTTAGCATTCTCATCTTTGTAACACTTAACTTAATTTTATGCTTATCTTTTAATGGCTAATATTTTGCACCATAAAGCATTGCAGGTCTCACCACCATTTTATTTTCTCTTAAGTTTGATGGGGGTACTTTTGTATCACACAATAGGCTAGAAGCATTCCTCCACTTCAATCATCCAACTTGAGTTCTACTAATAATATCCCCCATTTAATTCACATTCACTTTGAATAATATACCCAAGATATCTAAAATGTGTACTCTTATTAATGACTTTATCACATAAAATCAAAATCCCCCAGTCCCACTGCGTTGATTTAATTTAAAAAATTCTAGAGAGCTCATCGCCACAGTGTTACGTAACCTAGCGCTATGATGCCCCAGGGGAAATTTCTAGATTTTAAAACATGCAAACAGACACCCTTGACCTGCTTCAGTAGACATGCAGACTTTCACATGCATACAAAATATTCCCAAACACATGTAGAAGTGTTTAAATGTAGAAATTCAATAAATTACCGTGAATCAAATTAGGTTAGAATAGGTGGAATGGTGTACCAATCTATAGATGTTACATACTTTAAGTGTCCTTCCTAGAGGAGCTTCTCTAGTAGGGCCTTAAGGACCCAAAAATCATCTATATTATAACCATTCTTATTATGCTAAAGACACATCTAATGGTTATTATGATTAATTTGATTATTGTAGAATGGTGTTGACCATATAAAATATTATGTTCCTGGATGGTTAAGAAATACTCTCATAGTGAATGATGGCAAGGGGTTTTGGAGACCCCTAAAGTTTAAGGGTGTGATGTTTCTCACCTTTTGTATGGGATGATCTTGACTAGGCAATTTGCCAAGTATATCAATAAGGAAAAGGTGCATCCACCTATTCCCCTAACTAATGATCAAATCATAATCTTAGATTTTTTATGATCTAAGAGGATTTGGAAATCATTTTGACCTAAAATTTTTTCTAACTAGTCACATCAAAAATATACATTAGTTTATAAACTCATGCTTTTTTTTAAAATAGTTGTAATCTTCTTAGCTAAAGAAAGCATGGAATGAGGTTTCAAAAGCATAATGAAAAGGCCATCTTTCTTTAGCTTAGGCTCCAAGTTAGTGATTTCATGAGAGGCCTAGGATATTTAATTAACATAATTATGGAGAGAGACTTGTTCCCCCTATCTAAAATATAATATGTTCTTGGTGGATTTAATCAACATTTATAGGTAGCAATTTCTAATACGAATTGATGTTCTAGCCCATGTAAAAAGGGATGTTTTCATGTGAGTTTCATGAACCATCTTGAGTTACATGTTTCAAGGTGGTGGTTACAATATCTGTTGTTAGGGAACCCAGATTATTTTTGTTAATGATTGCCAATTTAAATTTGATTAGTAATTATGAGTCTTAGGCTTCATTTGGGACATTTTTCTTATTGCTTCTTAAAATAAGTTTTTAGTACAAAAATTTTAATTTATTCCAGAAAATTGCTTTAAGAAGCAGTAAGAAAGCTATCCCAAATGAAGCCTTAGAGTGTTTAAAGGAGACTAGGATAAGTTAAGAATAGATTGGATAAGTGGAATTCCAAGTGTCAAAATTACTTTGTGAGCATTGCGACGTTGGAATTGCCAGTGCTACAGTGTTGAGCTCTTAGGTGGAGGGGGAAAAAGAGCATGTACTGTGGTGTTGAGGGCATTGCTCTGGTTCAAAGTCTTAGTTGGAGAGATTATAGGAAAATCTGAAAGATTTTTTATTTGTGTAGTGGTATTGGGAGTCGAGCATCATGGTGTTACCCAAATTACTAGTTTTTAAATAATAAAATATCTAAATCCATTTTGTAAATCCCATTCCATCTTAGCCATTACTAGAGAAGAAAGGAGGAGAAGAGGAAGCGAAGAAAGGAGAGAGAAGGGAGGAGAGGGATTTTGGAGGTCAAAGCTTGGAATTCATCCATCAGGTCTATTCAGGATATTGCAAAGCACGAGATAGACTTTTGAACCTATATCTCTGATTTATGTTTTAGTGATTCTATAAAAGGTAATAGATAAAAATTTTTTTCTCATATTTCATGTTGTTTTCATCGTGTAACTTCTAATATGTTATTGTATTATTTACTCTGAATGTTTTGTCTAAAAGAAATTAATTTTTTATCACTCAAAATTTTCTACACAACTTATTTAGAATATAACTAAATTGAGACTGTTCTGACAATTGTAATTGTTATGTAAAAGTCATAAAATGTTTCTATAAGTATTCCTATGAAGTTAGAAATTAAAAGGAAAAAAGTTCAGTGTGTATGATGGTGTACATGTAATGTGACTTTCTCTTATAGTTCATGTATTCTCTGAGTACTGTATTAGGTTTATAATTTAATTATTATTGTATTTGCATATGCATTATTAATAGCATGATGATGGAGATGTTCTTATATGTGAAAAAAATATACTCTTTAATATATTACAAGGGCCCTATATGTTCTATTATTTTCCCATCTACCTAGTGTGGATGTGGGAGGGATTATAGGCCCACTTGCTGCAAGTGGATATGGGAGGTTATGTGGTATTATTCTATTCTAATTCTAGCCCCACTTACTATAAGCATGTGTGAGAGATTAAAGGGAGGCATAAGTGTAAGTGGAGTTATAAGAAGACATTATGACATGTGCATTATAATTATTACATTACATAAAGATTAATAAATTGAGTATAAGTAATATTCTAAACTGAAAGGTATACATTTCTAAATTTTTGTATAAACCTTGGTAAAATGTGAAGCCCAAATGCAAGTGAATCTATGATGGAAAGTATTATAATATGTATATAAAAATCTTTATAAAAGTGGCCTTATAAGTAAGTGATAACTTTAGAAATAAGTATATACTGAAATCCTAGGAAATTATGTTTTACTAGTACACTTATTCCTATTAAGTTACTACCTTTTTAATTACATTGGAATTTTATATTTTAATTTGAATATTAATATCAGTGATGGGTTAGGGAAAGAAGTCTATTGAGCTGGTTGTGCTCACTCTATTCTTTCTAATATTTTAAGAAAAGGGAAGGGCTTAATAGAGTAATTAAGGTGTGGAGACAAGTTCCTCTAGATTTGAGTGAAAGGCACTATTTTGTGATCTAGTGTTTTCATTATTTTGATGCTTAGAAAAGTGGTAAACTAGATTAATGTATGTGTATTTTGATGAAATGAATTGTGTTGAATTGCTCTTATTATTAAAATTTTATAGAAGCTTTAGTTGTCTCTATTGGTGGATGAGTTGTATAATTATAGGTTAAGGATATCAATCCTTCCATTAGATCTTAAGGCTTCATAGTAGTGAAGATATAATAGTGCATGTTATTGGACAAGGGAGATAATGCCATGATGTTATTGAAGCTCCTTATATGCTTGATGGGGTTTATTGCCACTTTATAGTGATCAAGTAGTAGAACTTTCAATCTAATTGGTAGGGTTTCTACCAAAATTTATATTGAGATGGGAGTGTAGGTCTCACACTCCATAAGGATTTTTAGAGCAACCATCTTGGGTTATTTACCCAATGAGTTAGTCATAGGTATCGGTGTTGCATATGTGATTATTGACACTACTAAATCATTAGGTATTGGACATCAAGCATTATGAAGAGTGCTAGAGGATTGATGGTGCCCAAGGTGGTAAGAGTACTAGTAGGCATATTTTCCTAGAATGTTGCATTCAATATGGTGTTAACAATGCCCAATTGATCTTAGAATTATGTCAAAAGGGCCAAGATGCTTGGCTAGGATGGGAGGCCTTTGCTGCCATTCCTAAAGTTGGTGATGGTGGCTCTTAATTCACAATGATTGGAGTAATCATCCATATGAATAGTTTGACTCACTCAAAAATATCTCAATGAGAGCATCAAAGATGTTAACTAGTGAAAGAAGTTAATGTGAAAGCTCCATAAATTTGATGGAGAAAAGGAAGATTTTAATGAAAAATTTTAAGTAAGATAACTTCAGTTGATAGGGGTTGGCTAGGTTAGTTTGAATGGCAACATAACTAAAAAAGAAAATTGAGAATTTAGTATGGTTCTATGGTCTTTGCCTTCTTTCACTTTTACCTCAAAATAGTTCTTTTTTCCAACTAATAATCAATTACATTTGAGAAGGAAAAAACATGTTTGGTGTTCTCTTATAAAGAAGAAGTTACAAAAATCTTTTTGAAGAGAGTGGGCAAAAGAGATAGAAAGAGAAAGATTCCTCTTTATGTTCCTATATCTCCACCTCATTATGTGGATAAATTTGAATGTGTATTAATTATATTTAGTAGGATGAGTATTACCTTGGTTTCACATTTAATAGTTAGAGTGTGGATTATGGCATGGGTTTTATCTTTCCACATTATCTTCTCTCTCCAAAAGAGGTGTTATCATCAATGAACCATCTTTAGAGGTATGATGGTTGGTAACAATAGTGCCAATGATATAGAAGATTTACCAATAAATAATCAGTTGATATAGAGTTTTTAGGTTTAGTTAGCATAATGTGTTTGGTTGATCAAGTTCTTGGACCTATGATAAGAACCCAATTAGTATGTATTATATTGATCCTAATATTTGGTGGTTGTGGGGATAACAAGATTATTGAGATGAAATTGCATGAAATGATATATTATAATCTCTTTAAATTTTGACTTTTAAAACTTTTATTGAATTCTTTGAATGACCTCAAATAGTAGCATGCTCTTGATTGTAGAAATTTTCTCAAATATTCACTGCTCATCCTTCTATCATGAATTTTATAGTAATATGGTAAGTATAAACTACAACTTTAAAGGAGTTGAAGAAAGGATGACTAAGAAACAAATCAACAAGGCATTAATTATGATGAATTCAATCATTCCATTGTATTGGTGCTCTTCTTCTCCTCATGCAATTGGCATATAATTATTCCTTTTTGTCTCATTGTGCTCATAAAAACTTTCAAAAAATAAGTTCATAGAACTCCACCTTTTAAAAAGAATGCTACTAATCATAAAACTAAATAATTAGTGTTGTGGTGATGAGAACAATATTATACTGATAAACATTCATTAACTTATCTATGTCAAATAAAATAAGTTGGATGACTTTAGTAATTAGAAGTTTAGATATTTTAGTTGAATTTACCCCTCCTAGCTAGAGTCGTTTGAGGCTCACTTACTTCGAATCTTGTATTCTTACTCCAAAAATTATTAGAACACGGCCCCAAGCAATATGAGTTATTAAATAAAGAACTTGCTTGTTTTGCAATTCCTTCATGGTTGTCTTATTCAAGATTAATTCCCTTAATTTTCTACATCAATTAGTTTTATAATTAAATTTTAGGAAGGTTAGAAATCCTCCACATCAATACCATAATCTATGTGAGATTAACTATATTTGGAAGATTCTTTGGTGTGCGTAGTAACCCCACATTAATGTTGATCGATGAAATTAATATTTATTATGATTGAATTTAATAATATTAAACCCTCATAGTCTCATAGGAGTACATTTTAGATATTAAGAGGTCAGGCCACATCTTCTTTTTGCTTCTAAAAAGGTTCTCATATTATATTTGTGCCTCTTAGGGCGATAGTGTTGTGGTCATTCATGGTGGTGTTATTGCCGATACAAGTAAAGATAACATCGGTTCTTGGTCAAATTCAAATTATGTTTAGGTCAAACTCGATGATTCTTATGAAATCACTTGAAAGTCACCACTAAAGTGAAGCCATGTGGATGACTAAGTGTGTTGTTATATTCTTTGGTCATGATACAACTTTTGCCAAATTCAATGACATAGTAAATGCCCTCGATTAACATAAATGGATCGGTATGGCTTGTGACATAATTAGATCCAAATCCTTTATCTCTAACATCTCTTGTTAAGATCGCATGATAAAATTTATTAGGAACTCACTCTACGCTTACCTCATATTCAATAAAATTATAAATTCTATAGAGATTTCTAGGTGCTTACAAATTGGCTGATGAATTGCCTCTTGATCTCCACAAAGGATGATATATTTCATAATAGAAGATGGTGGGGATCCTTGAATGCGGTAAAGAATAGTCGACACCTTTGAGCAACATTGATATACAATAATAAAGTGGCTAGCTCATAAGAAGCATCTATCCATATTCATCACACATAAGAGGAGGTTGGATTGAAATTTATCAATATGTAACAAAGTAATTTACTAACAAGATTAGATAGAAAATAAAAAGAAAGAGAAGTGCAACAACAACAAGCCTTTGTCCCACTACGTGGGGTCGGCAACATGAATCCTTTTTCTCCATTGTGTCCGGTTCAAAGTCAAATTCTCGTTTAAATCTAATAGAGAAAGGTCATTTCTAATATTTTCTAACCAAGTCTTTTTAGGTCTACCTCTACCTTTCTTAACATAAGTCAAATCTAATACCTCTACTTTCCTAACTGGGTCATCGGAAGGCCGCCGTTTTATGTGACCAAACCATCTAAGGCGACTCTCTCTAATCTTATCCTCCACTGGAGCTACTCCAACCTTTTCACGTATATGCTCATTTCGTATCCTGTCTCTAAGAGTAAATCCACTCATCCACCTAAGCATCCTCATCTCCGCAACACATAACTTAGTATTGTGCTTCTCTTTTAATGGCCAACATTCTGCACCATAAAGCATTGCAGGTCTCACCACCATCTTATAGAATTTTCCCTTAAGTTTAAGGGGGACTTTTCTATCACACAACAAGCCCGATGCATTCCTCCACTTCAACCATCCAACTTGAATTCTACTGATAACATCCCCATCTATTTCACCATCACTCTGAACAATAGATCCAAGATATCTAAAACGTGTACTCTTATTAATGACTCGATCGCCCAAAGTCACAATCCCCTCACTAGGTCTATTACTGCTAAAATTACACTCCATATATTCAGTTTTAGATCTACTCAAGCGAAAACCTTTAGACTCTAAGGTTGATCTCCAGACTTCAAGTTTACCTTCAACTCCCTCTTTAGTCTTGTCAACAAGAAGAATATCATCAGCAAAAAGCATACACCAGGGTACATCCTCTTGTAAATGTCTAGTGAGAACATCCATGACTAACGCGAAAAGATATGGGCTTAAAGCTGATCCTTGATGTAATCCAACCGAAATAGGGAAATACTTGGTCAAACCACCTTGTGTTTGAACACAAGTAGTAGCTCCTTCATACATATCTTTAATGATTTGAATATAAGCATTATTAACTCCTTTCTTTTCAAGAACTCTCCATAGCACTTCTCTTGGAACTTTATCATATGCTTTCTCTAAATCAATAAATATCATATGTAGATCCTCCTTATTCTCCCTATATTTCTCCATCAAACCTCTCAATAAATGTATGACTTCCATAGTAGACCTACCAGGCATGAATCCAAATTGATTTTGAGAAACATTAGTATCACGCCGCAGCCTACGCTCCATAACTCGCTCCCATAGTTTTAAAGTGTGACACATTAACTTAATTCCTCTATAATTCGCACAATCTTGTGCATCACCTTTATTCTTATAAATAGGAATCAATACACTCATTCTCCACGCATCTGGCATCTTTTTAGTCTTCAAAATATGCCAGATACGTGGAGAATGAGTGTATTGATTCCTATTTATAAGAATAAAGGTGATGCACAAGATTGTGCGAATTATAGAGGAATTAAGTTAGAATAGAGAAGTGTGAAATAAAATATAGAATAAGAAGCTCTGAAATTTAATATATCAAAATAAAATATAAGACTTATGTACAGCGGCCGAACGATCCCCCTTTTATGAGGTGGGTAAAATTTTAAGTAATTAAATAATAATAATAATAATAATAATAATAATAATAATAATAATAATAATAATATGTAAAATTAGTATTTTTGAGAAAATATAGAACCAGTAAAATAATACCAATAAAATATGTAACAGTGTGAAAAGTTAGGATTTTTTATTTAATTAATTAGCCAATTCATTTAAATTAGAGGGTTAAGTTGGGCATTTTTTGTAAGAATTGGGCAAAATGGCAAATTGTGGGTGATCAAATTTCTAAAAATTAACATTTTCGTAAGAAATAAAATTCTATTTTGAGGGTGGGCATTTGCCCACTCTGGAGCTAATGTGGCACCACCCTTGCTTACATACATGACTTTATTGTGAGATTTTTTCTCTAATCCTGTATTTATAGGTTTAGCACAATGCATAAAAACGATAAGAAAAACAACAACAACAATAACAAATATTTATCGCACCCACTACGTAGGGTCGGATATCTGAATTCTTTTTCTACATTATATTTATTAAGAGTTAAATTCTCAATTAAATCTAAAAAAAATGATAAAGAAAGGTGAACCTAAACACTATAAAAGCTATAAGAAATGCTACGTTTAAATAATATAGATAAAATTATAGAATAAAGCTTAGCAAGTGCTTCCTTTAAAATGAATTTAACTACCCTATACCCACCTCATTATATAGTGAATGAATGCTGACTTCTAGGTGAAGGAGGAGTTCAATTGAGATCGAGTCCCTTCTCACTTCGATGAAGTCTTTAGGACTTTCCTATGGGTGGTGGTTAGCTTTGTGACCTTGGCGAATTCACTTAAACATTGTTTGGGCAGCTTTTGGTCATTATTTTTTTGTAAATTTCAGGAGATTTTTGTACTAAAAAAATATTTTATAAAGTAACAAGAAAACTGTCCCAAATGAAGCATTAGTGAGTTTGGAAAATAGCATTAGCGGCTTGAGTAACATACTGTACTTTTGACTAAGGATCTGTTTGGGACGACTATAATTTTTATAAGTGGGATAGTTTCTTATTGTTTTGTCAAGCAGCTTTATAATACAAAAAAGTTTTGATTTAAAATTGTTTGTACTAAAAAATTGCTTTAGAAAGTATAAACAATTTGTCCAAAATGAAGCCTGGAAAAGAGACAGAAGAAAATAACTTATATAAAATCCACAAAATAAATTGAAACAATAAGGAAAGTCGTCCGGTGTGACGAATATATATATATATATATATATATATATATATATATATATATATATATATATATATATATAAAGGACAAATACAGACCGAGATACTGCCTGGCATAGACTCAGTTAAATACATAATATATCATTGTATTCGAATCAGAGTCTCCCTTAGTTGCCTCGAGACCATCCAAAAGGAGGGAGACATGCTTCATCATTGTAGAAGGCCCAAAATTGAGGCTGCCTTGACAAAACTAAGGCAACACGAGAGGCATCGGTATAGTCTGAATCGGAAGGCAACATGAGAGGCTTCAAAACATTCTATATCAAACGGCAACAGGAGCAACAAATGACACAACGAGACAGAAAATTGCGCAGCTGTTCAGAGAAATATTGTAGAAGGGAACAAAAAAAATTATTAACCTAAATTTGTGATTAAGAAAAAATTACAAAAAACCAAAGCTTTTGAATAGAAGGATTGAAGAGTCAGATTTCTCTCTCCTTCCTGTTCCAGCAGGCTGGCAGCTGCTGTTGTCTTGCGCTTCTTTGATCAGCAGAACAGCGCCGCACGTGTGGCAGGAAGCGGTTCGCACGCTCGCAGCATTGTGGGGTCGAGCACGAGTACCCATAACTCGAGTGTTGAGTGTGTCCTCTGAGTCGACACCGGCTGCAGAAAAGTTAATGCAGGGAAGGAGAGATAGTGGGTGCAACTGTGGGTTAAAAAACGGTGGCTTTAATGGCGCGGAGCACGATGCTTTTGAATGCCAGCCCCATCACCGTAGGCCTAGTCACTTCTTGCTTTTCTTTCACTGAATTTTTTTTTTTTAGAAAATTAAAGGCAAAGTTATATGGAAAATAGTTACATGCGTGAAATTGTAAAACAATCAAAAAAATAAAACTGTGGAGCAAAAAAACCGCTGATTACAGCAATGAGAGCGAAGACTCATCAATAAGTGTTATGGAAGGTACACAAGGCAGAATAGAACCAAAAGACAGAGAGGAGCTGAAGAAGCACCAAAATTCACGATTAGGCTCAGAAAGCAACGAATTGCATCCACAAAGTTATAATATGTAGATATAATTATGCTTTAATTATGATAATTTTTTTCTAATTTTATGAGCATTATAGATTTGAAAATAAGAAGTATTATAATTCCTAAAAAAATTGATATATTTCAGTATAAATAAGTTTTTTAAAATCATTAGGTGTCCGTTCTGTAAACTAATTCCACCAAATTTTTAGACACATGAAGATATTTTATGAGTATTTTTTCATAATTTTTGAATCCCTAGATTTGACGATATAAAAGTGTTTATAAAGATTTAATGCTAAAACCTAAATAATTGATATAATTATATCCATACCCTCATATATTTTATTATAAATATCTTTAAACACTTACAATATTTATTAAAACTTTATTTTCCCTTTCTCATCCTATTAATAGAAAAGGGAAAATGAAAAATAAAAAAAAGAGGAGTGAGGAGAGAAAAGCTAAGATTTAGATGTCATAAAGTCATTTTTGTCAATCGGTTCACTTGAAAATTTTACTCATCTCAAAATTGACAATCATTACCCTACATCTATTTTTAATAATTTTATGTATTTTATATTTTATAAATTTTAATTTAGTCAAAACTTATAAAATTTGCGATATCTTGAACTTAGTAAATTTTTACAATGCAACTTTTTGTATATGATAGATATAGTCATCTAGAGTATTTCGATTATAATATTTTTAAATTTTATCAAATAAATTAGAAGCTACTATTTTCTAAAGTAAATGTATAGAGTACAAATTTTATAGATTTCTATGCATTTTATAAAATATTATATTTCATATATAATATTGACTTATATTATATAGAAAAATATAACATTTGCATGTAAGTAAGGCAAGCTAGTTGTTAACACTATAATTAATACAGGTTGGCTCTTATGGGAAGGAGGGTAGGCCGATAGACTTTTCTTTAAATAAAATGTTAGCGGTATAATCATAGTTATAGCCTGTAACTGATTGCCTGAATTAAGCCGATACATAGAGGATGATAATTTTTAAATGATTATTGAAAGACACTAGTAAAAATAAATGAAAGATAAGATGAGTTTGATTGATGGATAGAAATGACAGATAACAGAAAGAATGATAAAACATAATTTAATTTAAAACTGGATATCCTACACTATAGGAAAAATGTCCATTTCCGATGGCCCGATCCATAAAAAATGAGAGAAATCAGTCAGAAAAGTAGCTTTCTAGTGGATTTCGGACAGAAAATGGTTCGACAGTAAAGCGTGTGTCCGAAATAAGTTTCCAACATAAATAAGCTTCCGACATAAGTATTTCTGCCAGAAATATTTTCGATGAATTTTTTACGGACTTCCAGCAGAAATTTGTCCAAAAAAGGTGTTTAATATAACTCATATTCCTACAGTTTTATCCACCAGAATTTACAGCAAAATATATCCACCAGAACGTCCGACAGCTAATTTGTAGGAAACTTCTGCCAGCATTTTTGGTGAGTCGGAAATTCTACTGGATATTTTGCCGGAAGGCTTGCCAAAAGAACTGGCATAATTTTCGACGAATAATCCTTTGAAAATATGACAGATATATTCCATTAGAAACTGCTTTGCAATTCACCGTATCGTAGTTTCCGACGGATAATCTGCTTGAAATTCGTTAGAAACCTATAGCACAAAAAAAGTACATTCGCTTAGTTATTGTACAACATAATAATTCCACAATCATATAGTCAAAACATACATATATTATCCTCACATTTTAACATTGCACAAAAATACTGATGCTAAAATAATAACCCATTTGATCAGAAAAAATGTTCAAGAATTATCAAATAGTTCTACAACAAATGTCAAGTTTCTTATACAATAAAAATTCAACATAAAATCTACAAACACAAAGTAATAACATGTACAATAATAACACAGCCTACTCAGAATCTGTTTCGTCATTCTCCTCCTCTACCAATGCTGGTTGTTTTCTATTGAACTGCTTCTTCATTCTCTACCGCTCCTCCAATATCTGACTTTGCTATATCTGCATGCCAGCTTATGATTTTCGGACATGATCTAGCTTTGTTGTAAGGGCAGCCACTTGTTGGTTTACCCCTCATAAGCTGGAGCCACCAGAGGTCTACCCCTCGTACGCGTAGGCTTGCGAGCCTAATCCATAAACTTGTCATTTCTGCTTTCCATTTACCGCTTGCAACCAATTGTGGTAGTCAGAATACCAATGTTCTAGCATGAATCTTCTACGATAAAGATCAACAGTTACCTCATTTGGTATGAGGTGCACTTGATTTTTATATTTAGAACATGGAAAATGAAACATTCCAGATACCCATAGATGGAGTTCAATTTATAAAAGGCATACATGGAGTTCATTTTAGAATGGATAAATGGGCCCAAGAATGAGAAAATCATGGTAGGATTTGTTATAAAAGGCATCGATAATGGGTAGAGCTAAAGGAAGCCTTGTCAAGAGTTTTGTTGTAGAAGACAACGACGGACTCCAGTGTCATTTTGGGAAGAAAAGAGATCTCGAAACTTGCGACTAACCTTGTTGACCAAGGCTAGAGAATTAAACCAGATTTTGGTTTCTTAACTGCTTGAGCCAATGAGCTGAGCTAGCTCAATTTCAAGCCCGAGCACGCATAATACACAAGCTATAATTTGAGGTCGAGCTCGAGCTCAAGCTCATAGCTCGATAAACTTAACCGGAAAACTCATTAGTGAGTCGAATTTGGACTTGCTCAACTCATTTAATTTACGCCTAATTGAAACAATTCTCAATTTCAATTTCAGCCATTTAGCCTATAAAATTATTATCTGTCAATGCTTGAAGCATTGGCTGACGACGCCAATTTCTCCCATACTGATTAATTATTTTTTAATTTAATTGTTTTTCTTTATAACTACTTTCCATTAATTCATTAATAAAAATAATAATCAAATTATTTAAACACTAGAGTTTAATAGAGTAATAGTTTTACGAAATTATTAAAAAATGTCTCTTTCATAGAGTTGTAATTTTAAAAAATAATTAAGATTGACATTTAATATAATTTTGAATTTTGGCAAAAAAATTATGCTAAAATATTTTGTATTACTTATTTTATGCTTTAGAAACTTTGTTTTATTTGTCTCTTTAATTTGTCTAACTCCAAATTTCTCAGCGTTGGTTTTAATGAAAGAAAATACTATGCTTATAATTTATTATCTCGAAAAATGATATTAATAGAGAAAAGAAATTGCATCAGAATTTGATAAAAAAAATTAAATTAAAAATACTTGAATTTATATTAAGTCAAATATAATATATTGAGGATAAATTAAATTTATATTGCAAAATAAATATAATAGATTTAGAAATCATAACTAAAATAATAATAATAATAAAAATAATCCTTTTTTTTAATCAATTGAGATGAAGGATTTATGTCATGATTATTCGTCAAACATATAAATGAAAAGGTTGGAGTAGCTCCAGTACTGGAAGATAAGATTAGAGAGAGTCATCTTAGATGGTTTGGTCACATAAAACGGCGGCCTTCTGATGACCCGATTAGGAGAATAGATGTATTATATTTGGCCCATGTTAAGAAAGATAGAGATAGACCTAAAAAGACATGGTTAGAAAATATTAAAAATGACTCTTTTATTAGATTTAAATGAGAATATGACTCTTAACAGAATATAATGGAGAAAAATAATTTATGTAGCCAACCCTATGTAGTAAGATAAAGATTTGATGTTGTTATTGTAATCAACTCCACATAGTGGGATAAAGGGTTGAATAGTATGGATAGTAATTGGGCCATTAAGGCCCTCTACTTCAAAGCCATATTTAAGGTTAATGATAAAATTAACTTGCGTGCTTGGGCCGATCAGCTTATCAAGTACATGACAAAATGAGTCGTGATTACTGGGTTAAAATTTTTTCAAGCAAAACTTCTCGGAGCCCATCTCAATTAGCAAGGCCATAATCACTTTTTGGGTGCCTAGTTTAATATTCTGAGGCTCATTATATATATATATATATATATATATATATATATATAAAGAATTTATGTCCATAAAAAATCAATCATTTTACATTTGTATAATAACATATTTTCTATTTTATGAGTAGATAATGTACAAATTGAACAAGTTTGACATTTTTATCTGCTGCTCTTGCATGGCTTCATGTATTCCTTTCATAATATCATTGGAAAATTCCTTGATAATATGTCTTTTGATATGTCTTTAGAATTTTCACTTGATTAGCATAAATTTTATGATAAAAATTGAATTGAGAATTTTTTTAGATTAAATTTGAAACCATTTAAACCCTAAAGGATTTCAACAAACTTATTGTTGAACTTAACGTCTCGGTAGGATAAACCCAACTACACCAAAAGGTCATTCGATCCAAGTCCTAATGAATCCAAATTATGCAGTTGAAACATACATGAAAACATTAGAAACATTTATTCAAGAACCAAAGGAACTCTAATTAATCTTACATGTTTATACTCAAATGGAGTAGCTCAACCAGACAAATCCAAAGAGCCCAAGATCATGAATGTACTCAAATGCTCAATAAATAATTTATGATTAGGGGGATTAATATAGACCATTTGTAAAGTGTTTTTTTTATAACCAAATTTACCAAAATAACTCTTTTAAAAAGCTACAAATAAAACCCCAATTTCTACATGTGAGAGGTTGAGGAGCTGAGAGATCTAAGAAACTCTATTGCATTGCTTGGTGATCACCACCAATCACCACCATGAAAACCATAACCATCTTCGTCTAACATTAGAACTTGTCATTTAATTTTTATTGTTCGATCATGGAAACCCAACTTCTATGATATTATTGTTGCTCGACTTATGCTATATAACTGCTCCACCATCCATCACTTATTCTGCAATCCTTGTAATAAGAATTAGATAATTATTCTCAATTATGTAATCTCATCTTCTTTGATTATGGGGAAGAGTAGGCTTTTGTATCCTTAATTATATAGTGGTTATTATTTCAAATAGGCTAGGTCCCATGATTTTTTCCCTTATTGAGATTTTCACGTAAAAAAAAATGGTCACTAATAACTTTTATTTTTGCGTGCTAGATCTTCGTATAAAGTTAAGGTATTACTTTCTCTATTGCTATAAATTTTCTAGCACATAATAGTTTTGCATTGTATGTAGAAACATTCCCAATATACCATAAATATTTTTTCAATGTGTATTAATCAAACCCTCAATCAAAGATGCAACAATTTAGGTGATGAAGGTCACCCAAGCCTCACTTTAGAGGATCATATACATATAAATGAAGTGCTTCAAGTTAAAATTCTTTAGTTATTAGAGGATGGATAAAAAAACACTAACATAGAGTTCTTCCACCATAAAATCAATAATAGGTTGGGGCTAATCCATTTTATTCCACCCATGTAGTACATTCTTACCATAATGGTGCATCTTCCTGAGGAGGTTTGTGGTGGGGTTTAGATCATTAATTTGATTAATTAGTGGATAGGGGACTATTATATGATAATTCGAAGAGTTAGGTTTAATTTGGTAGTTAATTTAATTAGAGGTCAAGTTTATAGAGTTTGGATGATTGAATAGTATTTTTTGTAATATGTCCAGAACTAAAACTCAATCATCTACCTAATGGTTCTTCCTTTTCAAAATTCAAAATCCAGCAAACTTACACTTAATTTCTAGGTGAGTATGTCTACATTAATTTTTAGATTTTGGTAAGAAATGAAAGGATTTAGTAGGTATGTTATATTTTGGGAGTAATGTTGATCAGTTCTATCTAGAACAAACCAAGGTTAGAAAATTGGGTCGGATTTCTATAGATATGATGATATTAAACAAATTTCACTTCAAGGATGCACCGAATTTGGAAAGTTTTAGATTTTGTTGTGACATTTTTATGGGATGGATTTAGGTTATATAACTAGAACAACAAAATAGAAATATGACTAGGGTTGATTTGTTCTCTATAATTTTGATAGAAAAACCCTAGATAAATTTAGGGTTATTTTAAGTATAGGATTGGGTAGAGAAATGAAGATTTTGGTGAGTTTTATGGGGTTTAGAGTGGTTGAAATTATGTAGGAATAAAACTACTCTAACAAAATAGAAGTGTTTGGTTGGCCCTAATATGTTGATTAGAATTAGATTTGAAGGGAGGAAAATGGGTTTTGGTTGTTTATAGGAGGGGTTACAAACATAAGAAAACATTATTTAAAATTGCAATAAACATAAATGCAAAAAAATTAGGCTCTTCTCATCGAAGTAGAGGTTCAAGAGGATCACCGAATCCTCTTAGGTTGGTCAGCCACCAAGCAAATACAACAGTATATAACCCACACAACATCTGATAACACCATAAATAAGAAAACACATGAAATCATAATACTATATATATATATATATAGTGAATCTTCATAATTTCATTATGGCTTGAAATTTATGTGGTCTTTCACTTTCTCTACTAATAAAATGACCTCCGTTCAGTACATCATTACCCTTAGACCCTAAAGAACTCTTCTCTGAAGATTTAAGGTCCAAAGTATTCAACTATCAAATTGGGTGCTAACTTCTCCAAATTCTCTCTAGTGACCCAGGTGTCCTATGTGGGTGGTTTGTCTATCCATCTCACTAGTAACTTATGATATCCAAGCTAGTCCTACTCATATGTGATGATATGGTTCACCTAGAAAAATGAGTGTAAATTTGGCTCCTGCAAAGAATGATTTTGCATTCATACAAAAGAGTGATCTTGTTTATTTGGGGGTTGGCTAACTCCTTTATATAATATAAGATTTCTCACATTAAAAATTGAACTAACAAACATACTTTAGGTAAATCAATAATGCATACATTAGTGTTAGTTTTCATAATAATCACAGAAGGACCCCATGGCGCCCTAGCTTGTAACTTTCTAAATAATGTGGAAGAATACCTTTCAGGATGGATTTAAATTAAAATATGATTACTAATATGGAACTCTTTAAAAGTTTTATCTTTATTTCTAGATTCAACATATTTTATATTTATAATTTATAATTTATTCTTTATATTTTCATGGAGGCTTTGGAAATCTTTTGCAAATGTAAATGCAAAATAAAAAGAAAAATGAATGGGGATGCTAGTAAGAAGAATTATTTCTTTCAATTATAATCATAGGTGATGATCTAGTCATACTCATGTGAAGCATAGAATTTTGGGTATGTTGATATTTAGGTTGTATGACTAATGTACATTTGTAGAGTAGTGCTTGAAATAATTTGGTTGTAGGAGTTTTGCTTGTATTATAGCTTGGTTAACTGGATAGAGCTTAAAAGTTTTATCATTAAATTGAAATAGTTAAGTATTATCTCTCCTAAAATATCTAAAATCCCTATAAAATAACCAAGATCTTCTTAAAAGTACATGGATTACTTCTATTTATAGTATATCACACCATATGTTATCTACATAGTTACTTATATATCTTGATAGGCACTAAGCATATAAATGTTATAGATAATGAACAGACATTCAATGAACTTGTTGGGTATGGCTCATGATGGGGTTATGGTTTAAGGTTTCCTCTTGAAAGTATATGTATGGATACTACATTCATGAAAGTAACCCCATCAATAATGTATTTGTATATTGTATATTGTATCCGTACATTTAATAATTATGGAGAAAATACTCCTTCTCTAATCTTTAGTGCTATCTATTATTAAACACCTAATAGAGTTGAGATGGGTGTTTACAAGTTGATTTATATCATCATCAGCTAAATGGATGTCATCATGGATTTCTTTTATCTCACTTTCAACTCTCTCATCTTCTACTTCTTCCATATCCTCATATTGGAACATAATTTTTTATTATGCACTAATTTTTCACAGTCCCTTCTTACGACACTTAAAACACATTATCACTTTAAGCTAATAAGAGGTTCCAATGGGTACTCATATTTGGTTAGGTTTTAGAAGATGTAGGTTTAGGTCTAAGAGTAAGTCTCTAGGTAGAATAAGAGGATGATTGAAAAGATGAGTTTGAACCTATAATAATCTATATTTTAACTCAGTCAAATATTTTTTTATGAGTTATTTTAAGTCCAATTTGCAATCCATCTTCAGTATAATATAGATATTATTGTATTTTAATTATGATAATTTTATTGTAATTTTATGAGCAATGTATATATGAAAATAAGAAGTATTGCAATCCTTTAAGAAATTGATATATATCAGTACAATTGGGTTTTCTAAGACCTTTAGGTATCACATATAATAATCTATTTCACCAAAGTTTTTAAAACAAGTTAAGATATTTTGTGAGTATTTTTTTATAATTTTGGATCTCTGGATTTGATGAAATAAGATAATTTATAAGAATTTAATGCTAAAGTCTAATAATTAATATAATTTCATTCATACCCTTAGATTATTTTATTATAAATATCTTTAAGAACTTATAGGATATATTAAAACATCATTTCCCCTTTCTCATTCATTTAACAGAGAAGGAAAAATGAATAAACAAAGAAGGGGAGAGGGGAGAGGAGAGAGAAGCTAGGATTTGGAGGTCTTAGAGCCAATTTTGTCGGTCAGTCTAGTTGAAAAATTTGCTCAGCTTAAGGTAGACAATAATTACCCTACTTTTGATTTCAATGATTTTATATATTTTATATTTTATGAATTTTAATTTGTTGAAAAATATGCAAAAGTGATGATATCTTAATTTTTAGTACATTTTCACCATGTAACTTTTAATATATGATAAATATAATTCTCTCAAGCATTTAGAAAATAATATTTTTAATTTTTTTGGGGTAAATTGGAAGCTATAATTTTTAAAAGTAAATGCATAGTGAATAATTTTTATAGATTTTTTTATATTTTATGAAATATTATATTTTATATAAGATATTAACTTACATTGCTCATAAAAATATTACATTTACATGTAACCAAGAAAAGCTAGCTATTAATACTATAATAATACATTTTAGCTTTAAAAATATAATATCATGTGTAGGAAGATGGGTCGACAGGCTTTTCTTTAAATAAAAGGTTGGTGATGTAATTCTAGTTGTAGCATGTAATCGATTGACCAAATAATAAATTATTAATAAAAATAAATGAAAGGTAAGATGAGATTGATAGATGGATAAATAAAACAGATAATAAATGAAAAGATAAAATACCATATTAAACTTTGATGTCATGTCTGCTCTTCATATTTATACTTATGATTTTTTTTTTTTGCATGATAATTCATTGAAGGATTGATAGATAAAATTGAAGTTGTATTGACAGAATCTATATTGATATTGATACAATATAGCATAGCATACAACATGACATATTAATTGATAGTCCTTATCAATTTTTTTGTAGATTGATAAATTTCTTTTGAATTCACTTATCATATTTATTTTATTATTAATTTTAGAGATTTTTATTATGTATATAAATTGATGAATGATATTGATTAGATTAGAGCAAGAATATTGGATCTTTTTTCTTGTATTGAAACAGTTATAAATTATGGTTACTCATGAGGCTTTGTAAGCTCATTATGTGATTTTTATTGAGTTCAGGTCTGGGAAGGGGTCAGGACCCTCGATAGTGAGGCTAATCAGTATTTTTAAGTTTTTTTTTATTTTCATATTTTATATTCTTTAGTGGTGTCAAAATAGGGTTTCGGGTCGAGTTTGGGTCAAACCAAAAATCAATCAGACATCATATGGCCCAACCCAAACCTGACCCATTTAGAAAAATAGGTTAGGAACCCGAACCTTAACCTGACCCGATCCGGGTCCGGGTCGACCCGGATTGACCAGCCGACCTATTTTATTTTAAATTTTTTTTTGCTTAAAAAAACTAACTGAATTAAGTAATGAAACTATTATTTTAAGGATAAAATAATAGATAACATTCAAAACAAAAAAATTAATTAATTTTTTTTACAAAAGTTACAAACTTACAAAAACTCATAAATGACAGATGACCAAACTATCACAGAAATCAAAACTCAGAATTACACACCGCACACTATACAGAATGACAGAACTACAGATTATAGAATGCATAAGCATAAGTGCATATTGCATAACTTCAATACTTCATCACAATAAAAAACAAAAAGCCCTAATTTCATAGAGACAAAAACCCTAATTTCAAAAACCCCAAATCCCTAATTTTAAACCATGAAATTGGAAAATAAAATAAAAAAAATATATAAAAAAACTAAAACCCTAG
This sequence comes from Dendrobium chrysotoxum, assembly GCA_019925795.1. Taxonomy (NCBI): domain Eukaryota; kingdom Viridiplantae; phylum Streptophyta; class Magnoliopsida; order Asparagales; family Orchidaceae; genus Dendrobium; species Dendrobium chrysotoxum. Next base: position 79,428,769 of record CM034305.1, on the reverse strand, counting down.
TTTCAATTTTCAGTAACCCTAATTTTCTATGAAATCATGAATCTCAACTCAACCACCATATAATCCTAAGTTGAAAGGTGAAAACCCTAAGTAGAGTAGGCAAAGAAATTAATAATACAAATAAATGTAATTTTGAGGCCCTGAGCTTCCACTGAGATGTGGCCTTCAACAACTACTATAGATCTAATGAGAAATTGCATAGGAGGCCAACAACAAAGAGAGAAATAGATGAGCATCACGAGCTGATGAGGACGAGAAGAGAATTAGAGAGGTAAAGTAAAGATGAAGTCAACATAAGTTATAGAACAAATGTAAAACTCAGAAGAGAATGAGAAATAGAGAATGGATCAATGGAAGAACCCTAACCAGAAATGCCTAATAACCAAAATTCACTGATACATGCATTCTAGGATTTCAATCGTGTGGGTTAATGGGTCATTAATAGGTTTCTGGGTCAACCCAAACCTAATCCAATTATTGAAACGGGTTAGTTTGTTGAACTTGAACCCGACCTGAATAACAAATAAGTTGACCCAAACCGGGTCAAGTCTTAACACCCCAAATATTCTTTTATAGCCAGGAGCTTTAAAAAGATAAATTGATATTATTGAAATATCCTGGCTATTGCACATTACATTTTGATGAAATAAATATATAAATATTTTAATTTATATGATTTATAATTATTTTATTATATTTATTTAAAATGATATATATTTAGTGACTTCGATAAATCAATTAAGAGATAAAAATTGATAATTCTTTCAAATTTAGATCTTGAGATGTTACAAAATTGGTATGAGAGTAATAATTATTGGTAGAATTAAATTGTAGTCAGAGTCATATGATTGATTATGAGTAGGGTAGAAGTTGGGTAGTACATATTTTGTAATTTTCTTATTTGATTAATTTATCTATATTTATATGTATGATGAGTTTGTATACTTGATTGATTAGGAAAGAGAATTATATCAATAGATAGATGGACTCGACTGAGTATATCATTGCATAGCCTATTGAATGATATGTGATTGAATGACATGCATAGATTTATGAATGAGTTGCCTTATAGAATTTATGATTTATTGAATGATATGATTGATGAGTCCAATCATTATTTTTTTATTTTCTAATAATTATACCAATTTAGTTTTTGATTTGTTTTTATCATTACTTTAATTTTAATGAATTAATTATTATCACATATTATTATTATTATTTTCTTATTTATGTAGAGATAATGTAAATATCAGTGATGATATTTTTTAAAGGTGAGGAGATTGTAATAGCTTATACTTTGACTTAGTTAAATAATTTTTTTAGAGTTAATTTAAGTCTAACTTATAAATTATCTTTACTATAACATAGATATTATTATACTTTAATTATGATAATTTTCTACTAATTTTATAAGCAATGTAGATACAAAAATAAGAAGTACTATAATGGCTAAGAAATTGTTATATGTCAGTATAAGTAAGTTTTTTTGTACCGTTAAGTGTTCATTCTGCAAATTAATTTCACCAATTTTTCTTGACACATTCAGATATTTTACAAGTATTTTTACATAATTTTTAGATCCCTTGATTTGAAGATATAAAAGAATTTATATAGATTTTACACTAAAACCTTAATAATTAATATAATTATATTCATACCCTCATATTATTTTATTATAAATATCTTTAATCACTTACAAGATTTATTAAAACTTCATTTCCCCTTTCTCACTCAGTTAATAGAGAAGGAAAAACTGAAAAATAAAAAAAAAGAGCGGAGAGAGGAGAGAGAAGCTAGGATTTAGAGGTCTTAGAGCTTTTTTTTTTAGTCGGTCAAGTTGGAAAATTTGCTCATCTCAAGGTAAGCAACCATTATCCTATCTCTAATTTTAATAATTTTATGTATTTTATATTTTATAAAATTTAATTAAGTCAAAACATGCAAAATTTGTGATATCTTGATCTTTAGCAAACTTCCACAAAATAACTTTTTGTATATGATAGACATAGTCCTCTCAAGTATTTTGACTAAAATATTATTAAATTTTATCAGATAAATTGGATGCTATAATTTTTTAAAGTAAATGTATAGTGTACAAATTTTATAGATTTCTTTATATTTTATGAAATACTATATTTTATACATAATATTGACTTAAATTGCACAGGATAATATAACATTTACTTGTAAGCAAGGCAAGCTGGCTGTTAACATTATAATTAATACACGTTGGCTCTTAAAATATAATATCTTATGGAGGAGGGTAGGCCATCAGGCTTTTCTTTAAATAAAAAGTTAATGGTATAATCCTAGTTATAGCCTGTAATCGATTGACTGAATTATGCCAATGAATAGAGGGCGATAATTTTTAAGTGATTAATGGAAGTTAGCTATAAAAATAAATAAAATATAAAGTAAGATTGATAGATGGATAGATATGACAGATAATAAATGGAAGAATGAAAATATCATATTAAAACTGGATGTCATACCTTGCACTTCATAATTATACTTATGATTTCATTTAAATGATAATGCATTGAACTTCTCTAAGCTTATTATGTGATTTTTATTGATTCTAGGTTTGAAATGGGGTCCGAACCCTCAGGAGTGAGGCTAATAAATTTTTTTAGGGTTTCTTTTATTTATATATTTTATTCTATTTTTTTGTAGTTAGAAGCTTTAAAAAGGATAGATTAATATTATTGAAATCTTCTAATTATTACACTATATTTTAAAGGAATGAATATATAAATATTTTGATGTATATGATTTATAATGTTTGTTAGATTTATTTAAAATGATTGATATTTAGTGACTCTAATAAATATATCAAGAGATAAAAATTGATAATTCTTCTAAATTTAGATCTTGGAATATTACATAATCTCTAGATAAAGAAGTTACTTAATGATGCCTCTTTACGAGTAAGGCATAATGAAAAGAATCTTTTATGGCTTAAGCATCCTATAAATCATATATGATCTCACTCCTAATGCCAATAGTGAATTTGTTGGTTAGTTTCCACTCTAGATTTATGCAGTTCATCTTGGCAATCAAATCCTCAAATATGTTCATGTACTCTAGAACTTGCATGCTTCCTTGTCTAAGATTCATAAGTATTTCATAAAGCTTCTTGTCATTATTCCTTGGACTATACTTAGCCCTTAACATGTCTTTCATCTCAACGCATGTAAGTTGGTGTCCCCCTAATCTCTCTTCCTTCATAAAGGCATTGATCAAATAGATTTTAGCATGGCCTATAAGCTTCATCTTAGTAAAGGAGGCTCTTTGGTAGTCATCCATTTGATACTAATCAAAGAACTCATCTATCTAGGCAATCCAATTAAGGAATTCATTTAGATCATAAACTTTTTCATTAGTAAGGGCATCTCCTTTAACTTTCTTTATGGGTTTAAGTACGGTTTCTTGATTTTGAGGGAGGTCATTCATACTATTGATCTTGTAGTGTTGCCTTCAAGGATGAATGGGCTCCCAAAGCTTTTCCATAAAATCTTTTTATTATTTCCTTTATCTATAGAGTTTGGTGCTAATTGAGGAGTTTGTATTCTATTTCTTAGGTTCTGATCCTACGTGGTTAGGTTGGCTATAAGCTCTTCAAGTCTTTCAAACTTTTCACTAATTTGTAAGTTTTGCAATTGTAATTCATCTATCCTCTTATTGGTGTTATTTAGCCCATCTTGACTAGAAGACTTTGGAGGGAGAATTCAATGTTTAATGTTATGATTTAAAAAGATTTTATAAAATTCCATATGTAAAATCCTTTCTGATTTAACTAAAAGATATGCAAATGATTTTACAAAATAATTTGAGCCCTCACACAATTTAAATTCACAAGTAGAAATAACAAAGATAACCAACTTAACTAGTTTAAGGCAAAGCATCTTAACTAGCTTAATATTGGAGGAGCTTTAGTCATCCAATTGAAGATAAATTTGCAACTAAGTTTATTCTGATCTAGTTTGGTAGACCTTAATAAAAACCCTAATTAGAATAGTTTGATAGCTAGGAGAATTTGATTTTTTTTTTAGAGAAGGCGATAGTAGATACAATAGAACATAGAAGAAAATATCACAAAAAAAGAGAAATAAAATTTTATCACTTATAAAAGTAGCAGTTTCAGAGAGGGTCATTAAATCCTATCTAGCATGGACGACCACCAAGCTCCAACTAAAGTGATACTTCATCCAATTTCAGTCATAACATAACATTAAAATTTCATTCCACTAATTAAAAATCATGTATATAAAGGTTATATGGTAGGAAATTTTGAAAATTGAAACGAGAGAAAAGGAGGGGCCATCCGCAAGTATAACTACCTCCAACTTCTCCATTCCTTACAATGTTTGGCTAGCCACTCCATTCTAACCTACTCACAATCTTATGTCAACTACTCCAATCCATCTTAGCCACTTAAATAGGTCAGTTAAATGGCTAACACATAAAACTCCTTAATATACAATCAATGTTCACATAAATACAATAATAATTTCAATGATAATACTATATATGAGAATTTCATAAAATAAAATACTATAATTCTAGATGTTCATTTTCACTTTGCTGCTGGTAAGTGATCTTCCTTGCTCTAATAAAGCCTACTAGCCTTGGATCATGTTATTGGACCTCCCTTCTTTTGATTAGCTTCATGTGCTACATCACATAAAGGCCTAAAAATGATGTTTGATGATTAGATTAATATGTAAAATTTTGAATTGGAGTAGATGGTAGAGTTATTTGAGGTTAAAGGCCTTATAGTGGTATGAAGAACAAGACTAAATGAAACAACAATAACAACAACAATAACAACATCAATCATTTATCCCACTATGTGGGGTCGGCTACATTAATCCTTTTTCTCCATTGTGTCCTATTAAGTGTTCATGTAAGTATTTATAAGACTAAATGAAAGAGAACCTAAATTAGGCTGAGGGTTTAAAGAGGGTTAGGTTAGCTTTTTCTAAAGTTTGATGTGATATCTACTGCTATGTAGCAAGATTTATATCACTACCTTTGTATGCCTTAAACTATCATTGAGAAAGGGTTAGAATTGAATTCCATGAACCCAATATAAATAGGGAAATCTTTATAGAATGGTAAGAGGGAGAGTTGTGGTGCTAAGCTCTTTATTTGAAGGCATCTAGGCGCATCTCGAAGATTCTAACTTAGCGCTATGACAGTGTGGGTTAAATTACCAAGGAGCTGATCGTAAAAACTATATATATATATATATATATATATATATATATATATATCCATCCATTCCACTGCATCACCCCAGTATCTTGTCAGAGAAGGAAAGGAGAAAGAGAAGAGGAGAAGGATATAAGAGGAGAGGAGTATGTAGGCTGCGGTGCGAGATTTATCCATCGAGCTAGTTAGAAGATTTATTCTACTTGAAGTAGGCTCCTTATAACCTATTTTTTATTTCAATTCTAATAATTCTATGAAAAAATATGTAGTAAAAAATATTTTTAATTGTATAATAAACTTTTCATAATTCAATTTTTTCTATATGGTAGAGTACCCTCACTACAGGAAAATGCTTCATTACCGTTGGATTTTTCGGCAGATAAATATACGCTGGAAAATGCAACAGAATAATCGATAGAATATTCGTCGGTAATGTTATGGCAAAATTTTCGGCGGTGGAATTACCATCGCTGCTATACTGGCGGCAAATTCATCGGTTTTGCGCCGGTATTCTAAATATTTCGGCACATATTCTGCCGGTAAATACCAACGGAATTACCGACACATTTTGCACCATCTCACTTAAACCCGATGAAATAATACCTGCGTTATATCCACCAGTAAGATAATTGATGGATAATTTGTCAGAAAAAATGTCGGTAATGGCCCTATTTCATCCTATCCACGCCTGGCTTCTAATTTCTTTCATGATTCCATTCCCTCTTCTTTCTGCTTTGTTTCTTCATCGCTGTTCGAGTTCACTCCTTTGACGATGTTCCCTTCCTATTGGATTAGAAGTTATGACATTTTTTTATTGGAAGCTGTAATGGGAGCTCGCTTGCTATGAAGGTAACTTTCTCCCTTTTGCATGCATCATTGTTCGCGTTCGCTCCTTCGATGACGTTCCCTTCATACTGGATTAGAAGTTATGATATTTTTTGATTGGAAGCAGCAACGGGAGCTTGCTTGCTGTGAAGGTAACTTTCTCCCTTTTGCGTGTTGCTGTTGGAGTTCGCTCCTTCGACGATGTTCCCTTCCTGTTGGATTGGAAGTTACGAACATTTTTTTATTAGAAGCTTGCTGTGAAGGTAACTTTCTCCCTTTTGCGTGTTGCTGTTCGAGTTTGCTCCTTCGACGATGTTCCCTTCCTGTTGGATCGAAAGTTATCACATTTTTTGATTGGAAGCAACAACGAGAGCTTGCTAGTTATGAAGGTAACTTTCTCCCTTTCTCTATATATCACTCCTATTATATCTTATACTTTGCATAAAGATTGGACATCAAGGTTTAATACGACTAAGTGAGTGAAGCTGGTCATCATTTTGAGGTTAGATTGTAAGTTCAAGTAATGGATATTTTTAATTCATGGTTGGGTTTGAGTTAGGAGCTCTATCATTGTGTCTGTATTAGATTAGGTTATGGACTGTAATTTTCTCCCTTTCACACGTTTCTTCGGCCAAATCCTATAAATCCACCAAACCAAAGGATTTCGTAAATATGGGATTTACCACGAAAAGAGGGAATTTTCTATCAACTACGGCTTTGATTTACTATAAGATTTGGTTTTGCATTTTTGGCCGTTTGGCTGGATTTAGCTTAAATCTGCTTCAATTACAATACTGTTATTGTAATTGATAATAATAGAGAGGGAGTTGAAGGTAACCTTGAATTATAGACATGATATGAAAATAACTTAATGTGAGAAGGTTGGAGTAGCTCCAATGGAAGATAAGAGAGACTCGCCTTGGATGGTTTGGTCAGTTAAAACGATGTCCTTCTGAGGAGGCTAAGACTCTTTATATTTTTCTTCAATAAATATTGCAACATTATCTAATATATTCATATTATATATAGGTTATATTATGGATATCAAAACTCAAAGAACTTAGATGTATAATCGATTGGCGTCAGAATGAAAGATATTAACGAATGAGTTCATTAGAGGGGTGAATATTTTCATTCAGACAGCTTCTTAACTGCCCAGCTTCATCTCATATGAAAAGTTTCATTACCTATGTTCTAAACATAAAAATTAGGTGCACCTAAGCCTAGATGATGTAACTGTTGATCTATATCATCGAGGCTTCATGCCAGAATATTGGTATTGGACTTCTCATGGTGAGTATGAATCACATTTCAATTCTCGATGCTTCCCATCGACAAGTGCTACTATAGATGAGGAAGAAAATATCCGACCTAATCTTGAGGACTTAATTCATGATGCAAGTGGAGAATAATTTGAATAATATATTAAAGAGTCACCTAATAAAGAAGTATAAAATTTTTATGATTTATTGTATGCTTTCCAACAACCAATATGGAAGGGATACACCACTCACTAAGAGTTATCCATTGCTATTAAGATGTTAAGCATTAACGCAGAATATAATGTCCCCTGTAAATATTTTAATCAATTCATTGGACTGTTCAAAAAAACTAATTTGGCAAATAGCATAATTCCTATAGATTTATATCATACTAAGAAGTTGGTTTTCAAGCTTGGTTAGACATACACAAAGATAGATCGTTGTGTCAATGGATGCATGTTATTATATAAAGATGATCAATCAGAGATTACATGCCATTATTGCAACGCACGGAGATTTAAACCAAAATCTACCATGAAAAGAAAGCTGAAGGAAGTACCAGCCAGTAGGTTATTTTACTTACCCATAATTTCTAGACTGCAATGGTTATATGCATCAATGAGATATGCTGCACTTATGGGATGGCATAAAGAATATATCTCACAAGAAGGTTTTATTACACATCCGTCAAAAGCAGATGCCTGGAAACACTTTGATCGTACAAATCCCACCTTCATCTTTGAATCATAAAATGTAAGATTAGGTTTATGCGTAGATGGTTTCACTCTATTTAGTCAGTCTTCTTCACCTTACTCATGTTGGCCCGTGATACTCACACCATACAATCTTCCCCTAGAGTTGTGCATGATAACTCCTTATATGGTTCTGACGCTTATCATTCTAGATCCACATAATCCAAAGTAAAGATCGATGTAATCTTATAATCATTAATTAATGATTTAAATTTATTATGGGAAGAGGGAATAAGTATATATAATATCTCCACCAAACAGAACTTCATTATGAGGGCAACATTACTTTAGACAATTGGTGACTTTTCTGCGTATGGTATGCTCTCAGGTTGGAATACTTCTGAAAACTTAGCTTGTCCATATTATATAGAATATACAAAGTCATTCACTTTAAAGCACGAAGAGAAGAATACTTGGTTCGACTGTCATCGTATGTTCTTACCTATAGGACATCCTTTTAAGCAAAATTAGGATGGTTTTGTCAAAAATAAAATGGTTATGTTGCTGCCTCCTCCTAAATAAACTAGTGAAGAAATATTTGAAAGAATAAGGTCCATGCCCATAATAGTGGATTCTCTAATATTAGTTGATTATAAATTGCCAGGGTATGACATCAACCACAATTGGACTAAGAAAAGTATTTTTAGTCATTACCATATTGGAGGACAAACTTGATCAGACATAACTTAGACGTGATGCATATAGAGAAAAATATCTTTAATAATATATTCAATACATTCATGGATATCAAAGATAAATCTAAAGATAATATAAAAGCAAGGATGGACTTAAAGAAGATTTGTAGGAGAAAAGCATTAGAATTGAGGGATGGTGGAAATGAAAATTTTTTCAATTGAAAAGCTCCTTTCACCTTAACTTTAGAGTGGAGGTAAGCTGTTTGTGAATGGGTGCAGAGTCTATAGGTACCTGATGGATATTCTTCAAATTTAAGCAGATGTGTTGACATTAGAACTGGGAGATTGTTTGGTATGAAGAGTCATGACTGTCATATCTTTATGCAATGTATACTACCAACTGCTTTAGTTATCTTCCGGATCAAATTTTAAAGCCCTTGATCGAGCTTAGTATCTTCTTCAAAGATTTATGCTCTTCAAAACTAAATGCAGAGAACCTGATTCTTATGGAGTAACATATCCCTTTAATTCTGTGTAAACTTAAGAAGATATTTCCTCCATCTTTTTTTAACTCTATGGAGCATCTGCATGTGTATATTACCATATAAAGTTAGAGTCGGTGGACCTATTCAGTATCGATAGATGTATCCTTTTGAGAGGTATTTAAATAAATTTAAGAAGACTACTAAAAATAAAGCACATCCTGAAGGCTTAATATGCGAAGCATATTTAATGTACGAGATAACCCAATTTTGCTCGTATTACTTTGAAATAATATCACAATCAAGTCAGAGCACTACACCTAAAAATATGGGTCAATCCTTAAATTTATCTGTATTCAATAGAAGTGGTGAACCCTCTGGTGCTAGCACCATGCACTATTTGACTGATAAGGAGATGCGAGTTACCACTTGATATGTCTTGCTTAACTCTAATGAAGTTGAGTTATATCTCAAGTAAGTATGAATAAGCTTGCTCATAAATTTATTACTCATAAAATTATTACTCATAAATTCAATCTAAATCTTAATATTTACAGAAGTTTCATTAATGGTTTGAATACAATAGAATAAGTAGAAGTCCAAAAGATAGCTGAAACAGAATTCTCTATTTGGTTAAAAATATGATATATATTTTGACTATTCATTTCAATTAATATATCTTTAATTAGTTAGTAAACATGCTAATGACATACTTTACCTACTAACTAGGTGCCCACTCAAGGTAGTAATTTACAATATCATGGGCAACTTGATCTAGCTTGGGGACCAAATAAAGCTTTGAAGTGTTATAAAAAATTTTTAGTTAATGGTTACAAATTCCAAATAAAATTTTGGTGTGAAAATAGAAAAATAGAGAATTCTGGTGTATGTGTAAGAGGGAATACCCATATAGGTGATGATTCTGAGTACTACGGGGTATTACACAAACTATTATAGTTGGAATATCCTAATCTTGGGAATAATGTGTATCTATTCAATTGTGAGTGGTTTGATCTAGTATAAAATAGAGGTAGAGGAATACATCCACTTTACAGTATAACAGAAGTTAAGCGGGGTAGGAAATATTCAAAGTTTGACCCATTCATCATTGCTAGTCAGGCAAGCCAAGTCTATTTTGCTAACTACCCGAGTACGAGGCAAACAAGATTGGCTCGGGTTAGGAAGATCAAACCCAGGGGAGTTATTGACAAGACTACTTTAATACTACCAACACATCAAAAAGAGTTTATGCCAAACATAAAAGATGTTGCTAACGATGTGGACGATCAAATTATAACTACTGATAGTGAGTTATAGTTAGAGGAAGTAGATTTAAATATAGAGGATATTCATGATGAATCTGATAGTGGTGCAGAAGTTTCATCATATGAAAGTGAATCTATATAAGGTAAATAATTTTTGATAATCAATTAAAAATTAATAATTTATAGTAACAATAATTTTTATATTTAAATTTTTATTATACTTGTATTTATTTAATTGTTACACTATTTTATATTTAATTTTTGCTGTAATTTTTGTTGCTAATATTTCTTAAATTATTTGTGCAGATGGCTTCAGGTAATGACCGTTAGAGAGGATTAATAAAGAATATATTTGGTAGGGGCAGCAAGAAGGATACTGTTGGCTCATCCAGCTGGTCTGTACATATTGAGGGCACCTCTTTGTCTCAGCTTGTTACCCAGAGTCAACCTAGCCCATCTTTACCTACTCCTGCAGCCAGTAGCCTACATTTTTACTCACCAGACTCATGCTTACCTTCACCGGACATTACACAGAGTACTCCTTTCTACCCCTACTACCCACCCCCACCTTCTCATGGTGGCCCTCTTACATATCCATATCCATATCCATATCCATATGCACCATATGTCCCACCACCACATCAGCCCACTACATCACCACCTTAGCCTACTACAAGTGGACCTTCCACCCCAACTGTAGCAGAACAGGTGATAAAGGGTTGCATGTTGATTGAATGTGACGGTGATATGTATGTACTAATTTTATTTTAGCAATGCAAATAAAATTGAATTAATTTTTTTTACAACTAACATATTTCTTTCAGATTTTATCCGTAAAAGTAGCCAACACATAAAATACGGGACATAATTTGGAGCAAATACGATGCTCCTTATATTTCTTGGAAAAAAGTCCCGAAAGAAGTACTAAACATGTGATTTAGAGAGTTTAAGGTTTATTATTATATAAATATGTTATGTATTATATGTTATTTATATAAGCTAATAAATATATATATTCTTTATTGTATGTTTATAAATACAGAAATATTTTTATTGGCTACCACAACATAATGATAAAATTTAAAAAAATTTTAAGAAGCATAGCTCCACTCGCATGCGAGACATATTTACAAATATTAGAAAGTCAGGCTAGCGACTACTCTGGTATAGTGAGAGAGTATGGGCAGAGTTGAGCAGTGCTTGGGGTGGCCTAGACTATAATAGGAGGAAGGATCAAAATAGACAAAATAGAGCTTCTAATGTTGGGGGCTTAGGTAGTTCCCTTCATATTGGGGGTTCTGTTCCACATACTGAGCACAGAAGACATTTGGTAAGAAATTTTAAAATTTTTTAATAATTTACTTTAATAAAAAAACTAATATATTTTTGTTATAGAAAGAGGTGCTGGATAGAGAACCGACTCCTATTGAACTGCATAGTTATACCCACAAGCGGCAAGAGGACCAGCAATGGGTTGACGAGTGTGAGAGGAAAACTTATGTAAATATATAAGTTTAATTTTTGTGATGTTATGTATAAATTGCTTAAATTTTTATTAACTTTTATAGGAGGAGTACACACGGCTTCGAGAGAGCCAGGCTGCAGCAGGTGAAGGTTCTTCTGGTGGATCAGCAGAATATTCTGATTACCGCACTTAGTTACAAGTGGTAGGAGGAATGCAGCATGGTAGAGTATATGATTTAGGCTCGCAAGCCTGTGCATATGAGGGGAAGATAACTGGTGGGTCCAATTTTTCAGCTAGTACTTATGAGTCTTTATATAACCAATAGATAACTACCCTTATAGCTGAGCTAGAATAAGTAAGGAAAGCACAAGCTGATTGGCAGATACAAATGTAGCAGCAGCAGATATAGATGCAGTAGTAGCAGCTGGAGATGAAGTGGCAGATGGAAATGTAGTAAGCTCAAATGTTAGAAGAAATGCGAAATATGAGGAAGCAGATGAGTAGTGGGAGGAGTATATCATCAGCTGAGGAGAAAATAGAATCAGAGTAGATGTTATTTATTTGGACATCTGTATTTATGTATTTTTGGACATGTTTAGCTATTTTTTTATTTGGACATGTTTAGATATATGTTGATGTTACTCTTCTTGTTTATGCTTATTGTGTACATGTTTAGTTATTTATTATTTAGATATATTTAATAATATAATTGGTGATGTTTTTGATCAGAAGTGGATGTATGAATACATATTGTGTTGTATTTTATTATATGCATTGTTAATTGTGGAAATCAATTTTCAAAAGGAAGTATATATTTTTTGTTTATGCTACAGGTTTCTGGTGGATTTTTCACCGAAACCCTATCGGTAAGATGATATGATGACTTTTCCGATGGAAATTTGTGCTAGTGATTCCAACGGATATTGCGACAATAATATATGCCGGTAACAGGCCATCATTTTTTGCGACAGAATATTCACCAGTATTTCTAGCAGATGATTTCCGTCGAAAATACAGGTGAATAAAGTGCCGGAATGCAACAACATAAAAGGTGTCATCTTGTCTAAGGTTTCCGCCAGTATTCTGTCGTAAAATTCGTCGGAAATATTTCCAGCAAAAAAAATACGTCGGCAATGGTTTTCCGATGTGTGAATTACCGTCGGAATAATTTTCGTCAGAAATATGCTGGAAACCTAGAATTTCTGGAGCAATTTCGTTGTTACCGACGGATTTCATCCCTCGGTAAATGCTAATTTTCCTATAGTGCCTATTCTAGTTATTTTAATTAAAAAAAGTTGAATTTTCACCAGTTAAAATTTTTTGTATAAATTATGGGATAATTTATGGTGAAATTGCTGGCATTGGTTATAATTCAATAGAAGTCTTAAAATGATATTTTAAAAGTTCCTTATGAATGGTTTTTTCAAGTGATAGACATCAACTATGTAAGCAAATTTTACATACATTAACATTATAATATCATATATATGCCAATAGAGTTGAAATCACATATATATTCGAAGTTATGTATATATGTTAAAGTTTTGTTATATGGGCTTGAATCTCTATTCTTCTGTATACTTTTTCTAGCCCCATCTATCATGTATAGGTATGGGAGGGTAATTATATTTCTATCCCCATTTATTTAGTATAGATGTGGGAGGGAATTTTTATTTCTGGTCCCATTTATCCAATGTAGATGTGGGAGGTTTAATAGAGGCACACATAGTAGAGTTATAGGTAGAAATTGAAACATGTGCATTTCATACAAGCATGTACTGTGTAAAAAAGTAAATAAGTAATATATGATAAATTTTTTTATTTAAAACCTCTATCTTTGATATACTTTTGTTTTTTATTCTCATGATTAAGTTCAAGTGACACTGAAGTTCTGTATAAGACTATATTTTTAATGTTTGTACAAATTCTTAAACAAATACATGTCATTCATGTCACCCTTTTGATATAGTTTTACAAAATGTTAATGTTTTGAGACATAAATGTTCCTTAAAAGATGTTGAAGTTAATTTCCTTTGTAATGATAATTCTCATCAAGTGTTATACAATTCTCAAACTTAAATAATTTATATAAGAATTGATTTCTATTATAGGAGTTGGGATAGCCTATTGAGCATATGAGTTGCTACTCTATATATTCTATGTAATTTCAGAAAAAGGAAAATGTCCATATGAATAGAAGTTGGTAAGGTTAGGATCATCAGGTTTGAGCTACGTTGTGAGGTATTTTATAATCTAGTTATTTTCTTATAATGTATACTATGATCTTGTACTAGATTATCTGTATATACTTATTTTAGAAATAAGATTTTAAAAACATGATTATATTATTTAAATTATTTTGGATTATTTAGTCAAATCTGCTATGTTATATTATAGTTGGGGTGGTCAAATTACTATGATTATTGTACAACTGATTTGCTCTTTAGTATTTCTTTATACAAATCTACATAATTAGTGTTAATTATCTCGAAAGATAAACTAACACAATAACATCGACTTAAGGAAATAAGTAATTTATTTTTATATTCAAATTCGGCCTAGGGAATGTAAAATTATCTCGAAGGATAAATTTCACATTCACCTATCTTTTAAAATATAAAATTAACCCAAGATTTTCTTTAGTCGACATCCAAAAGATTTCTCCATATCTTAGCAAACTAAGATAGGATTTATTTTATACTTGGATCTTGGATTACTATAGAGGCAAGCCTCTACAGTCAATTATATCTCTAAATAAAAAACTTTAAATTAAAGTGGTGATAAGACTCATTTTGAATTTAAAATATAAGTGAGTTGCCTTATATATTTTGTAAAATATCATTCACTCCTTCAAAAATATATTTAAATTTTATAAAATATCTTGTATTCTTTATTCTTATTCTAAAAAGGAATTTAAGGTGTGCAAATACCTTTGGGCTTATGGTTTCTTGGAATGCATGGCCAGCTAACAACCTAATACAGAAGTAATCCTCTTAGATGTAGTACATGAAGATCTGCTCTATCCTTAGAGATTAAAGGATTAGATTAGAATCTAAATCAATGGTTCAAGATGAGTAATTTTAATTTTAAGTTTAAATGATGCTAACCAGATGACTCACTAAAAACACTAAATTTTATCTTATTTAATTTACCTAATTGAATTTTTAACTATCAAATTAATTTAGAAATTTTTGTAGTATAACAACCCTATACCAACAGAAAAAGTGTAGCATCCTCTAAGTGCACCAAGGACCCTACTATCTTACCCATGGTGGACATAAAAGTCCTAGGCTCTAGCGTACAAAGTAGAAATAAAAAAGATACATGTATATATGCACGAATACATAAGAAGGTTGATGTTTACAGTACTTTGTATCATATCATCCTATAACCAGTATACATGTTCCCACAAAGTCCAGAACATGCACGCCAACAAAAATCTAGGAAAACTACTACCTGCTAATGTAAGCTACCACCCTTACGAATGCAATGTATGAAATAATGTAAATAAAAGTGACTACATATCTAAAATAAATTTTATTCATTTATTAATTTGAATGTTTACAACAGACTCAAGCTCTACAAGAAAGTAAGGTGGCCAGGCTCCACCATAGTAAACTTGAATTTCTAAGCCTACCATATGTATATAATCAAATACATCGACTTAAGGTCGTCAGTCTCTAAATCTTCTATGGAATTTCAAAAGAAATTATCCTCCAAAGGAGGATATCATTTTATGGAGCCCCACTTGCATGTATAAGTAGGTATATTTGACTCTTTTACAACTTGGGGTGTTATACAACTCAATCTATATACAAACTACATTTATAATGACTCATACATGTATACAACATCTCGTAGGTACATTTTACTTTGACTCTTATAGGGAATATAAAGGACTGTATAAAAAGTAATGGGCATTTTAAAATATAAAATATTTAGATCGGTTGTGTAATATCCTAATGCTTCTAATGTAGTCCTTAATGAACCTAAGTGTATCAACAAAAAATAAAATATATGATATTCCAAATTGCATAAAATAAATAAAGGAGCATAGGGTACTCTCCAAGAAAAACATCCAATAAGCTATTCACACCACTAGCTTAACTTAGGCTAGAGTTGGTTGTCCTAACAAATTATCTAAGTATATGAGGGAGGCTGTGTAGCTTTGGTATGTCCTATAAGAGTTTAATGTTTAAGTTGCTTAAATTCAAAGTGTTTGTTCATTAAGGCCAAAAGAGAATTTTAGTTAAAATTTATCTTGTATCAATTTAGATTTTATGATTTGAGTTTTAAATGTTAGAGCTAATTATTTAACTATAAAGAATTTGTAGATTAATAACCCCAAGTGCAAGGTCTACTAACCTATAGATCCTAAGGCTTATAAATATAATGCAACCCTCCCCCATATATGAAAGATAATCACATTTATTAATGGTTTGTTGAGGGATAGAAAAGAGACCTTTCAAATCAATAGACATGCCCTCCAAATGAAATCAAGCATGATGTAAAAGGTTACTATTTTAATAAGGTTCTCTTAAGAGATATAAATTTTATACAACCATGCCTTCCACAATTGGAGGCTAGTATGGTGCATGAAGCCCTTAATTGGTTATTAAAATTTATTAAAATTTTTTAATGAAATATATGTATGCCCTCCAAATGAAATCATGCACCACATAAAGGGGTCATTGAATAATTTAAAGTGCATTGAGGACCTCAAAAAATTAATGCTAAAATACCCTCCAAAAGAAAGCAAGCATTAAGCATAAAAGGTCTTATTATTTAGTTAATATTAATTATCAAATTTATTTGATTAAAAATAATTTTAGTCAAATAAATTATCAAATTAATTTTGTTTTTACATTTTAAATTTTATTAATTTTTCATGATTTTTCTGGAATTATTTAGAAATTTTAATGAAATATTGAATTTTTATGAATTTTACTTAATTATTAATAAATTATAATTTAATTTTATTCAAAAAATTTATTTAAATTTAATTATTAATCTTTGAATTTATTTTATTTTATTTAAATTTATTGTTTATATTTTATTTATATTTATTATATTTATTTAATTATATTTGAAATTATGTTATTAATGAATTATTTAAAAGGTTTAATTATTAACATAATTATTTAATTTTAATATCAAATTAACTCCAAACTTTATGAAATCGATAGCATTGGTTAAAGATGACCAATATATGAGTCTCTAAAAATTTTGAGACTAATTTGATTTTAATTAAATTTATTTAGTTAATATTAAATTAAGAGATAATTGATTATTAATTAAAATTTAATCAAATTTGGATCTGAATTTTATTTTTTCAATGATTACAAGATTGATTTAGAGTTGATTATAGGTGATTTTATATTTTTATGAATTTTTCTTGATTTATTGTAATTTTTGGAAAAATCATCACTTAAATAAAGGCTGATTTTGATTAATTTTGTTCTATGGTCAATTAATGTCAAATCAAGGTGAATTTAATTCCTAGGACATGTAATGTGTTTAAGTTCACTAGTTTATCGATGGCTCTTTGGCTCTAGCGATTCACTTGCGATTCTGGCTTCCCTTGTTCATCGTTGTGGTCTCTACTATAGGTTTAGGTTACTTTTATTGATTTGGATTTTGGTTTCGCTTCACATTTCCTATTTCCGGTCGATTGGCCCTAGGTCGTTCTCTTCTCCAAATGGAGGCGGGTCCATCCTCGGCGATTCCTGATGCTTGGGGTGCTCCTCCCATAGCATCACATATTTCTTCGAAAGGTTTGATGAATAATAGTTTTTCTGAGTCTTCTTCTCGATCTTTCCATGATGTTTTAGCGGGATCGTCTTCTTCGAAGAATCCTTCATTTTCATTTACTAAGTTGATGGTTAAAGGTTTTCTTGCTATTTTAATGACCAATGAAGACATTCGCAAACTTGCTTCCCCTTTTCAGTTCACCTTTGTTGGTAAGTTTTTGTTTCATAGACCTAACCTAGATGCGATTCAGAATTTTTTTGGAAAGTTGAAGTTAACTAGAAATTTCTCTATTGGTATGCTTGATGCTAGGCATGTTTCTATTCAGTTATCTAATGACCTTGATTATAATAATAGGATTTTTTCAAGAAGATCTTATTACATTCTCAACTGCCATATGAGACTTCTTAAATGGACTCCATTTTTTGATGTCAAAGAAGAATCGCCTATTGTTCCAATATGGATTTCCTTTCCTAATTTGTGTTTGCATTTTTTAATTCTCATATCCTACATGCTTTAGGATCAATCCTTGGTAGACTGCTCCAAACAGACCAAGCCACCGCCTCTCGGTCGAGGCCTTCGGTGGCTAGGATCTTGGTTGAGCTCGATATCACTAAGAAGCATCCTAAAGATATTTGGATTTGCTCTAAAAATGCCGGGTATTTACAGAAAGTAAAATTTAAAAATGTTCCTGATTTTTTTTTGCATTGTAAGATTCATGGCCATTCGATTAATGATTTTTTTGTTGCACACCCGCAACTGAGGAAGAATACTAAGGCATCCAAAACTGCTGATATCCCCATTCCTGGTGAGCTGGATTTAATCGCCGAACCTTCTCTATCTAAAGAAAAGGAACCCATTTATCATCTGCAACATTTTGTACCATCTGGAGATGACAGAGATATGGATCCTTTAGATATTACCATAAGGAATGAAGATGTGGTAATTAAGGAGAATAAAGATGGTGGTATAAATGGTAATGTTCATAATGGGGAGCCTCATGCTAATATGAATGACGATGCCAATGATGTGGGAGATAAAAGTGAGGTAGGTTGTAATGCTCTGGCAAAAAATCCTGGGATGAAATTGAACAATATGGTGTCCCCTGATCAGGAAAATTATGTTAATGAAGGTGATAGAGGAATATTGTGATAGTGGTAGCGATATTAATGTCAACAAACCTCAGGTGGATGGTGTAGATAACAAAGGGATATGGAGGAAGGGGAAGTGGGTTTTATTGAAATATGGATCCCTATGGAAGGTCTAAAGGACTCCTCTAATTCTATGTCATCACCAAATGGGAAGGCTAAAAGTTTTGATGAGGGTAATACTTCTTTTTCCAAAAAGAAGGGTAAGAACAAAAAAAGCATATCAAGCAACACCCATAGGGTCACTAGAGCTGCTAATCAATCTGTTAATGGTTAAAGCTCTAGTTTGGAATATTAGGGGTGTGGGTGGATCCCTCTCTAGGGATAGAGTGAAGAATCTTTGTAGGATTTATGGCATTCAACTTCTTGTTTTAATTGAGTTGCTGATTGCTGTTTCTAAGCTTGATTCAGTTTGGATCATCTTGGGTTTTGATTTCTCTTTTGACAACTGCACTGATAAGATCTGGCTTTTATGGAAACGGTCTATTTCTTTAGATGTTACTATGGATTTACCTCAATTGATTCATACTAATATCACTTTAAATCAAGTCTCTTGCTATGCTTCTTTTGTGTATGCTTCATGCACCAGAATAGGGAGAAAATTACTATGGGAACAACTTCATGATTTTTCTACTTCGGTCAATGCCCCTTGGTTGGTAGGGGAGATTTTAACTGTATTACTAATGCTACTGAACGTTTTGGAGGTAAGTCTCCTAATTTTCATTCTATGGAGGGCTTTAATGATATGATTAGGGATTGCAATTTGCATGATATTGGCATTTCTAGCAACAAATTTACTTGGAATAAAGGTACTATGTGGCAAAGACTTGATCATATCCTTTTTAACAACTGTTGGATTGCTTCTATTTCTAATACTCATACCGAGCATTTAACCCGCACTCTTTCTGATCACTCACCTTTATTACTTAGCATTACCAATTCTATTAGCACTACTTTTCAACCTTTTAGGTTTCAAAACATGTGGCTCATAGATGATAATTTTTTACATATTATTAAAGACAATTGGGATGCTCCTCTTTTTCCTACTGATAATGTTTATGATATGATCCGTTTCTGGTTCAAACTAAAAGGCTCAAGCAAAAGCTTACTTGGTGGAATAAATACATCTTTAAAAATATATTTTCTAGTATCTTGAATGCAGAAAAAAATGTGGACAATATGGAGATGTCTTATATGCTTAATTCATCTCTTGATAATCTGAATGTTCTTAATGAAGCTAAGACTAATTTGTTAAAATTACAGGAAATGGAAGAAGCTTATTGGAGATAAAAAGCATTCTCTAAATACCTTGTGGAAGGTGACCGTAACATTGCTTATTTTCATAATATTGCATATTATAATAACATGAGTAGGCATATTCATAAGATCACGACTCCTAATGGTAATATTATTGAGGATCCCGAAATTATCAACTCTTTTGGTACTGAGAATTTTAACAAAGCTTTTAACTCTTGTTTCACTCCGGATCTTAATACTGACTTCTCTTTTATCCCTTCTATTGTGTCTGAGGAGGATAATGTCATGTTGTCCACCATTCCCTCTGAAGAGGAAATTTGGTCTAATTTAAAAGGCATGAATAGTGATTCTGTTGCTGGCACTAACGGTTTTACCAATAAATTTTTTTAGAAATCTTGGGATATCATTAAGAAGGATGTGATTGATGCTGTGGTTGATTATTTTAGAGGGAATCCTATTCTTAAGTTCTTTACTGCTACTTCTATAGCTTTAATTCCTAAAACTTTGAATAGTAACTTCTGGAATGACTATGGCCCTATAAGTTTGTGCACTTTTTTTAATAAATTGATTGCTAAAATTTTAATGGGAAGGCTTGCTCTCATGCTTCCTAACATTATCTCTTTAGAACAAACTGGTTTATTAAGGGTAGATCTATCTTTGATAATGTGTTACTTACTCAAGAACTTGTTCATGATTTGCACACCAAGGTTATTGGCGGAAATATTACGTTTAAATTTTATATCACCAAAGCTTATGACAATCTAAATTGGGAATTTCTTTATACCATTTTAAAGTTGTTTGGTTTTAATTTGCAATTCGTGAACCTTATTAAAAATATTATTGAGTATTGATATTTCTCAGTTATTCTTAATGGTAAGTCTCATGGTTTCTTCCAATCTTCTCATGGTTTAAGACAAGGAGATCCTTTATCTCCGGCCCTATTTATTATTGCTGTTGAATTCTTATCTTGTGGCATTAACTATGTCTTTAGAATGCAACCTAATTTACACTTTAGGATGGGTGGTGGTTTTCCCATAACCCACTTGAGCTTTGCTGATGACTTTATCATTTTTTCTAATTGCTCTATTAGAATGTTGTATATTCTTTTTCAGTTTCTCAATTCCTTTCAACTGGCCAGTTGTTTCATTTTTAACAAGTCCAAGAGTTGCTTTATTCCTGCTAAATCTATCTCGACTACTCGTATTCATAATACTGAAATTAAATTTGGTTTAAACATGAAACTTCTCCCATTGAAGTATTTGGGCATGCCTCTTTACAAAGGTAAGAAACGTTCATTCTTATTTGATGATATTTTCTCTTCCATTCATAAGAAATTATCTTCTTGGGCTTTTAATTTTCTATCTTATGGTGGTAGACTTATTTGGATTAAGCATGTTTTGTGTTCTATCCCTATATATTTGCTTCATACTCTGTCTCCGACTTGAAATGTTTACAGTAGAATGGAGGTTTTATTTAACAAATTTCATTGGGGTTCTAAGGATATAAATTGTTCTATTATTTGGGGCTCATGGAAAAATTATGTAGGAGCTATGGATGAGGGCAAATTGGGCTTTAGGAGCTTTAAGGATATGCTTAGGACCTACAGTCATAAATTGTGGTTTTCTTTTATAGCTAAAAAAAGCTTATGGGCTAAATTTATGGACTCTAAGTATTGTGTTGGGAAGCATCCATTGAACAATATTTTTAAAAATGGTGATTCTTTTAATTGGAAGAGATTATGCAACTTTAAGTGGGAAGCTGAGGTGTCATCCAATGGGGTTTGGGTACTGGGAATATTTATTTTTGGCAAGATAAATGGTTGGGGAATTTTTTTATTGATAACCTTTTATATACCCATTCCATTGCTGATTGGAAAATTAAGGATTTTTTTACTAGTGACGGTTAAACATTGACTTGCTTTCCAATATTGTGCCTGAATTTATTTCCAAGTTATTTTTTAAAATTTCTATTCAAATGGATTGTGAAGACTGCATTCTGTTTAACTGCTCTACTGATGGTAAATTTGACACTAAACAAGTTTGGAACTCTATTAGAACTAGTCACCCTAAGAATTTTCTTAATACTGCTTTTTGGCATGCAAGTATCCCTCCCACTTACTCTTTTCTTATTTGGAGGATTTTGAATAATTACCTTCCTCTGGATGCTATTCTTTCTAGGAAAGATCTTATATTGTTTCCATGTGTCAATGTTGTTATCACATTGAGAATATGACTCATGTGTTTTTTCAGGGCCCTATTGCTATGAAGGTTTAGATTCATTTTGACAACATGTTTAATGTGCTTTCTACTATGCGGATTAATTCTATTGCTAATCTTCTTAATGATTGGTTTATTCCTATTAAAGGTCATATTCGTAACATCCTTCCTGTCAATATCTTTTAGTTTATTTGGAGTAGTAGGAATGAATCTAAACATGAGAATATTAAAATGGATGCATTAAAAGTTATTTTTAAAGTGAAGAATAAAATTTATCAACTTTTTGTTGCTAAACTTCTTAAGGCCGAATCTTTTAAAGGCTATCCTCATTTAGCTTCTAAGTTTGGTTTGAAGTTTAATTTTTCTACTGGCAGTAGATTTGGTAAAATTATCTACTGGAGAAAACCTAAGGGTGGTTGTTTTAAACTCAACACTGATGGCACTAGAAACAATGCCGGTGCGGGCTGTGGTGGTACAATCCAGGATTCTAATGGTTTTGTGATCATGGCTTATGCGGGTCCTTCTTCTGCTATTAATGCAGTTCAAGCTGAGCTTGAAAGCCTTTTATTTGGGATTCAATTAAGCGTGTCTCTGGGGATCACTGACTTATGGATTGAAGTTGATGCTTTGCTTCTTATACATTACATTAATGGTAACACCTCTCCCAATCCGGTTAACTTCTATTTGATCAGAGATATTAAATATTGGATTTCTCTCATTTCTTATAATATTTCTCATATCTTGAGGGAGGGAAATGTGGTTACCGAATTTCTGGCTAATCTGGGTTGTAAACTTGATGTTTTTATTGAATATTTTGAGCGCACTCTTCCTAAGGAGACCAAAGGTTTGGCTAGGCTAGACCGGATGGGTCTTCCTTATATTCAATTTAACTAGATCCTTCTTTTTGGCTGTTTTGTTCATTTTGCATTTTGGTTCTTTTATGGTCCTTATGCTGTGCTTTTGATCTATTGTTGGTTTCTTCATTCTTACAGTGGGCGTTTGTGTTTGATCTAGCTAATTCCATTTGTTTTGTTGCTCCTCTAATCTGTTTAGCATTTTGTTTGTGTTTTGCTGGGTTAATTTTTGGTTGGTCTGTTGGTGTTTGGCACAACTGGGTTTTACTGCTGTTCCT
Organism: Dendrobium chrysotoxum; assembly: GCA_019925795.1. NCBI lineage: Eukaryota > Viridiplantae > Streptophyta > Magnoliopsida > Asparagales > Orchidaceae > Dendrobium > Dendrobium chrysotoxum. Next base: position 79,405,368 of record CM034305.1, on the reverse strand, counting down.
TACGGCCTCCCTTATGGGTTGGTTTTGTTCTGGGACTGCTGAGAATATGGTTTTATGTTCTGGGACTACTGAGATTATGGTTTTGTGTTCTTGTGGTGTTCTAGGTGGCATGATCAATGCTCCTCATTTTATCTCTATCATCCTATATGATGGGTCGTTGTGTTGTATTCGGTTGGATTGGTCTACTATCTAGAATTTACGCCCTACCTATGTCTTCAGTTCTGTGGCTTTGGCGAATGCTATGGGTGGCTTCTGCACCTTTTAGGTGTTTAATTATCGTAAATTTGTATCCCTTTGGATTGATGCAGAGTACTGTGTGGCCTTTTATTGCTACTACCATATTCCTTATTTTAGTTATCCTATTTTTGTCATCCTATTAACTTCTGGTACAGCCTTAAGAATGGATTATCTAATCAATTATGCCTTGGTAATCATCACTATATCATGTGTTATTTGGTGACTAAGTTGACTTATGAGATGACTATGACCTCCTGTGGTAAATTTGGCTTTTTAAATCTTGATTTTCTGCAGTTTTTATTATCCTTTTGTCAATGCTTAAACTTTTGGGTAAGTGTCTTTGCATGCCTATTTTTCAGGTTTTTAGAGACTTGTTCTCGCTTTGTGTAGGACTGGACTCTGGTTGGGAAGAACATACTGAAAGTGGTCATCTATAGCCTTTCCTTTTTTGTTTTTAGAATTTTACTAGGTTTCTTTGTAATTTTCACTAGTAGGGAATTTTGGCTCTTAGGTATTTTTTGAAATTTTTTTGTAGCTCTTTCGAGCAGTAGCGAGCTGGAGGTCCCAGTAAGGACCTTGTACTATTTTTATTATATTAAAGCGTAGGCCCCTCCAGGGGTTTTAACCAAAAAAAAAAGGTTCACTAGTTTAAAGTTTCATCCTTATTGGATGTGTGTATGAATTTCTAACAATTTCCTAAACCTTAGTTATTTTTCATAGGTTGCACTAAGGTTCAAATGGCTTTAAAAATAAATGTGTCTAACCCTTGCATACATATGAACAAACCATATAAATTTTGTATCCTAATGCTCTATGGATTGAATGCACTGAATTTTCAAAGTTATAGGTCACATAGTGACCTATAAACTTAAAAATTCAACTAAATAAAATGTACATCAAGCTATAGTAAGTGGTTCAAAAAATGTAGAATACATCATCAAATACCTTTCCTCCTAGTTTGAGCCTAATATCAGGCATATTTTAGGGACAATAAAGGAAAATCGTCATGTATTTTAAAGTAATTTATCCCTAAATCATGCATGATTATAACTTGAATTTATTTTTAAACCAAAGAGCCCATCATACTGATTCCATAGAGCCCAAACATTCAAAGATTAGGCAAGAGATGAAATTGTAATGAATTTTCAAAGATCTAGGTTAAATCATGACCAAGGTTTTTGGAAATTCAATTATGACCAAGTCCGACCTCAAATAACCTAGAAAAATTACTGGATATATCAAACATCTAATAATTCAACCCATTTGAATTTGAGCTTGATTGGATAAGTATTTAGAGACTAATGAGGGAAATTCTATAAATAATAAAAGTAATATTACTTTTTGAATACTCATATCTGGACATAAGATTATTTTTAAATAAAAGAGAGTTTTATTTTAAAGAAAATTAATGCTTATTTATCCAATTTGTTTGAGGGGTTAATTTATTATGATTTTCAAAGATTTAGATATTAAAAATCATTTAATAAAGAATTCGATTAAAAAGAATATAGGTGGCGGTGATAGGACAGATGGTAGCATATAATTGGATGCTCCAAAATGGTAGAGGCGCTTTACAAATGGTAGAATCTGAGGGTGCAACATGTGTTGCTCTCTGATTTGTCACTTAAACATGTTGGCAGTTAATGATGATCGTCGAATTCACGCATTTTTGGAACGGAGGGTCAAGATCTAGTCAAATAATGCACGCAACTTCTCTGATCTTCCATGTAATGAAAGATTTACTTAATCCAATTAGATCAGGACCTTCAATCCAAATAGATGTATTGAACTGTTAGGAGATCATCTCCTTCCTCCTACTGGCCAAAACCCTAAACCTATATCTTTTTTTATCAAACCCTCTATATAATGATTTAAATGATCAAAACTTTAGGTAGAGAAGATAGACGTCTGGAGATATAATGGGGGAATCTTTTTAAAGCTTTTTAAAGGGTTTTCTATGGCCAATTTAAAATCTTAGGTAAATGCCTAGTGTTAGGATAATACCTCCACACAGAAGGTCTTAAGAAGTGCTTAATGACTAGTCTTCTTTATTGTGAGCTCAGTAATAAGTTTGATGAAGACCTCAAGCTTGGAGGAAGGTTAAATGAAGAATTAGGCTAGCTAGGATGGTGATGCTTTCAATCAGCTCCTCCCTTCATTATTGGCAACTTCCAAATGACTTGATATGACCAGGGAAATGCTCAGGGACTTTTAGGGAAGCAAAGAAAAATCACCAGAGTTCTGGAGGATGACCGCGTAGAGAATGAATTCAGTGTAAGGGTTTTAGAAGGTTTAGCCCAATTCAGCTACTGGAGGGAGCTTGGACGGAAGGGATACAACACCGAGCTTGCCTGGATGATGGAAAATTAGCTCAGGCTGTTAGGCAATAGAGGGAACAAATCAGGTAGAAAAAAAATGGCCCAAGGTCATTTTCACCTGGAAGGGGACGACTAGGGTCGTTTAAGGTGAACCAAGGATTGGGCTAGGTCATGCTAGAGTCTAGGAAGCTTTTGGAGTGTATTTTAATGGCTAGGAGGGTTTGAGTTTAGAGGGAAATGCTTTGGATATAAGGTTTAACCATTGAAGCCTATGTGAGCATTTGAGTTAACTATTTGGCTAGTCAACTGGTCAAGCCTTGTTAATATGGACTTTAGGGAGTGTCTAGGTGCTGTTGGGATCATTATGAAAAGTTTTGAGGGGGTGACCTTGGTGTTGAGTAAATGAGTTAATATATAATGAAGTTTAACCACTCTTAGTGGTTTGACCTAGTTAAAGTAGCCATGGTTTGACTCATGGTGAGTTTGAAGGTGTTTAAAATATGCAAGGAAGGAATCTTGTAGGTTTATATGTCTTGAATTGATAGTGTGCAATGGTTTAGCCAAACATGGATTTCATTTGACCAAACTCAAGCTCAGTTGACCAAGTCAACTATTGATTAAGCTATGGTGACAAGTTTGGTCCAATTCACTAGGAGTGATGATCAGAGAAGTTTGATTAAGATCAAGGTTCATTTGGAGCTTGATTAATATTGACTAGGGTTGATGATCAACTAAGCTAACTTGGGCTAGCTTAACTAGGTCAAATGGGTCCATTGATAACTGAAGTATCTAATGATAGATGATCTACTATATGAAGATTTTAATGAAGTGATTTGAGTCATGACTGAGGTCAAGGAGTCAGTACACTGTGCAAAGCAGTGCACTGAGTTACTTGATTGCAATGCAGGGTTGTAATTATCCAGGTGGTTGTAGTTTAGTGATTATTGATTGTAAAAGTGATGATTGATCAATTTGACTGTATATCTAGAGATGATTGAAGTTTGATTGAGTGTATATTCATGATTGCTTAAAGATGATTGAATGTATGTAGTTGAATGATTGTAAGCTGATTGACTGTGAATCCAAGAGCTGTAAATCAAGTGATTGTAGATCAAAGTGATTATGGGTAGATGTGGATCAATTGATCTCAGCTAAAAGTGAGGTCAACAATTGGGATAATAAGGTTTAGGATTTAATTCTTTCATCATATTTTGGAGCATGATACGAATGGTATCAGAGTAGTGATTTAGAAGAATTAAATCATAACTAGAGCCATAAGAAATGAGCTTTAGATATATAGAAGGAGTTGGGACTATATGTGTTATACATACTTGTAGTTGAATCCCCTTATACTTGTGTTAAATAAAAGTGTTGTTGCATTATGAACCCCTAAGATCAAGAAGCAATTGATGGATAGAGTTCTAGTTAGGCTACTATAATTTAGAGTGCTGTGAGGGCAATGACTTTTGACTCGATGATACAATTTGCTGTCTTAGTAGCCCAACTTATGGGTAAGTCTCAAAGAAGGACGATGTGAGTCAAGGGAGAAGAGGTAAATAAGCACTTGTATTTATTCTTAAGGTTGAAGCCTTCTCATTTTTAGGGTGCAGTGGAACCTCAAGCAGCTGAAGTTTAGTTGATGAGGTTAGAGAAGTCGTTAGATAGCACATAGTGTCCTGAAGGTTGGAAGATATCGTTAGCTATTTACCTGTTGGGTGGATAAGTTAAGTGCTGGTGGTTAGTCTAGTAGAAGGAGAAGTTCTAAGGTAAATCAAACATGGAGATTTTTTGGGAGGAATTTACTAATATGTTGAAGAGTTGGTTCCTACCACCTTTAGCTAGGCAGTAGATAAAGGAATTTTTTATGAGGTTGGTCTAAGGGAGTAAGATTATGATGCAATATAAGGTTAAGTTTACTGCTTTGGCATAAAATTCTCCTTAGTTAGTTAGTACCCCAAAGGAGAAATATAATAGATGATGCGGTGGTTCAAGGACATCTTGAGACATCCGTTGGTCCCTTTTCGTATTTATAATTTTTGAGTGGGTTAAGATAGCTCAGTTAATGGAAAATGATTTGGTATACACATATCTATGGTGGGTTATCAGTAGTAAAAGATTTGGAGTGGAACCATCTATACATAGTACTAGGGAGAAGAAGTCTAAATTTGGTGGGGAACCATCTCAATGCTCCTAACAAACTTACTCAAATGATTTTAGGAGGGGAGGGCCTACTATGTTTAGAAGTATAGGTGGATCTAAGGAAGTTGCTAGTGTCCAATCTATAGATTTTATGGGAGGAAACATATGGGTAGATGATATTTGTATACAGAGAAATTCTTTACGTTTGGCCAATTAGGTGATAAGGTGGTCCAATGTCTGGGGAGAGCACTAAAGGGAAGATCAATGGATGGAAGAAGAAAGAGAGAATTGATGGTAGTCCCAGCTAAAAAAATTAGTGAAGAGTCATAAACCCATAGTGGTGGCAAATTTAAAGGCAGGCAACCTAGAGTATCAACATGAGGAGCTCAGAGAGAGTCTAGTATTATGGTTAGTGTTGATTCAGTACAATTTACATTATGTAGTATGATGCAGTAGAAGGACAAGGAGGCACCAAACATAGTGAGAGGTATAACTTTTATTTTTGCTTTATTATGTCATATTATACTTGATTCTAAAGCGAGTCACTCTTTTGTTTGAGTATGTTCTAATTGACTTGAGTTTAGTCCCTGAGCTATTCCCATCTAGTTTATATGTTCTATTACATACTGGAGATTTCTAGTTTTCAGCCAAACTTATAAGTGTGAAATTAAAATTTTGAATATAATGTTAGGAGCAAAACTAATTGTACTTCCCTTGAAGGAGTTTGAAGTAATTATGTGGATGGATTGGCAAAGTTGATAGAGGACTCAAGTAAATTTGAGCAAGAAGGTGGTAGTTCTATGTGATAAAGGAGACATATTTTATTTCAAGATTCCCAAAGTATATTATCTTCCTTGATACCTGTGTTTCAAGTTCACAAGTATTGGTGAATGGGAAAGTTTATATTTCTAGTTCATGTGAACTATTTTAGTAAGTCCCTTACATGCATTGAGTATAACCTAATGTTGAGAGTGTTTCCTAATATTTTCCCAAAAGAGTTGGTGGGTTTGCCTTTAGAGAGGGAGAAAGAGTTTTGTATTGAAGTGGTACCTAGTACATCCCCAATAGCAAAGACTCCCTATAGGATGGCTTTAATAGAATTACAAGAACTGTAAGTTCAGTTGCAGGAGTTGCTAATAAAGAATTTATTAAGCCAAGTGGGTCCCTATGGGGAGATCCTTTATTATTTGTAAAATAAATATTGAACTTTACAAATGTGTAATGATTACTAAGAGTTAAATAAGATTACTCTGAAGAGAAATTATCCATTGCCCATGATTGACAATCTATTTGACTTGTGTTCTCTACGATTGATTTGAGATCAGGTTATTATTAGTTATGAGGGAGAACTGAAGATGTTGTGAAGGCAACTTTTATTACTAGATATAAGAAGTATGAATTTCTAGTTATGCCATTTAGAGTGATGAATTCAGTATGTGTATTTATGGTTCTAATGCATAAGGTATTCAGGAATTATCGAGATCAATTCATAATTATGTTCATCGATGATATTCATGTTTAGTTGAAGGTAAAAGAAGATCATGCAAATCATTTAAGGTTAACATTGGATACTTTGACGTGACAATGATTATATGCTAAATTTTTTAAGTGTGAGATTTGTTTAAGGTTAGTGGCACTTTTAGGGCATATTATAAGTAAGGAATTTTATGGATCCCCAGAAAGTGTAGGTTATGCTGGATTGGCCGAGGACAACATCTATGATAGAGGTTTATAGTTTTCTGGGCATGACAGGTTATTATATGAAGTTTCTTAAAGATTGTTTTTGTAGATTGCGATCCCTTTGATAAGCTTGATTCAGAAGGTTTTGTTGTTTGATTGAAGACTATATTGTGAAGTTAGTTTCCATAGGTTAAAGGAGTGTTTGGTGTTAGCTCCCATATTGATTGTTCTATCAAGTACTGAAGGATTTTAAGTTTATAGTGATAATTTTTTGAAAGGTTTGGGTTACATATTACAACGGAATGGGAACATGGTTGTGTATGCTTCCAGATAGTTGACGCTGCATGACAAGAACTATCCCACACATGATTTTGATTTTGCAGTGATTGTGTTTTCCTTAAAGATCTAAAGATACTATATATATAGAGTTAAGTGTGAGATTTAAACAGGCCATCAAAGTTTCAAGTATACCTTCACTCAGAAGGAATTGTATCTGAGACAAATAATATGGTTGGAATTTATCAAAGATTATGATATGGACATCATTTATTAACATAATGGGAAGGTGGTTGTGTATGCTAAAGTGGTTGCTGATGCTTTTAGTAGGAAGTCTATAGGGATTGTATCTAATCTAATTATTTATGACCAAACTCTGATCTGGGAATTGGAAAGCTGGAATTGAAGGTAAGATATCCATCTGAAGTAAAGGCAGAAGATATATCTTAATTGATTATTCAGCCTTCCATGTGAGAAAAAATCAAGGTAACTCATAAAGATGATGATTAATACATGAAATTGTTGGATTAGATTTAGTATAGAAGGAGACTTGATTTATAAATTGATGACCAGGGTGTAGTGTTTTGAGGTGATAGATTGCATGATCCAATCAGTTGGGATTTGAGGAAGGATGTTATGCATAATGCCCACTATTCTGGATAGACAATTCATCCTGGTAATAGTAAAATGTATCATGATCTAAAGCTTATGTACTAGTGATCTAGACTGAAGAAATATATGGCAGAATTTATTTTAAGTATGAAACTTGCAAGTTAGAAAAAGCTTAACAACATATTCTTAGTTGTTTATTGTAGCCCTTGTTTATTTCTCGAGTGAAAATGGGAAGATGTTACTATAGATTTTGCTATGGGTTTTCCCAAGTCTAGGCATGGTCATGATGTTGCGTGGGTAATAATGGATTGATTGACCAAGTCATGTCCTTTTTTGACAATGGACAAGAACATTATGTAGAGAAGTAAGCTCAACTATATGCCAAAGAAATTATTAGATTACATGGAGTTCTGAGTGTTAATAGTTTTGATAGGGATTACATATTTACTTCTAGGTGTTGGAAGGCCATCCAGGAAAATCTGAGGACTATGTTGAATTTTAGTATAATTTTTCATCTTCAGACATATGCCAATCTGAAAGGGTTATTCAAATACTTAAAGATTTATTGAGGTTGTGGGTGCTAGATTTTTTAGTAAGTTAGGAGGACCATGCCCCTTTAATTGAATTTTCTTATAACAATAGTTTTTAAATAAGCATTGGTATAGATATATATGAAGCTTTAATAGAAGAAGGTATACAACACTGTTGGCTTGGATTGAAGTGGGAGAAAGAAAGTTGATGTGTTCTGAGTTAGTTGACAATGCTATAGATAAAATCAGGATAATGAAAAAAAATATTGGAAGAAACTCAAGACATATAAAAGAAATATTGGAGCATAAAGATGTGAAATTTCAAGTTAAGGATTTTTTCTTGAAGGTTGGTCCAATAAAGGGTGCAAGCAAATTTGGAAAGGATAGAAAATTAAGTTTGAGATATACTGGCTCTTTTATTGTTATAGAAAGAGTTAGAAAGTCTACTTACATATTGTTGTTGTCTGATCAGATGTTTAATATTCATTATGTGTTTCATGTGTTTATGTCGAGGAAGTGGATATCTAATTTGGATGAAAGAGTTTCTAGAGAATAAATTGATGTTTGGCCATATTTAACATATTAAGAAAAACCATATTGCATATTATCTTATGATGTAAAGAAGTTAAGAAGCAAATAGATCCCTATGATTATGGTTTAGTGGAAGAACTAGTTAGAATGAGAAGTCACTTGGGAGAGGGAGACAGAGATGAGACAATTGTACCCAAAAGTGTTATTAACATACATTTAAATGCCAAGGATTGTATTATCTATATGAATGATAGAATTTGAGGCCTTCTATTAAATGACCTAGTAAGATTTAAGTCCCTAACTTTGCATGTCTTAAACTAGAACTTAAAAAGGTTAGAACTAAATTGTAGGAACTGAATAAAAATAGGACAATTTTTATGGGAGCGCAGTAGTGCTGACCTGTCTGTCTTAGGGGAGGGTGCGAGGAAGAGTTGTGGTGCTGGGAAGGAGCGGTGTGGCATTGAGTTCCCAATTTGAAGGCATCTGGGGGCATCTAGAAGATTCTGGTTGAGCGCTTCAGTGTTGTGGGTCAAAACGCCATGGTGTCGCCATTAAATGAATGGATTGTTGGAGAAGAAGAAGAAGAGAAAGAAGTGAAGGAGAGGAGTTTAGAGGCTGTAGTGTGAGCTTCGTCCATCAAGCCAATCATGAGATTTATTTTACTCAAGGTAGGCTCATTGCTGATGATATTCTTCTTGTTGATAAGACTAGAGAGGGAGTTGAAGGTAAACTAGAATTGTGGAGGTCAACCTTATAGTCTAAAGGTTTTGGCTTGAGTAGATCTAAAAAAGAATATATGGAGTGTAATTTTAGTAATAATAGACCTAGTGAGGGGATTGTGACATTGGGCGATCAAGTCATTAATAAGAGTACATGTTTTAGATATCTTGTATCTATTGTTCAGAGTGATGGTGAAATAGATGGGGATATTATCATCAGAATCCAAGTTGGATGGTTGAAGTGGAGGAATGCATCAAGCTTATTGTGTGATAGAGAAGTACCACTCAAACTTAAGGGAAAATTCTATAAGATGGTGGTGAGACCTGCAATGCTTTATGGTGCCGAATGTTGGCCATTAAAAGAGAAGCATAATTCTAAGTTAGGTGTTACAGAGATGAGGATGCTCAGGTGGATGAGTGGATTTACCCTTAGAGATAGGATACGAAATGAGCATATTCGTGAAAAGGTTGGAGTAGCTCCAGTGGAAGATAAGATTAGAGAGAGTCGCCTTAGATGGTTTGGTCATATAAAACGGTGGCCTCCCGATGACCCGATTAGGAAAGTAGAGGTCTTAGATTTGACTTATGTTAAGAAAGGTAGAGGTAGAACTAAAAAGACTTGGTTAGAAAATATTAGAAATGATCTTTCTTTATTAGATTTAAACGAGAATTTGACTTTTAACAGGACACAATGGAGAAAAAGGATTCATGTAGCCGACCCCACGTAGTGGGATAAATGCTTGATGTTGTTGTTGTAGGCTCTCCACACTCTATTTCTAATTTAAATTTTGATACTTTTGTGAATAATTATGAAGCAAAATCTATTTTTAATTAGTATAACAAACTTTTAACCATTTAAATTTTGGTATATGTTAGAGTACCCATATAAGTTTTCATGTAAGAATTATGGGCTAATTTATGTTGAAATTATCAATTCAAGCATTCTCTATAATTCATTAATTGTTTTAATATAATATTATAATCTTGCATTATGAAGGATTTTCCAAGTGGTAAACATTAAGTGTGTAAGAAAATTTTATATGTATTAACCTTGGAATGTAGAGTTGCAATCATGTACATATTTTATGCTCTCTATACATGTCAATCTGCTAAACTATACATGGGCATGCCATGGCATATAAAGGATATTCCTAAATAAAAATGTTAAGTGCACTACAGGTTTTGTTATATAGGATTGGGTCTTTACTCTGCTTTGTACTTTCCCATCTATCATGTATAGATAGGGGAGGGAAATTCTATTTCTGGCCCCATCTATGAAGTATATACGTTAGAGGGCATTTTTGTTTCATTCCCCATTTATCAATGCAAATGTGGGAAGTTTAAGGGAGGCAAATGTGAAAATTGAGTTATAAGCAGGCATTAGGACATGTGTATTTCATACATGCATAAACTATATGAATGAATAAGTAAATAAGTAACATATGTTAGATCCTTTATTTGAAACATTTGTATCAAATATACTTCTATTTTTATTCTTTTAATTATGTTCAAGTGACAGCTATCACAACCCAACCCAACTAGGACAAGTCTTATCATAATGAGCTGTGACAAACAAATCCCAAGTCCTAGTTTTAAAGTATTTTATATTCTCTTCTAATAATCATTTTAAATAAATAATTGACTATAAAGAAACTAAAATATCCAAGTACTAAAATAAGTTAATTTATAAGATTTCTTTCATTTCATCAAAATAGATAAACTACAATACATTATTATAAATAGAAGCTATAGAATTGAATAATAAATTAGTCATTATTGTACAAAAATTAATAAAATAATAAACTTTGACAAGATCCTGAACTGCTAATCAACCATCTCCTTCCCTTTCCCAGATCCCAAAAACTAGAAGCAAAATCATAGTGAGAGACAATATCTCAGTAGATCACAAAAACCAATCTAAAATTTTAAATTCTTTTATTAAATAATTTTTAGAATATTTAAAAGAAGTTAAATGTAATAGAATAAATCATTGTTTAGTACTAAGAGCATGGTAGTTATTCAAAAATTCAAGTAATAATATTGAGCAATCGAATAAACTAAAATTCTTATTATAGAACAAAATAGATAATTCATATCAGTTTTCTCTTTTCCTAGATCCAGATAGAATATCAAAGGATTTTGGCCTATTATAACTCTCTTTTATTCTTATAGCACTAGAACATGCCCACAGACACTAGAATATGGCTTATAGAGACCAAAGCATGCCTTATAGGCACCAAATTCTTGGATACAAACATAATCTCAAAGGATTTTGGCCATATATATCTCTCAACAGTCATAATTCAATCATATATACACATATTTCATCATATTATAGTAATTAAAGTATAATTGAGCATATGTTAGAATTGCACAGTTTTCTATAACGGTAGACAATAAAAATTCCTATTAATAAAAATTTCATAGTTTTAAAACATAACCAAATTATTAGGAATTATGTAAAATATTATTTTAAGATATTAATTGTACTATAACCCTATTTTTTAGTGTTCAGATTATTTTTTATCTAATAAAAATTACAAAGTTTACAAAATATCTATTAAAAATTTTTAAAAAATATTTAGAATGTTTATAATCTCCGTCTCTTTAACAAATAAAAAAATACACAGTAATTTTTTTAGTACAAAATTATTCTCATTTTTTGGCAACAAACATATAAATTTAATTTGAAATTTTGAAAAAATTTTACATTTTTGAAAATTGAGATTGGCATAATGTAACCTACCTTGATCCAAAAATTTTTCCCAACTGGGCTGGTGGCTAAAAATGGCCAGAAGTTGCTCAAAATTTCTATTTTCCCTTCCAAATCCCTCTCATTCTCTCTCCTACTTCAGTTGCATGTATGCTCAAATGAATGGAGCAGTAAAAAAATTTATATTTAAAGTGTTGTTCGTGGCATAGCATTGATGCACTACCATCCTACATTACAATGCTAGTTTAAAATCTCAAATTCTAGAGCTAGGAGAGCTATAATACTATAGCAGTACCGAGGCTCTCAAACACTCAATATTGAGGCGATCCAGTAGTGACATTTCTCAGATTTTGTCAAAAATAGCTCCAGACCTTATGACTCATTCTAGAACATATAAAGCTACTTTTATACACCAAAATACTCCCAAATACTTGCAAATGTGCTCAAAACTTTAAAATTTAAAATGTTACCTTTTTTCAACTAGGTTAGAATAGTTCAAACTAAAGGCAACATTTAGTGGTGTCATAAAACCCAAGTTCTCTATAACACTATATTTCTGATGTTAGTAAAAATTTCGAAATAATACATGTCACTCATATCACCCCTCTAATATAGTGCTACAACACATTAATGTTTTGAGACATAAATTTTCTTAAAAGTGATTAAAATTAATTTCCATTGTAACAATAACTGTTATTAAGCGTTATAAAATTCTTATTCTTAAATAATGTAAATGTTAATGGATTTCTATTATAGGAGTTGGGATATCCTTGCAAGCATATGAATTACTCACTATATATATTTTGTGAAATTTTTGGATAAGGGAAAGGTCTAGATGAAAAAATAGTTGATAAGAATAGGATCATCAGTTTTTAGCTCCACTGCAAGGTATTTTGTAATCCAGTTGTTTTCTTTTGATGTATATAGTAAGATTGGACTAGATTATTTGTATATAATTCTTTTGAAATTAAAATTTTGATAACCTGTTTATACTATTTAAATTGTTTTTGATTATTTAGTAGGCTCTGGTATGGGCTAAGTTGTAATTGAGATAATATGGTTTAACATTTAATTCTTCAATTAGATTCTAGGGTGTAACATTTGAGTTGTGGTTGGTTAGTCTTGAGATATGGATAAAATGTGGGGGAAGATGTTAAATAGATTTAAAAAATAATTTAAAAAGAGTAATAATAAAAAAAAATGATAATAAACCAATCCCATAAAGGTTAGTCAAGGTAGTTCACAAAGCGCTAGCCAAATAAGAATAATATTCTTCAAAATTTTCTTATCATTTAAAAGATGAAATTTCTTATTACATACTAACACTATATATAGATATATAGTGATTATTAGAGTTCAAAAAAGAAGAAAAATTTTTAGGGGAAAGGGAGTAGGTGGCCATTAATGGAGAAAGGTGCAAACCACTTTTTATTAATTCAACCTATCTCCATTAAGGCACTTACCCATAAATGTTTTCTAAGATGAAAGTTCAAACATTCAAGATTCTAAATTTAAAATTTAAATATTAAAACTCTAACCTCATAACTTTTTCATGATTTAACTTTTGTAATAAGTTTTGATTGAGCTTTTGTTTTAGCATCTTTTAGGCTTTTCTTTTGGCTCTTTATTGGACATTTTGCTTCATTTTTTTTAATTTAATTGATGTGCTACATCACCAATTAGTTTGAATGTTAGCTTAAGGTTCAAACAATTTTGACAGTTTAAGTGTTTATGTCCACCTAGGTAACCTAGGATAAGGTCCAATTAGGTCAATCTAAGGATCTATTTGACTTAATTAGGATATGTATAACTTATTGGCATCTACTATAGTTGATAATCAAGGTTGATTAGATTAATTAATCCATTATGACCAATTGGGTCTATGGGTATAAGAGATTTAGGGTCTAAATTGATTGTGGGTCAAACCTTGAACCATAATAATAAAAAAGGAAATCCAATAGCTAATTACAAATAGCTCAAGTGTAATCAAATAATTGGATAAGGAAATTAGAGCTTTCCAATATCAACTAATTCATTGGGCTTAATTAGGGTCATGCTGAAATTAGGGTAAACCCAAAGTAGCTTTTAATAAATCTTAATCAAAATGGAGGACCAAGATTATGAATTGAAAAACATAAGGTTTTTCTATATGGAGTAAGAATTTCAAGTAATTCCTACAGTTAATCTAGGGATGGCCCTAATCATCTTAGTTTATGGGTTAGGTTAGAATTCTAACAAAATTAAGATAGGGAATGAACTTATAAAGTAATCATAATAGGATAAAACTTGGTATAAAATGGTAATGATTGAACTTAATCTAAATAATTACACCAATATTAGAAGTGTAGATGCTTGAACTACCTCTAATCTTGGGTAAAAGATCTAGAGAAGGGTTGTTATATTCAATCAAGTGTATTTTAACCTAAGAATTATTGACTTAATCAGGACAGTTAGGAGCAACATGAACTAAACAAACCCAAGCATCAAATAGGATTCAAGGATTATTTTCAAATTTTAATGCAAATAAACCTAGTGGAAGGTATGGGTTCCAACCTATCTTATCCCCATAAAAAGTCAACTTAACTGGTAAAGGATTTTTAAAAAAAATGAGAAGAAAAGTGAAATTAAATAAAAAGGTAAGAAAATTATTACACATGCTATTAAAGGGAAATCTCTTTAGTTTCTTAATCTATATGATTATATTTTTGTGCTTTGAAGTTCTAAATAAATGAAATCTAAATTTTTATGTGTTATATACAAGGCTTTGAAAATTGGACCAGACAAGCTGGTTTAACTAGTTGAACCGTGAATTGGTCAGCCGGCTTATTGTGATTTACTTCATAACTAATTTTGCAAAGAATGGAGATCGGACTATTCGAACTGGCAAACCACAAAACTAGTACCGGTTTCAAAAAATTGGTTGATTTAGATAAAATGCTTTTTGAGCCATTTATGTTAAATCTGATGGTGTAAAAAAAAAGAAAAAAGAAAATGTATACGAAATAAAAAAAAACCCTAGTATTCATTTTCTTCCCTATTTGCATGTAAGTTCCTCCTAAGTTTTAAATCCTGTCATCGTCTCATGCACTTTTACAAATCATACACTGAATTGAAGATGCCCATCTTATGCTCAACTCCTCTCCAACCCACTACTGTGAGTTCTTCACTTCTTCTCTTTATATTCACTACTCACTGATATAACTTTGTGATTTCATCTCAGATAAGTTAAAATTTCTTATTTTATTTAATTAAGCTTCTAATTCTGAGTTTGAAAAATGGTTATTGCAGAAGGAGACCATTTTCTATCCATGGGAAATTGAGTTTGTCATCTTCTTTGTGAGTCTTCTTTCTGATGCCTTTTTTTTAACCGTCTATTCTTGTGTTAATTATGTTCACATTTTCCCTGATTAGAGCCTTTTGGATTTCAGGTTTTATTTTTTGCCACATCTTAACATTTATATGAGTGAAAGTTTTGATAAATTTTGTTTCTTTTGTCATGTTTTTTTGATGCGAATTATATCTACATCGAGCTTCCTTATTATGGAAAAAAATCTATTATCCTATGATACGTTAAAGAGTTAAGCATGCTTTATTCTATTTTGGGTATGTATAATAACAATTTGGATAGTTATGAGTTGTTGAGAACTTTAGATTTAACATTTCAATTAACATATTATTTCTTCGTGTAGGACAACTTTCCTGTAATTTGTTCAGGTGTAGATGATTATTTCATCTACTTGCAATTTTTAATTAACATATTATTGGATCAATTATAATGAAAATGTTTCATTCTACCTTAATTGATTATGTAGCATATATTGTAGGTAAATATTGATATCTTTTATAGTTTGACAGATTTTAATTTATGTGTCTGTAATATTATTTAGTTAATCAAATTAGAATGGAAGCACCCAATAGTCAGACTTCAACTTTACAGTTATAGTGTGTATGAGAAAGTGGACATTGCTTGAAATCAATTTATTGAAGTTGGAAAAGTTGAAGGGAAGAAGCAGTTCAAATGTTTGTATTATAGTATTACATCTAAGGAATCAATTCAGCGTGCAAATATGACATTAACAAGAAGGATTTTTTATTATTGCATCCCATTTAATGCATAAACTTCACTATATGCATAGAAAGTTATAGATGTTAATGCTACTATAGGTCCTAGTTATAAGCTCCCCAACATGAGAGTTAATCTACTTAGGATTATAAAAAGGAGTATAGGTTACTTACTGATTACTATAGACATACTTGAAAGGAAACATGTTATACTCTCATGGCAGATGGATGGACTGATAGTAATAACAGAATATTAATAAATTTTTTGATATATTTTTCATATGGTGTATCTTTTTAAAATCAATTGATGCTTCAGACATCACTAAGGATACTATAAACTTGTGCTCTTTATTTCTTGAGGTTATGGAGTGGATAGGTCCAGAGAGTGTAATTTAACTAGTTACTCATAATGCTGCTAATTAAAAGAAAGCATGTCAGATGTTCCATAAAAGATTCAACAATAACTATTGGTCTTCTTATGCTGCAAACTGTATAAATTTAATTTTGAAGGACATTGGCAACTTGCCTATCATAGAGGACCTAGTAAGAAAAGCATCGAGGGTGAAATTTTTTTGTTATAATCATATCTTTATACTTGCATGACTTAGGAAAAGGCTAGGTTTGAAGGAGATCGTATGTCAAAGAGCAATAAGTTTAGTAACAACCTTGATAGCTTTAAAAAGTGTCCATGAGCAACACCATAACTTACAAGCATTAATCATTAGAAAATTTTATATTGTTGCAAATTTGAATTCAAGGATTATAATTTTGATGATAATAAATATTTCTATTTTTATTTGAGAGCCTAACCTTTCAGGTTTGCAAGATCAATTGCAATTCAAGCCAGCTCAAGATCAAGTCAGGCTGTTTTTGTTTCACGTTCAATGTAATTTTTTCACCTTTCTTGAGTCAAATGTAAAGTAATGGATCCCCAAGCTAAGTAACCTTGCACACACACACTCAGGGGGAAATTTTTTGAGAGTTAGAGTTTCTATTTTGATTTTGTTCATATTGTCCTGGATGATAGTGATATCGTCCTGGATGATCTATTGAAAATATAAACCCTAATTAGGGCAGTCATGTTAAGTCGGTCTAAATAAGCAGATCATCCTTGATGATACTTCCATCGTACAAAAATATATGCTCAAATAAAAAATTCTCAACCGTTAGACTAAGTTAGGTAAGTTTTTATTTTTAGTATTTTGGTCTAATCGTCCCGGACGATACGTGTATCATCCAAGATGATTCATTACAATCACACCTAAATTAGTCAGGTGATTAAAAAAAGTAATTAAGGATTGATTGATTCGATCAAATCATCTTGGACGATCGTAAGATCATCATAAATAATTAATTAGAAATCCTCATCGTTCAGTGTGTCTCAACTGGACGACATGAACTGTCTGCCGGATGATACTACTATTTTTGAACTAATCATACAGGATGATAGATGTATAGTCATGGACGATTAGGTCATTTTGAAATCATCCAGCACAGTTGTCCTAGATGATCCAAATTGTGGGCTGGACGATATTAGTCATTTTTAAACTAATCATACAGGACGATATACATACCATCCTGGACGATCAAGTCATTTTCTTTTGATCATCCAGGATTTTCTCCTGGATGTCCCAAACTATCTATTGGATGATATTCTCGATTTACACTAATCATCCAAGATGATCGCAGAATCATCCCAGATGATCTGAACAAACCATGTCTTCTAATCTGAAAGTTTGATAGGGATGTTAAGCCCTAGTGAACTAGTCCCGAGGCTAACCAAGAGGGGGGGTGAATTGGTTATTTAAAAATTTCACGAAGAAAGGAAAAATCTTTTCGATACTTTGTAGCGGAAACACGTAAACAACAATGAAAAGATCAATCACAGATATTCACCCAAGCAGTTAATATCAGAAAAATAAAGTGCAGAACTGAATCAGAAAAGCAAACCAGATTTTATAGTGGTTCGGTCAACTTGACCTACGTCCACTCCTCGGAGCCTCCCCTCTGGGTATTGCACTAAACAAAAAGTGTCTCTCTTTTTGCTCCCACAGCAAGGTGGAGAAGCCTGTACAAAACCTCCTTTTCACCACATGGTCAGGCAGAGAACCTGACCTCCTTTTGCTTCCACTTGAAGCGGGCAGAGAACCCTGGATCTTCTTGCGAACGATCCTCCCACAACGAACACCAACTAGATGAAAGACGACGAGCGGAGAAGACGACTCTGATCCATACTTGGAGCAACCTTAGTGAATCCCTCATTAACTCCCCCTCATAAGATCCTCTCTCTCTCTCCTAAACTCTCTCTCTCTAGGGTTTCTCTGGAAAGGAAAGTGGCAAAAGATTTTTCTTGTTGGAAGAAAAATATCTTTTATAGGAGGGCTTAAAATTTGCCCTAAATCTCAACTGGTCGGCCATGATCGTCTAGGATGATCGCTAGATCGTCCTGTACGATCAGTTCAAAATCAGCTGTTTAAGCCTGGACGATCTGGCTCTTCTGGACGATCAGTAGAAAAAATTGATCATATCGTCCCGTACGATCCTGCGATCGTCCGGGACGATTAGTGCAAATCGAGGAATATCGTCCAGTAGACAGTTCGGGTCGTCCAGAGAAACTTGTGCTGGACAACCAAAAAATGACTTGATCGTCCAGAAAGATAAGGGTATCATCCTGTATGATTAGTTCAAAAAGTGCCAAAATTGTCCTTAGCATAGTTTGGGACGTACAGCTGAAATGCACTAGACAATCATGATCATTCGGGACGATCCTGCGATCGTCCAGGACGATATGATCGTATCAATCAAAAATAAATTACTTTCCTTAATTACCAGATTAAATTAGGCATGATTGTACTGAATCGTCCAGGATGATACACGTATCGTCCGGGATGATCAAACCAAATAACTTAAAATAAAAACTTGCCTAACTTGATCTGGCGGCTGAAAATTTTTGATTTGAGCATATCGTCCCGTACGATCCAAAGATCGTCCAGGATGATCTGCTTAATCAGACCCTCTTAACTTAGTCACCCTAATTAGGATTTTTATGTTTACCTGATCGTCCAGGATGATGTGAATATCATCCAGGACGATCTGAATAAAAAATGAACAGAAATTCTAATTCACTCAAGCTCTCCCCCTGAGTGTGTGTTTGCAAGGTTACTTAGCTGGGGGATCAGTTACATTATAATTGACTCAAGAAAAAGAAAAATAATACATTGGACACACTTGGACCTGATCTTAAGTTGGCTTGAGTGGCTCGTAATCTTTTGTGCCTGAAATGGGTTAGCCAAGCAAAACACACTGGAAACATGTTTGTCATCATCAAAACCAGATTTGCAATAATCTCCCCCTTTTTGATGATGGCAAACATTTGTACAGTAGTTTAAAAATAAAAAATAACTAGGAGATCAAAACATAAATATTTTTTCAAATTTTCATTTAACAACTAAATCAATACAGGAAACATAACACATAACAAAGACAGAAACGACTACAACTGACTCCCCCTTTTGACATCACAAAAAGGAGGAGGCTAAACAGAAATACTAAAAACATCAGTACAGAACAGAAAAGAAAACAACTACAAAATAGAAAACTAGAATGGAGGCGGATCCTTATCAGAAGAAGGAGGTGGCAGTGGTGGGTTGAAGTAGTGGTGAATGGCTTGAAAATGGGCTCCAATCCAGGCAATGTCCTGGTCATGCTGTTGTTGCTGCTGCGCAGCATAGTTAGTGAAGCGCTGGATGTCCTCGACGTGCTGCTGCTCCTGGGTAGCCACATAGGAGTCAAATCTGGCCTCCCACTGATCGAAGCGCTGCACCAGGTGGTCAAAGGGAGAGGCAATGCGAAGGGGACCAGGTGCATCTGGTGCAGCAGGAACTGGAATAGCCTCTTCCTCTTCCTCAACATCCGGGGCGGGCTCTGGATGTAGTCGGGTGCTGTGAAGGACATGGAAGGAATTATTGGTGAAGAAGGAATGAGGGACATCTGGAGCTGCGGGATATTGCAGGTCATATTTGGTTTCGAGGGCATAGGCAATGATGTGTCCCAAGGCTAGATTTGGACGACGGCGATGACCTGGATCCCGAATAGTGGTGAGGTGCTCGAGGTACCGGATAATAAGGTCAGTGGCATTAAATTCCCTGTGGGCCAGGATGTAGTATGTGGTCAAGGACAGGAGTGGGGTGATGTGAATTCGATCCCCCGCCTTTGGAATGATGGAGGAACGAAGAACATGCTGAATAGTCCGGGCGTCCTTAAGAAGTGTAGTACATGCATTGTCATGATAAGGGGCATTTGTATTGCGAAGGAAATAATTGGTGACACTCCAATCATAGTCAGGGTCGGTGATAAGGGTGTGGAGTTTGTCGCCAGTGACAGAAAGTTGGAGAATGTTATGAAAGTCCTGGTAAGTGAGTTCGACGGGGCGCTGATTTACATAAGAGAGAAGGGTGGAATAATTAGCCAAAATCCGCAAGTTTGCAAAGAAAACGCGAAGAAGTTCCGAGCTAAAAAGAAAGGCGAGAGTCATGATGAAGGTGAGGGAGGTGTGTGCGAAGAGGTCAAAAACAGGATAAGTAAGAGTGCGGGGATTTACTATTTTTGACGGTGTGATCCCCACTTCATAATATCGCTCGTAGGCAGCCTGATTGGCTGCATTGGGGAAGCGAAGATCAACAGGCCCCCGTGAGGAGCTTGCACCCTTTTGCCGCGAGCGTTTGCCACCCGCCATTAAGAATCAAAAGTGAAGGAAACTAGAGGGAGAAAGAGTGTGAAAAATCCTTAAGAAAACTGCTATTTATATAGAAAATGGCCTGATCGTCCCGTACGATCGCGACATCGTCCGGGACGATATAGGCATTTATAACGTCCTAGACGATTGGTCAAAAAAGCGGTCCGATCGTCCAGAACGATCAGAGATCGTCCAAGACGATTAGACACAGGCGATCATCCTGAGGAGTCAGGCTGGATGACCGTTGATGAAAAGGTATCGTCCAGGACGATTAAGTGGATCGTCCCGAACGATATGCAATAAGTGTGTCGGACGGGCCGAATTCCAATCGTCCAGCGGCTGACACGTAGATCATCCAGGACGATGAAGTGGATCGTCCAGGACGATGGACAATAATTGGTGCAATGCCAGTCATTTAATCAGATCAGGAAGATATGGATCATATCGTCCAGGACGATCACCAATAATTGGAGTTTTTTAGTAGCAGGAGCAGTGTGGGGATAATTTTGAATGAATCTTCCAGGACGATGTTGGGATCATCCAGGATGAAGCGGATCGTCCAGGATGATCGGGGTATCGTCCAGGATGATGTGAAGAAAATAGAAAAAAAATGAAGGATGGAGGTGACAGATCAGGATCCCAAAAATACAATCACGAAATTAAAACAAAACAAAACAAACAACAAAGAAAACTTGGAACAAGAAGACAGAAAAACCAACGATTTTTTTTTCCTTTCTTTTTTCTTTGACCAGTCTGCTCCAGTAAAATAGAATTCTCTGTTGATTTTTGATCCAAAAACTAATAAGAAGACGATTGGTAGAGCTGAAATCCAGAAAAGGTTGGAAAAAATCAACTTTCGTAACTCCGACCCCGGGCACCTTATCGATGCAAACCTCTTTCAAAACAAAAATCCGATTCAGAAGAAAAGAAATTAGATTTGAAATGAGATCCTTTCAAGCCTCGTTCCAGAAAAATATCTGATATAATAGTGTTACAAAGTAAGGAATTGGAAATCAGGATTTCAAAACTCAAGCTTTTGAAAATATTAAATGGCGCACGGATTTTTCTAAGACATTTAACAATCTGAAAGGGAAGAAAGCTTGGTTTGGGCTCATTTTGTGCCTCTTTTTCAATTTGGTTGGCGCTTTGCGCATCTTTTCATTTTTGATACACTTTGTGTATCCAATTTGACAATTTTGCATCTTTTCAATTTTGGGCTCATTTTATGCCTCTTTTTTAATTTATTTGGCGCACTGCGCATCTTTTGTAAGCTTTCTCTTTTTCATAATCAATAAAGAGTCTCAGCTGTGAAACTATCTTCCAGACATAGGAGATGACTCTCCACAATAAGGAAGAATGATTCACAAAATAAAAGCCATACATCATATGATAAATGCAATCATTTGTTTTAGAAAATCATAATAGTGACTCAAGACTTTGAAAATACTATTCATATGAGGTAGATTACTGTAGGAAGATAAAACAAATCTCTATTTCAAAAACTAATGTTTTAATTTTGAAAATAATTTTTATCCAAAAGAAACCATACACCAGTAAAGGAGTTAGAGGAAGAGAAACAATCATCAACGTTTCTTCCCTTTAACAGATCCAGTGGAATCAATCACTGCTTACAAGCTTTCAGATAAAACTAGGCAAAACTCTTAGTCAGACATCCTTTTTTTTTTAATTTTCAAACACATAAGACAGTAGATAAACGAGATGAATCAGTAAATAAAACAGGTAAAAACTAAACCATATCAAAATAAATACTCAAATTAAACTGATATTAAAGCTAAAACAGAAAATAGAAGAATAAAACTAAAAACAACTGACAGAAAATACTCAAACTAAAAACTAACTAACAGAAAATAGAATAATAATCAGAACAATCAGAAATTAGCAGTCATCAGAATCAAGCATTTATATCAATCACTCATAATCTGGTTCTCAAAATGCTGAATGAGTCAAAGGCCAGTGGTTTAGTGAATATGTCAGCCAGCTGATTCTCAGTTGCTACATGATGTAGCTCAATGTCCCCTTTTGTAACATGGTCCCTAATGAAGTGATGCCTTATATCAATGTGTTTGGTCCTAGAATATTTGATTGGATTCTTAGAGATATAGATGGCACTAGTATTATCACACAGAACAGAAATTGTGCCAACAGGTAACCCTAAATCCAAGACTTATTGCTTCAACCAAAGAACTTGGGCCACACAACTCCCTAAGGCAATGTACTCAGCTTCAGCAGTGGAAAGTGCAACTGAGTTCTATTTTCTACTAGACCAGGAGACTAAAGACTATCCTATGAATTGACAAGTTCCAGAGGTGCTCTTTCTATCCACCCCGTAAAGTCAGAATCAGAATATCCAATGATCTCAAAAGAGGTGTTGTGCCTAGGGTACCAGATTCCTAGGTTTGGGGTCCCTAAAAGATATCTAAGAATTCTCTTAACAGCAGTCAGGTGGGACTCTTTAGGATCAGCCTGAAACTTAGCACAAAGACAGACACTAAACATGATATCAGGTCTGCTAGCAGTCAGGTAAAGCAGTGATCCTATTATTCCTCTATACTTCTTCTAATCAACAGATTTTCCACTTGAATCCTTATCTAACTGAACTGAGGAGGTCATGGGAGTATTGATTGGCTTGGCTTTGTCCATTTCATATTTCTTCAAGATGTCCTTAGTGTATTTAGATTGATTGAGAAAGGTTCCATCATCTGTTTGCCTTATACTAAACCCCAAAAAGTAGGACAATTCTCCCATCATACTCATCTCAAACTCCTTACTCATTATTTTAGAAAACTCATCACATAAATATTTATCAGAAGATCCAAAAATTATATCATCAACATAGATCTAGACAATGAGTAAGTCATCTCCTATTCTCCTCAGAAAATGGGTGGTGTCTACGCTCCCCTTAACAAACTCTCTTTCTAACAGGAATGTGCTAAGCCTCTCATACCAAGCTCTGGGTGCCTGTTTCAATCCATATAAGGCCTTTTTTAATTTATAAACATGATTTGAATATTGGGAACTCTCAAAACCTGGGGGTTGTTCTACAAAAATATCTTCTTTTATTACCCTGTTTAAAAAGGCACTCTTGACATCCATTTGAAACAGCTTAAATCCCTTATAACAGGCAAAGGCTAGTAGCACTCTAATGGCTTCCAATCTAGCTACAGGGGTAAAAGTCTCATCAAAATCAATCCCTTCTATCTGATTATACCCCTTAGCCACCAATCTTGCCTTATTTCTCACCACCACACCAGAATTATTCATCTTATTCTTAAAGACCCACTTGGTTCCCAGAATACTTTGATTTTTAGGTCTTTCTACTAGCTCCCAAACATCATTCCTTACAAACTGATTCAATTCTTCTTGCATAGCTAAGATCCAAAACTCATCCGAAAGGGCTTGATTGATGTTGGTGGGTTCAATCATTGAGATAAAGGCAGAATGGTTTACTTCCTTCCTAAGTCCATGCCTAGTCCTAACACCTTCAGAAGGGTCTCCTAAGATCAATTCTTTAGGATGACTCGAAGAATATCTTCAATCTCTAGGCAACGTGATTTGAGGTTCTACCCTTTCCTCCAGATTTGTATTTTCAACCCCTTGGGTAACCTCAACAATCTCTTCATCTTCTACTTCAGATCTAGACTCCTTAGGATCAGATTCATCAAACACTACATGAGTTATTCTTCCACCACCAAAGTCCTCTTATTGAACACCCTAAAGGATTTCCCACACTTGAATATCCTAAGAACACTCCTTCATCAGATTTGGGATCAAATTTTCCTAAGGGTGATTTCCCGTTGTTCAGAATGAAAACCTTACAGCCAAAGATATGGAGGTGGGACAGATTTGGAGTTCTACCCTTAATGATCTCATAAGGTGTCTTGTTCAGTTTAACTCTCACATTCACCCTATTCAGCACATAACAGGTAGCGTTCATCGCTTCAGCCCAAAAGTATTTTGGAAGTGAATACTCGGCAAGCATGGCTCTAGCGGCTTGCACTAAGGTCCTGTTCTTCCTTTCAGCTACCCCGTTCTGCTGAGGGGTCCTAGGAGCTGAAAAATTGTGACTAATCCCTTGATCCTCATAAAAACTTCCAAATCTTTCATTTTTAAACTCCCCTCCATGATTACTATGGATGGTAATAATCTCACATCCTAACTTCTTCTGAATCCAAGTAGAGAAAGATCTAAACTCATCAAATGACTCAGATTTATGTGACAAAAATTTCACCCAAGTGAACCTCGAATAATCATCTACAATCACAAATCCATAGACTCTCCCCCCTAGGCTGGCAGTGCTAATGGGTCTAAAGAGGTCCATGTGAAGAACTTCTAGAGGTCTAGAGGTGCTAATGTCCTTAATAGAGTGAAACGAGGACTAGACTAGCTGCCCCAACTGACAGGCATCACATAGGTGATCCTTAGTGAACTTAAGCTTGGGCACACCTCTAATTAAGTCATTTTGGGTGACTCTCCTAAGGGTTTTCATACTGGCATGACACAATCTCCTATGCCATAACCAAGACTCATCAGCAGCAGTTTTTAAGCAAATTGAATTATCAGATTTAATGCAACTTACATCCAGCTTGTAGACGTTGTTGATCATTTGTCCCTCCAAAATAACTTCATCATTTAAGCTTAAAATACAGCCAGTGGGTAGGAATTTGATGCTGTATCCCTTGTCACAAAGTTGACTGATGCTCAGCAAGTTGATTTTCAGTCCATCTACAAGAAAAAATATTATCAATCATAAAATTCTTTGAATCACCAATTATACCTGAGCCTACCACCTTCCTGGTGGTGTTATCTCCAAGTGTAACCTTGCCTCCAGCTCTGGCCTCCAGCGAAATGAACTGATTTGCATCTCCAGTCATGTGTCTAGAACATCCGTTGTCCAGGTACCACATGCTCTCACGACGTCTTGTGTGAGAGCACACCTACAATAATATCAAACGTCAGTCTTAGGAACCCAAACAGGTTTGGGTTCCTTCTTATGAAAAGAATAATGCAAAGTATGCGTGCTGTGATGTGAAACAGGCAGTTTCGGTCTCCACACCTAATGTGTACTACGGTGAACAGTGTAGGTGTGGAAAATGTGTCCTAACATGCCACATGAAAAACATCTAACACCAGAAAAAGGATTAACTAAATGTCGTGAGTGATAGTGCCTCTTCCTAGAAGTGTATGAAACATGCTTTGATGAACTTACAATAGATTTTTCAAAAGGTGGTGGTGCATAAAACTGTTCAAACGTAGGTAGTTTTTTGTTCTTTTCAAAAGCAACAATTTTCACTCTTAAAAATTCGTTCTCTTTGTTAATACTAGCAATCTCAAAAGTTCTCTCACTTTCATTACTTTCTAAATCACATGCCATATCTTTCAATTTCTTAAAGACAGCTTCTAATTCAACATGCGATATTTTTAATGCATCATGCTCAACAATTAAATCAAAATGCTTTCCATTCAGTTCATCAAACTCATCTAGTAAAGACATGTGATTGCTATCAATAGTGGAATGATCCTTAATCAACACATCATGCTCTTTTTGCAAAGTCAAATAATCCAGTTTCAAACTAGCATGGGTTTTCTTAAGCTTCCTATACGATGCATGAATTTTTTCAGATACTTCAAATAATTGATCGTAAGTAAGCTCACATACCTCTTCCTGGTCCGCCTGACCAGGGTGATCATCAGCCATCAGACACAAGTTTGTTTCCTCCTCTTCAGCTTCAGTCTTAGAGGAGTCGGATGCAGAGTCTGCCCAGAATGCCTTTTGTATCCGCTTCTTGTCCTTTCTGTACTTTGGTTTCTCCTCACCCTTCTTCTTGCTTGGGTGAGCCTTGAGTGTAGGATAATCCACCTTTATATGTCCAGGCTTCCTGCATTCAAAATAAACAGATTCAGATGAACCTTTAAAGTTTCTACTGGTCTTACCTTTGCTCCACTTTTGAAAATTCTTATTCTTCTTCCTTAGAAAGCTCTTGAATTGCCTTGTGATTAAGGCAACATCATCGCTATCAGACCCAAAAGTACTACCATCTAAATCTTTGGCCTTTAGCGCCACTGTCTTATCCTTCTTTTGTTCACCTGCATCAAGTTATCTTTGGTTCACCCCTTGCTCGTAAGCAATGAGTGATCCAAGTAAATTGTCAATAGAGTAAGTATTTAAATCTTTAGATTCTATGATCGCAGTAATCTTAGCATCGTAAGAAGCAGAAAAATATCTAAGAATTTTGTTCACTCTTTCGTAATTAGTTAGTTCTCTTCCTAGAGCATGCAAAGAGGTAACGATTTGAGTGAACCTTGTGTACATTTCTGAAATCGTCTCACTAGGTTTCATGCGAAAAAGTTTATAATCATATAACAAGATGTTTAACCTAGACTGTTTGACTTCAGTTGTACCTTCATATGTTATACACAATCTATCCTAGATTTCTTTACCCGTTGTACAAGTAGAAACACGCATATAGTCTTCAGATTTTAAAGCACAAAAGAAACAATTCAAACATTTTGCATTTAACTGTGCTAAATCACGATCATCAAAAGTCTAATCTGCAAACGGGAGTTCAGTCTTCACATTGTTAATCAATCTAAAAGGTGGTTCGTATCCATCCTTAACTAACATCCATATGTGATAGTCAATCGATTGAAGAAAAGTAGACATGCATGTTTTCCAAAAATCAAAAGGAATATTATCAAACAACGATGGTCTTGTAATAGAATAACCTTCAGCAGTATTACGATTGTTGCAGTTAGCCATGGATCAAATTTAAAAGTTTTTAAACCTAAATTTTAAATCCCGCTCTGATACCACTTGAAAGTTCGATAGGGATGTTAAGCCCTAGTGAACTAGTCCCGAGGCTAACCAAGAGGGGGGTGAATTGGTTATTTAAAAATTTCACGAAGAACAGAAAAATCTTTTCGATACTTTACAGCGGAAACACGTAAACAACAACGAAAAGATCAATCATAGATATTCACCCAAGCAGTTAATATCAGAAAAGTAAAGTGCAGAACAGAATCAAAAAAGCAAACCAGATTTTATAGTGGTTCGGTCAACTTGACCTACGTCCACTCCCCGGAGCCTCCACTCCGGGTATTACCCTAAACAAAAAGTGTCTCTCCTTTTGCTCCCACAACAAGGCGGAGAAGCCTGTACAAAACCTCTTTTCACCACACGGTGAGGCAAAGAACCTGACTTCCTTTTACTTCCACCTGAAGCGGGCAGAGAACCCCGGATCTTCTTACGAACGATCCTCCCACAACGAACACCAACTAGACGAAAGACGACGAGCGGAGAAGACGAATCTGATCCGTGCTTGGAGCAACCTTAGTGAATCCCTCACTAAATCCCCCTCACAAGATCCTCTCTCTCTCTCTCCTAAACTCTCTCTCTCTAGGGTTTCTCTAGAAAGGAAAGTGGCAAAAGATTTTTCTTGTTGGAAGAAAAATATCTTTTATATGAGGGCTTAAAATTTGCCCTAAATCTCAACTGGTCGGCCATGATCGTCCAGGACGATCGCTAGATCATCCTGTACGATCAGTTCAAAATCAGCTGTTTAAGCCTAGACGATCTGGCTCTTCTGGAAGATCAGTAGAAAAAATTGATCATATCATCCCGTACGATCCTGCGAACGTCCGGGACGATCAGTGCAAATCGAGGAATATCGTATAGTAGACAGTTCGGGTCGTCCAGAGAAACTTGTGCTGGATGACCAAAAAATGATTTGATCGTCCAGGATGATAAGGGTATCGTCCTTTACGATTAGTTCAAAAAGTGCCAAAATCATCATGAGCATAGTTCGGGACGTACAGCTGAAATGCACTAGACGATCATGATCGTCTGGGACGATCCTGCGATCGTCCAGGACGATATGATTGTATCAATCAAAAATAAATTACTTTCCTTAATTACCAGATTAAATTAAGCATGATTGTACTGAATCATCCAGGACGATACACATATCATCCGGGACTGAGAATTTCTGATTTGAGCATATCGTCCCGTACAATCCAAAGATTGTCCAGGATGATTTGCTTAATCAGACCCTCTTAACTTAGTCGCTCTAATTAGGGTTTTTATTTTTACATGATCATCCAGACCGATGTGAATATCGTCCAGGACGATCTGAACAAAAAATGAATAGAAACTCTAATTCACTCAAGCTCTCCCCCTGAGTGTGTGTGTGCAAGGTTACTTAGCTGGGGGATCAGTTATATTACAATTGACTCAAGAAAAAGAAAAATAGTACATTGGACATACTTGGACCCGATCTTGAGTTGGCTTGAGTGGCTCGTGATCTTTTGTGCTTGAAACAGGTTAGCCAAGCAAAACACACTGGAAACATGTTTGTCATCATCAAAACCAGATTTGTAACATAATCATCCAGAGAAACCAGATCGTCTAGGCCAGAAGGTAATGATTTACACTGATCATACAGGACGATCGAAGGATCGTCCTGGATATTCTTTGATGGCAAGTTAAAATTTAGGGCAATTTTTGAGCCCTTCTATTTAAGGTCTCTTTCTTGCTACTGTTAAGATCTTTTGCTGCTGTCCACACCTGAGAGATTCTTGAGAGGGAGAGGGAGAGCTTGGGAGAGAGAGAGAGGATCTTGTGAGGGGGAGTTTGTAAGGTGTTCACAAAGGTTACTCCAAGTAAGGATTTGAGTCATCATCTCCAATCGTCGTCCCTTGTCCCTTGGTGTCTCTATGGGAAGGACCGTCTGTAAGAAGATCAAGATTCTCTTCCTGCTTCAGGAGGAAGCAAAAGGAGGTAAGGTTTTCTACCTGCTTCCGGAGGAAGCAAAAAGAGGTAAGGTTCTCTGCTTACTTTAGGAGAAAGAAAAAGGAGTTTGGGTTCTCTATCTCACCGGGTTGGTGAAAAGGAGTTTTGTAAAGGCTTCTCCTCTTAGCTATGGGAGTAGAAGGAGAGTCACTGAGTTTTAGTGTAATACCTGGAGGGGAGGATCCAGGGAGTGGATGTAGGTCAAGTTGATCAAACCTTTATAAAATCTAGTGTGTTCATTCTTTACTGTTCTGTTTTTTAATTCCTGCACTTTAATTTTATATGGATGATTGTGTGATAAAGTTGTTATTCTATTTGATTAAACATCTCCACATCAATGTGCTTTTGCAATTATTTTAAAACATCTAAAAAGGTTTTTTAAAATCTATTCAGCTCAAATTTTTTTTAAAATAACTAATTCACCCCCCCTCTTAGTTAGCCGCGGGCTAGTTCACAAGGGCTTAACATCCCTAATAAACTTTCAAGTGGTATCAAAGCGAGATTCATAAAAATAAGTTTTGAAAAACTTTTGAATATTATCCACAGCTAACTTTAGTAATAGAAACACCGTGGAAGGGTATTCCAGTACTCGTCCACGCTTATTTGATAACATACCTTTTAATTTTTGAAAAACTCACATGTCCACCTTTTTACAATAGATCAATTATCGCATGTGGATGCTTGTTAAAAATAGTTATGATGCACCATTTAGACTTGTTAATGGTGTTAAAACTGAACTTTCTTTTATTGAATGGACTCATGATGATAGGGACTTAGCACAACTGATTACAAAATACTTAAACTATTTTTTGTGTGCATTAAAATCTGAAGATAACATACGTGTGTCAACTTGTACCACTGGCAAAGAAATCTGGGATAAATTATGTATCACTTATGAGAGCACAACTGAAGTTAAATAGTCTAGGTTAAATATCTTGCTTCACGACTATGAACTCTTTAGCACGAAACCTAGTGAGTTAATATCTGAAATGTATACTAGGTTCACACAAATCGTTACCTCCCTGCATGCCTTAGGAAGAGAACTCACCAACTATGAAAAATTTAACAAAATCTTGAGATGTTTTCCCTCTTCCTATGATGCAAGATAGCTCTGATTACTGAATCTAAAGATTTAAACACTTATTCTATTGATAACTTACTTGGATCACTCATTACATATGAGCAAGGAGTGAACCAAATATAACTTGATACAGGAGAGAAGAAGAAGGATAAAATTATGGAGCTGAAGGCGAATGATACGGACACTAATACTTCCGGGTCTGAAAGCGATGATGTTGCCTTAATCACTAGGCAATTCAAAAGCTTTCTAAGAAAGAAATATAAGAACTATCAGAAATGGAACAAAGGTAAGTCTAGCAAAAATTCTAAAGGTTCTTTTGATACAGTTTGCTTTGAAAGTAGGAAGCCATGACATATAAAAGCTGATTGTCCCACACTTAAGGCTCACCCAAGTAAGGAGAAGGGTGAGGAGAAACCCAAGTTCAGGAAGGACAAGAAGCGAGTTCAAAAGGGTTTCTAGGCAGATTCTGCATCTAACTCCTCTGAGACTAAAGCTGAAGAGGAGACTACAAACTTATGTCTGATGGTGAATGAACATCTTGGTCAGTCTCATCAAAAAGAGGTATGTGAATTAACCTATTATCAATTACTTGATATTTCTGAGAAAATCTATTAATCATATAGGAAACTTAAGAAAACACATGCTAGTCTGAAATTGGAATTCTTAAACTTATAAAAAGAGCATGAAGTTTTGCTTAAGGATCATTCTATATTAGATAGCAATCACATGTCATTACTTTATGAATTTGATGAGTTAAATAAAAAGCATTCTAATTTGAGTATTGAGCATGATTCATTGAAATTATCATATGTTGATTTAGAAAAAGCATTTAAACAACTAGACACCATGGCATGTGATTTAGATAATGATGAACATGTATTAAAACTAAAAATTGCAAGTCTTAAAAGAATGAATTTTTAAGTGTAAAAATAAGTGCATTTGAGAATAACGAAACACCTCCTATATTTGCACAATTTTATAAACCTCCATCACTTGAAGAATCTCATTCAAAATAATCAAAATATGCATCATTCAAACCTAGAAAGAGGAACTATCACCCTCATAAATTAGTTAATCCTTTTCCTGGCATTAGATATTTCTCTTGTGGCATGTTAGGACATATCTCCCACACCTGCACTATTCACCGTAGTACACATTAGGTGTGGAGGCCCAAATTGCGTGATTCACAGCATAACACACACGCATTGCATTCTTCTTTCCATAAGAAGGAACCCAAACTTATTTAGGTTCTTAAATCTAACATTTGATGATTTATAAGGATACTCTCACACAAGACCTTGTGAGAGCATGTGGTACCTGGACAGCGAATGCTTAAGGTATATGACTGGAGATGCAAATCAATTCATTTCACTGGAGGTTAGGGCTAGAGACAAGGTCACTCTTGGAGACAACACCACCAGAAAAGTGGTGGGCGTAGGTATAGTCAAAAGCTTCAAGAACCTTTTAATTGAAAATGATTTACTTGTAGATGGACTGAAAATACAACTTACTCAGCATCAGTCAACTCTGTGACAAAGGATTCAGAATAAAGTTTTTAGTAAACACTTGCATTATCAGCTTAAATAATAACACTATTTTGTAGGGCAAGAGGATCAATAATATTTATATGCTTGATTTAAATAATATTGAGTGTGATGTATCATTTTACTTGAAAATTGCTACTGATGAATCTTGACTATGGCATAGGAGGTTATACCATGCCAGCATGAAAACCTTTAGAAAAGTAACCCAAAAGGACTTAGTTAGAGGTGTCCCCAAGCTTAAGTTCATTAAGGACCACCTATGTGATGTCTGTCAACTAGGGAAGCAAGTCTAATCCTCTTTCCACTCCATTAAGGACATCAGCATCTATAGACCTTTAGAAGTCCTTCATATGGATTTATTTAGACCTATTAGCACTGCCATCTTAGGGGGAAAAGTCTATGGTTTTGTGATTGTCGATGACTACTTGAGGTTCACTTGGATTAGATTTCTATCACATAAAACTAAGTCATTTGATGAATTTAAATCTTTCTCCACTTAGATTTAGAAGAAGTTAGGTTGTGAGATCTTGACCATCCATAGTGTCATGGTGAAGAGTTTGAAAATATGAGATTTGGAATATTTTATAAGGAGCAAGGGATTAGCCATAACTTTTTAGCTCCTAGGACTCCTTAGTAGAATGGGGTAGCTGAATAGAAGAACAGGACCTTAGTGGAAGCTGTTAGAGCCATACTTGCTGAGTATTCACTTCCAAAATACTTTTAGGCAGAAGCGGTGAACACAACCTGTTATGTGTTGAATAGGGTGAATGTTAGATCCAAACTGAATAAGATACCCTATGAGATCATTAAGGGTAGAACTCCAAACCTATCCCACCTCTATATCTTTGGCTGTAAGTTCTTCATTCTTAATAATGGGAAATCATCCTTAGAAAAATTTGACCCAAAATCTGATGAAGGAGTATTCTTAGGATATTCAAGTGTGGGGAGCTCCTTTAGAGTGTTTAATAAGAGGATATTAGTGGTGGAGGAGACTACTCATGTAGTGTTTGATAAATCTGATCCTAAGGAGTTTAGAGCTGAGGAAGAAGAGAAAATAAGAGAGATTACCCAAGGAGAAAAAAATATAATCTAGAGGAAAGGGTATAACCTCAAAATACATTGCCTAAAGATTAGAGATATTCTTCGAGTCATCCTAAAGAACTGATCTTAGGAGACCCTTCTAAAGGTGTTAGAACTAGGCATGGACTCAGGAAGAAAGTAAACCATTCTGTCTTTATATCAATGACTAAACCCACCAACATCAATCAAGCCCTTTCTGATAAATTTTGGATCTTAGCTATGCAAGAAGAACTTAACCAATTTATGAGGAATGATATCTGGGAGTTAGTAGAAAGACTTAAGAATCAAAGTACAGTGGGAACTAAATGGGTCTTTAAGAATAAAATGAATGATTCTAGTGTGGTGGTTAGAAATAAGGCAAGATTAGTGGCTAAGGGATACAACCAAATAGAAGGAATTGATTTTGAGAAAACCTTTGCCACTGTAGCTAGATTGCAAGCCAATAGAGTGCTACTAGCCTTTACCTGTTATAAAGGATTTAAGCTTTTTCAAATGGATGTCAAGAGTGCATTTTTAAATGGGGTAATAAAAGAAGATGTCTTTGTAGAGCAACCCCCAGGTTTTGAGAGTTTCCAATATCCAAATCATATTTGTAAATTAAAAAAGGCCTTATATGGTTTGAAACAGGCACCCCGAGCTTGGTATGAGAGGCATAGCACATTCCTTCTAGAAAGAGAGTTTGTTAAGGGGAGCGTAGATACCACTCTTTTTTTAAAGAAAGTAGGAGATGATTTATTCATTATTCAGATCTATGTTGATGATATAAGATATTCTGATAAATATTTATGTGATAATTTTTCAAGATAATAAGTAAAGAGTTTGAGATGAGTATGATGGGAGAATTATCCGACTTTTTGGGGTTTAACATAAGGCAAATGGATGATGGAACTTTTCTTAATCAATTAAAATACACTAAGGATATCTTGAAAAAATATAAAATGGATAAAGTCAAGCCAATCAACACTTCCATGAGTTCCAGTGTTCAGTTAGATAAGGATTCAAATGAAAAATCTATTGATAAGAAGAAGTATAGAGGAATAATTGGATCACTCCTTTATCTGACTGCTAGCAGAACTGATATCATGTTTAGTGTTTATCTTTGTGCAAGATTTCAAGCTAATCCTGAAGAATCCCACCTGATTTCTGTTAAAAGAATTCCTAGATATCTCTTAGGAACCCAAAACTTAAGAATCTGGTATCCTAGACACAACACCTTTTTTGAAATTATTGGATATTCTAATTCTGATTTTGCAGGATGTAGGGTGGTTAAAAAGAGCACTTCTGAACTTACCAATTCATAGACAATCTTTAATCTCCTGGTCCAGTAGAAAATAAAACTCTGTTGCACTTTCCAATGCTGAAGCTGAGTATATTACCTTAGGAAGTTGTGTGGCCCAAGTCCTTTAGTTGAAGCAACAAATTCTAGATTTAGGATTACCTATTGGCATAATTTTAGTTCTATGTGATAACACCAGTTCCATCTGCATCTCTAAGAATTCTATCTAACATTCAAGAACCAAATACATTGACGTAAGGCATCACTTCATTAGGGACCATATTATCAAAAGGGATATCGAGCTACACCATATAGCAACTGAAAACCAACTGGCTGACATCTTTACTAAGCTACCGGACTTTGACACATTCAGTATTTTATGGATCAGATTGTGTGTGATTGACATAAATGCATGAATTTAATGATTACTAATTTCTAAAGTTTCTATTTTTTAATTTTTCTTTATTTTTGTTTGATTTGATTATCTATTTTTTTTGTTTTTATTCTCTGCTGATTTTATTTTATTGTTGTTGTTTACCTGATTTAATTATTTCTTTTTATGTGCTTTCTGTTGTTGTTGATTCACTGTTTATTTTCTTCAGAATCAGATCACTGTTCACAATTACTAACAAACTTGATTTCTAAATGAGAGTTTTTATCTTATTTTTATTTAGAAGCTTGTAAGCAGTGATTGACCTCACTAAAATAGTTAAAGAAAAGAAACATTGATGATTGTTTCTCTCTCTAACTCCTTTAATGGTGTATTATTTCTTTTGGATAATAATCTTTTTCAAAATTTAAAAGTTGGACTTTGAAATAGCGATCTATTTTATCTTCCTATAGTAATCTATCTCATATGAGTAGTGTTCCAAATCATTGAATCACTTTTATATTTTCTTAATAGAGTGATTGCATTTATCATATGAGAATGGTTCTATTTTGTGGTTTACTTTTTCTTATCTAAGAGAGTGAATTTTTCTTCTCTTATATCTGGAAGATAATCTCACAACTGAGAGTCCTTTAGAGGTTTTAAAGGAAAGGAAGCTTGTAAAAGATGCATAAAGCGTGCAAATTAACTGAAAATAAAAGAGACATAAAATGAGCCCAACTGAAAAGATGCGTAATATTCACCAATAAAACTAAAAAGATACACAAAGTGTATCAAAATTAAAAGATGCACAAAGTGCATCAAAAAATTAAAAAAGAGGCACAAAATGAGCCCACAAAGAAATAAGCTTCCTCCTCTTTTAAATCTTTAAAATATTTTAGAAGAATTCATGCATCCTTAATATATTCAAATACTTGAGATTAAAAATTATGATTACTGGTTTTTTAATTTGCAATAATATTTTATCAGAAATTTTTTCATAACGTAGTTTGAAAGGATCACTTTTCTTATCTAATTTTATTTTTTCTGAATTAGATTTTTGTTTGAAGAGAATTTGAACCTGTAAGGTATCTGAGGTAGGAGTTACAAAAATTGATTTTCTAACTTTTCTGAATTTAAGCATTATCAATTTTCTTCTTGTTGGCTTTTGAATTGAAAATTAAGAAAAAATTTTGATTTATTGGAGCAGATAGATTAAAAAAAAAAGGTTACTTTAAGTAACCACCGCCACCTTCTCCATCTGATCAGGGTCCCTCTTATTTCTAGTTTGATTGATTTTCCTGCTTTTAGTGATATTTTTGTACTGTCTTTCTCTATTTCTCTATGTTGTTTCTTTTCTATTTTTTCCCTTTTTGAGATGTCAAAAGGGGGAGTACTTTTGAAATATCAATGTTCAATATCCTTGTACTATTTTCGTGGCTAATAGAATTTGAATTTCTTAGTTTTCCTTCCTCTATATTTTATTCGCTAAATTGGAATTTTTTAATAAATATTTGCCATCATAAAAAAAGGGAAGATTATTATAAATCTGGATTCAAGGATTATGATTTTGATAATAATAAACATTTATGTTTCTGTTTGAGTGCCTAACCTTTCAGGTTCGCAAGATCAATTGTAATTTAAGCCAGCTCAAGATTAAGTCAGTTTGTTTTTATTTCACGTTCAATGTAAGTTTTCCATATTTCTTGAGTCAAATGTAATGTAATAGATCCCCAAGCTAAGTAACATTGCACACACACACTCAGGGGGAGATTTTTTGTGAGTTATAATTTCTATTTTAATTTTATTTATATTATCCTAGACGATAGTGATATCATCCTGGATAATCTATTAAAAATAGAAACCCTAATTAGGGCAGCCATGTTAAGTCAATTTGATTAAGCAGATCATCTCGGATGATACTTCCATCATACATGATGATATGCTCAAATCAAAAATTCTCAGCCGTCAGATTAAGTTAGGTAAGTTTTTATTTTTAGTATTTTGGTCTAATCATCCCGGACGATATGTGTATCATCCAGAATGATTCATTACAATCATGCCTAAATTACTCAGGTGATTAAGGATTGATTGATTCGATCACATCATCCTGGACAATCACAAGATCATCTTAGATGATCAATTAGAAATCCTTATCATCTAGTATATCTCAGCTGGATGACCTAAACTATCTATCGACGATACTGCCATTTTTGAACTAATCGTACAGGATGATAGAGGTATCATCCTGGATGATCAGGTCATTTTAAAATCTTCCAGCACAGTTGTCCTAGATGACCCGAACTGTGGGCCAGATAATATTGGTCATTTTTGAACTAATCATATAAGACGATATACATATCATCCTAGACGATCAAATCATTTTCTTTTGATCATCCAGGCTTTTCTCCTGGACATCCTAAACTGTCTGCTGGACGATAATCTTGATTTATACTAATCGTCCAGGATGATCGCAGAATCATCCCGGATTATCTGAACAAATCATATCTTCTAATCATCTAGAGGAACCAGATTGTCCAGACTAGAAGGTGATGATTTACACTGATCATACAGGACGATCGAAGGATCGTCCTGGATGATCTTTGACTGCAAGTTGAAATTTAGGACAATTTTTTAGCCATTCTATTTAAGGTCTCTTTCTTGCTACTATTGAGATCTTTTATCATTATCCTCACCTGAGAGATTCTTAAGAGGGAAAGGGAGAGCTTGTGAGAGAGAGAGAGGATCTTGTGAGGGGGAGTTTGTGAGGTGTTCACAAAGGTTACTCCAAGTAAGGATTCGAGTCATCGTCTCCAGTCATCGTCCCTTATCCCTTGGTGTCTCTGTGGGAAGGATCATCTGCTAGAAGATTAAGGTTCTCTGCCTGCTTCAGGAGGAAGCAAAAGGAGGTAAGATTCTCTGTCTACTTTAGGATGAAGCAAAAGGAGGTAAGGTTCTCTACTTGCTTCAGGAGGAAGCATAAGGAGTCTGGGTTCTCTGCCTCACCGGGTTGGTGAAAAGGAGTTTTATAAAGGCTTCTCCACTTTACTGTGATAGCAGAAGGAGAGTCACTGAGTTTTAGTGTAATACCTAAAGGTGAGGCTCCAGGGAGTGGATATAGGTCAAGTTGACCAAACCACTATAAAATCTAGTGTGTTCGTTCTTTATTGTTATATTTTTTAATTCTTACACTTTACTTTTCTGTGAATGATTATGTGGTAAAGTTTTTATTCTATTTGATTAAACATCTCCACAATAATGTGCGTTTGTAATTATTTTAAAACATCCGAAAAGGTTTTTCAAAATCTGTTCTGCTCAAGAATTTTTTTAAACAACCAATTCCCCCCCCCCCAGGGAGTGGATATAGGTCAAGTTGACCAAACCACTATAAAATCTAGTGTGTTCGTTCTTTATTGTTATATTTTTTAATTCTTACACTTTACTTTTCTGTGAATGATTATGTGGTAAAGTTTTTATTCTATTTGATTAAACATCTCCACAATAATGTGCGTTTGTAATTATTTTAAAACATCCGAAAAGGCTTTTCAAAATCTGTTCTGCTCAAGAATTTTTTTAAACAACCAATTCCCCCCCCCCCCCCCTCTTAATTAGCCTCAGGCTAGTTCACAAGGGCTTAACATCCCTAATGAACTTTCATATATAGATTCAAAGATATCCAAAATCTCCAAGGGAAATGAGATAGCTTCAATTATTTTGAATTTGAAGTTTTGAGATGATTATTTTATGATTTCAAAGATATCGGCCCTTTTGATTAGGTTGTTGCGTACGGTTGACTTGGATGAGAAACTCATACTTGGATATCTTTATGAAGGCATATATAAGGCATGAAAGGCAATCAAAGCTATTTTCATAAATATAAAGAGATCGTATAAGCCTTTTCATACTATAATAAAATAAAAAGATGGGATACTCAATTAAGGAAAATCAATTACTTGTGACAAAAAAATCCATCATAAATCTCTTCAAATCCGTTACAAACACTAGTTTGTGGTGGATTTGCGATGGATTGATATCCGACGGAAAAATGTGCGTCATAAACTTATTTGTGATGAAGTGAATCCATCGTAATTTTTTGCGATAGATTTGCGATGGACAATCTGCTACAAATTTGTGGCAGATATTCTGTTACAAATAACAGTGGATTGCCTACTGCAAATACATCGTAGTTTGTGACAAAATTTCCATCACAAACATCGATCATCGTATTGACTTGCACCAAAAATTCATCTGCAAATTTTTTGGAAACCTATAACAAAAATAAAAAATAATTCCTATAAATATTTATTGAGCTTTTCAATAGTAATAACAATCGAAAGTTTCCAATGATAATAATAATCCAACAATAATAAATAGTAACATCAATCCAAGAAGTAATAACAAAATAATTATTAAAAGTAACAACAATCCAAACAGTTATATCAATCCAAGTTGCAATTGTTCTTATACATCAAAAGAAATAAAATGCAACAAAACCCCTACATAAATATTATCTACTCGCTCATTTTATCCTCGCTCTCATGCTCTAATGATGTAACATATATAGGTTAATTTTTGCCAATCTGCTCTCTCAATCTCCTAAGCTCATCCAATATTTAAGCATTCTCATTCGCTTGAGCTTTTCAAACATTTTCTAATTCAACTGATAAGTTAGCCACCTATTGGCTAACTTAACTGTCCAGGCTGTATGTAGAGTAGCTGGAGGCAGTAGTGGACTATCCCTCTCATATATTGGCCTGTGAGCTTAATCCATAAACTCGTCCCTTCTGCATTCCTCCTACCACCTGTGACTAAGTGTGGTAATCTGAAATATCTGTGGGACCCCTAGAGGATCCCTCGCCAGCTGTTGCATGTCTCTCTCACAGATATGTATACTTCTCCTAGAGCTTATAAGTGTGGCTGTGCAACTCAACAATAGTGAGTTTTCTATCAAGCATCTCCTTCTACAACATATTTAGAATATCATGTATAACCAAAGAAATTATTAAAATTTATTAAAGTTCTTACCAATCGGTATATATGCTTAATGTGTGGAACTGAGCCCCTAGTATGGAGGGAGCTATCAGATCCCGACATCAAAAGCCTGATTCTACTTATTCTACTCCCTTCTCGTTGTATAATATGGGCTGCCCCAAGCACTACTAAGCTTAGCCCAAACATCCTCTTCAATCCAAAGAGGTCCCTCGCTTGTCCTCCTGATGCGTGTGAATGTCTAGCAGATGAGTTGCTTCGTATTTCTCAAAATTTATTCTGATTTGAGTACCGTGCTCAAGAAACCAGTAGAAATCTCATCATATGTACTAAATTAGAATACAATATATTTATTTGTTAGCTTAATAGAATATGGAAAGATGTTAATAATATTATAATAAACTAATTTCAAACTCCCTAAACCATATATCCCACACTTTCTTCAGGATTTTCTTCCAAGAGACATATGGAGCATCATACCTACTCTGTATAACATCCCGAATCTTATGTGTGGGCTATTTTGATGGGTAAATACTACATAAAATATTTAGTTAAATAATATTATTTATTAAATTTATATGTAAAATAAAACATACACATTTACTTATGTGTCACCCTCAGGCTGTATCAATATGTGTCCATTCGTAGTCAGGATAGCGATAGCCTGTATGGAAGGTCCAACTATAGTCAGGATGGAAGGTCCAACTGCTTTGTCCAAAGTAATGTTACCCTCAATATAAATTTTATTTGGTGGAGATATCATATGTAGTAACTCCTTCATTCCATAATAAACTTAAATAATTGATTAAAGGTTATAAGAACACATCTATCTTTGCCCTTGGATTGTGTGGGCCTGGAATGATAAGTGTCAAAAATATGCAGAGTGTAGTCATATATAACTCTGGAGGAAGATTATAGGGGGGCGAGTATCATAAGCCAGCATGAGTAAGGTGAGGAAGATAGACTAAATTGAGTAAACTCATATGCACATAAACCTAATCTTACATTCTTCTATTCTACAGTAAAGGTAGGATGTGTACGGACAAATTATTTCCAAGCTTCTGCTTTTAACGGATGTATCAGAACACCTACTTGTGGGCTATGTTCCTCATGCCATCTCATATGTGCAATAGAGCTCATAAATGCATATAAACATTATAATTTTGGAATGATGGGTAAGTAGAACAATTGACTGAATGGCACATCCTTCTGCTTTCTCATTTATTAAGAATTTAATTTAAACCTTGGCATGTTATAATGATGACATGCAATCTCTAACAAATCATCCCCGTAGTACAACATGCATTCATTAACACAGTAATCTATTTTAATAGTTGTCAAATCAAGTTTAGAAACTAATTTTTTTGTCCAGTATAAATCTATCAGAGTTATATTATTTATCATATTGGTCTCCTTAAGTAGGGAAATGAATTGATTAAAGTAGTCTCTTAGTACATTATATTCTATCTTTATACTTAACATCTTCACAGTAGTAGATAACTCTGAGTGAGTAGTGCAACCATTTCAAATTAGTTGTTACGTAATGTACAATAAATCATAGAAATTTTGTGCCTCCTTATTTAGAGATTCTTCTATATATTATTCAAATTATGGCATGGTTGCATCATAATCCAAGTCCTCAAACATCCTAACTCTATTTTCCTCAACTATGTTAGAACTTATAGATAGGCCACACTGAGAGTCAAAATGAGGCTCATACTCACCATGTAAAGTCCAATACCAATATTCTGACATAAATCCTCTGCAATATAAACCAACAGTAATCTCATCTGATGAGAGGTATGCTTAATTTTTATGTTTAAAATATGGACAATCAAATCTTTTCTTTGATATAAAGGAAGGTAATTAACAACCTGCCTGAATAAAATAATTCACTCTATTCTGAAATTCATCTGTTAATGTCTTACGTCCAGGTAATAGTCGGTTATACATCCAACTTCTATAGTTTTGAATATCCATAACATACTTCGGCTATAAATTCCTACAACAAAATAATAACATTTGTGCCAATTTTAAAAAAATTAAATAATATGTGCAATAGTGATGATTTTAGAAGTTTGCATAGATAGGTGTGTGCCTCCATATGATCACACACTTATTATATATTTGACAATAGAAGAGTGTGTGTCAATTAGTGCAACAGACTAATACATCTTATTTCCTCACTGAGTCATCGAAATGTCACCATTTTATGTGACTAAACAATCTAAGACGAGTCTTTAATCTCATCTTCTACTAGAGCTACTCCAACCTTTTCACATATTTATGGTCATTTCGTATCATGTCTCTAAGAGTAAAGCCATTAATCCACCTAAGCATTCTCATCTCTACAACACTTAACTTATTATTATGCTTCTCTTGTAATGGCCAATAGCATAAAATATTTTACAAGTATCACCATCATCTTATAGAATTTTTTCATAAATTTATAGCAGAAATTTTTTTATCACACAATAAGTCCAATGCATTCCTCTCAACTATCCAATATAAATTCTGCTAATAATATCTCTATCCATTATACCATCACTATGAATAATAGACTCTAAGCGTAAAGCCACTCAACCACCAGATTAGCATCCTCATCTCTACAACACTTACGGATGTTTGGCAAAAAGTAAGATTTAACTTGAAACCTTCAATCTGTCAAACTGAAGGATTTAGTAAATCTGGGATTTCTCACAAAAAAGATGCGATGGAGGATTTATTCGGCCGTAACTTTCAATGGTACCATAAATCCTGTTTGGCAGGATTTAGCATGAATTTTGCTCAAATCGGGCATAAATCTGTTGCCAAATATCCCATTAACTTAATTTTATGCTTCTCCATTAATGGCCAACTTTCTAAACATAAAGCATTATAGGTTTCATCCTACCAAAACTCTAAACTATGAATAATCTCCATACATCTCCTAATTAATTCTAAAATATGAACAATAGACTCTGAACAAAGATTACCTTCATTTACAAAAGGGATCGATTGCTAAAGGAAGAACGTCGAGGAAGGAGATGACAGCCAGGAGTCGAAGAAATGTTCATCGAATGAACATCGAAGGAACATTGTCGAAGGAAGTGATTGGAACAGCTGAAGGTGGTGAGAGAAAGAAACTTCATTGAAGGAGGTGATTATAAGAGCACGTCGTCGAAGAGGCACGCAACGTCATCAAAGAAGGACAGCACGAAGAGGCGTGGCGAGGGAATTGAAATTGAAGGAACATTGTCGAAGGAGAGGATGCAGGTACGGAGCGAATAGAGAACAACGAGTGAATGAAATAAAGGGTTGGGTCTAGTTTAGATAAACTTATTTGTGACGGATATGTGGCAGATTTGTGATGGAATTGCGGCGAAAAATCTATCACAAATTTGTGGAAGGTTTTTCGCCACAATTCCGTCATAAAATTTGTGATGGAAATATCTGCCGCACTTTTGTTGTAAAATTATTTCGTCGCAAAGCCTGCCGCAAATTACTAGTTTTCCTGTAGAGGCAGCAGCATACTTTCTGAATCCTCATTTTCAGTACGACAAAGAAAATTATTGTCAAAAGCTAGAAGTTTTACAAGGTCTTATTGAATTATTTGGAAATAAGGATATTTGTTCTATGCTCATAATTGTAATGAATAAGGTCAGATTATTCCGTGATGACTTAAAAAGCTTTGGAAAACTAATTGCACTGACGATGGAAAAAGAAATGCAACTTGGTAATTCTCTTTCCAATGTCAACTTGATGATTCTTCACTTCAACTTAATTTTTCAAAATTTTGCCTATCAAAATTTATATTTGTACTAGATACATACAACATGTGTTGAAAAAATTTGCTTAAAATATCCTTAGCTAGACATGAAAAAAGTTATTATGTATCACTTTTTGAGCAATATGAATCTCCTATCCTTTATAAATAGGGGTATATCCCCAATAATTTTCTTACGACTCAAGCTTCGTTTAGGGCAACTTTCTTACAACTTTGTATAGTTGCTGTCGAGAAAATAACTTTTGAAAGTTATGATAAAAAATAGTTTCCTAGTACAAAATTTTTTTAAAAGCTATGAAAAAGTAGTTGTCAAAGAGAAATTATAGTTCCGATCTGAAAAACAAAATAATAAGAAAGTTATCTCATACGAAGCCTCAATCTTATACTTTGTCGAGTACCAGCTACTCTTCATGAACTTCTTTTATAATTTTATGATCATGAACAATAAGTTTACAAATTAATATATATGTCACAGTCATATATACATATACATATCTATAAATGATGGGCTATAAAATATCATTGGTCACATTATTTTTTTTAAATTGAGTAATGTAAAATTATTTTTCCCAACATATTATGATAGAATTTCATTTATATCAAATTAATATTTTAGCACTCAACTTTCATAATTA
This sequence comes from Dendrobium chrysotoxum, assembly GCA_019925795.1. NCBI lineage: Eukaryota > Viridiplantae > Streptophyta > Magnoliopsida > Asparagales > Orchidaceae > Dendrobium > Dendrobium chrysotoxum. The sequence goes on along the minus strand of CM034305.1, from coordinate 79,361,272 downwards.
AAAAATAATAATATAGTATTAACAGGGCATTTTTGTTAAAGATTTAAGTTGAAAATATACTAAATTCTCAAACTTTCCGCATTAGACCACTAAACCAGACCCCTCTCCCCTAGAAGATATTTTCAAGTCCTTACTATTTCCCACTTCTCCTCCATCATTAAATACCTTAGCCGCCCCCACATCCCTCGACATCGCTTTCTCTCTCCCACCCCTCTCTCATAAAATTCTGACCCCATTCCACGCAGCTTAGAACAATAGTCACCATCAGTACTCTGCTGAAGAAATAGACATTTTGAAGTGTTGCTCCCCCCTTTCCACTTCTTTTATCCTTACAACTCCCATCTCATTCTTCCCAATCCAAACTAGAAGACGACGATTCCAAGCAGAAGAAGAAAGAAGATCCTATGGAGGAGTCCCTCAAGTCCATGTCCATGGACTACCTCAACCTCCTCATCAACGGTCAAGCCTTCAGCGACGTCACCTTCAGCGTAGAAGGCCGCCTCGTCCACGCCCACCGCTGCATCCTTGCCGCTCGCAGCCTCTTCTTCCGCCGCTTCTTTTGTGGCTCCGACTCTTCTCCTGGTCTCCACCTCCTCCTCGACAACCACCATCACTATCGCTCGAACCGGGCCGTTTCCGTAGCTTCCCCAGCCTCGCCGAGAGGCGGAGGCAGCGGCGCTGTAATCCCCGTAACATCGGTCAGCTACGAGGTGTTCCTTCTTTTGCTTCAATTCCTCTATAGTGGCCAGGTCTCTCTCGTGCCACCCAAACACGAACCAAGACCTAATTGTGGGGATCGGGGATGTTGGCATACGCACTGTTCCTCCGCCATTGATCTTGCTCTTGACACTCTTGCTGCCGCTCGATCCTTTGGTGTTGATCAGCTCGCTCTTCTCACTCAGGTAATTAACAATTTCTGATATGTCATGTGTGGTAGAAAAGGCTAAGAAGGCCTTTTTATTATTTGCATCATTCATTCTTGAGTTCTTTTACTTTATTGAACACTTATGTCTTTGTTTGTTACGGCAGCAGTCAGAAGCTGCGCTGCGCTGCACTGCACTGCAGTCCCCATTCTTTCTCCATTTTTTAGGTTCTCATTCAATGTATTTCGCTTTCCCTCCACCTGCCCCCCTCCCTCTTTTTATTTTTTGTCTTTTTATTATTTTTCAAGAGAGCCAAATTCGAGACTCAAGACTCAATCAGTGGCAATTACTCTTAAATTTCTCAAATCTAGGCATCTTTTCAATTAGTTACTTAACACAATCCATCACATCTCAATCGTGAATTAAGGTTTTTTAATTCCCCTTTTTGACTCAAATCTTTCATGCAGCAATCCCAATTTCTAGGGCTTGGAGCCATTCTTTTCCCAACAGTTTCTTACATCTTTCAGTGTTTACATTTCCAATGCTTCTCTTGCAAGCCCTATCACTTCCAAATTCTAAACCCTAATTTCCTCCTCCAGCATCAGCTTGCCTCAATTAGAAGCCACTGCAAATTAACATATTCAAATCAGCGACCTCCTTTGTTTTATCCTTATAATTTCAGATTTATTTATGAATCCTCTATATCTAAGTAACGAACTCATTTTACATGGACCAATATTGCTTTTCTGACATGTAAAGTAAGCATACTTTTGACATTCTTGTTCGTGCAAATATTCTGTATGAGAGAATCACATCGTCTGAGAAGGCTGTAAGAATATGTTAATTTGAATTATTATAAATATATATGATTAAGATTGTTTTGCCTTGAATGATTGTGATAGAGATTTTCTGCAACAATTTTTTTTTAATTATTTCTATATTCGTATTAATTTTCATCTACTTTTTCATTTTGTCCTTCTTTCTCCATATTTTTTCGTCTCATCCAATTTGTTGAGTTGACTGTATTTTTATGTATATACAACATTTGCATATTAATTGATCGACAGTATTAAATAAATATATATATATATATATATTGAATTGATAATGCAGAAGCAGCTTGAAAGCATGGTGGAGAAAGCATCAATAGATGATGTAATGAGAGTTCTTGTTGCTTCTCGTAAGCAAGAACTCCATCAGCTGTGGAGCACCTGCTCCCATCTTGTATCAAAATCGGGCCTGACACCTGAGGTACTTGCCAAGCACCTACCCATTGATGTCGTCGCTAAGATCGAAGAACTCCGCCTTAAATCCTCCCTAGCCTGCCGCCCCGCCTTCCTGCCCCACACCCACCTCCCCCTCAACATCGCCTCCGAATCTGACGAGCACCACAACAAGATCCGTAGGATGAGACGGGCGCTTGACTCATCTGACGTCGAGCTCGTCAAGCTCATGGTCATGGGCGAGGGTCTCAACCTCGACGATTCTCTCGCCCTCCATTATGCCGTCCAAAACTGCACTCGCGAGGTCGTGAAGGCTTTGTTAGAGCTCGGTGCAGCTGATGTTAACTGCCCCGCAGGCCCGACTGGTAAGACACCACTCCACATTGCGGCCGAGATGGTATGCCCCGACATGGTGGCAGTTTTGTTAGATCATCATGCGGACCCTAATGTCCGGACAATTGAAGGGATCACGCCGCTTGATATTCTTCGCTCCCTCACTTCCGACTTTCTATTCAAAGGTGCCATCCCAGGGCTCACTCATATCGAGCCAAATAAGCTAAGGCTATGCCTTGAGCTCGTGCAATCAGCGGCTATGGTGCTTTCAAGAGAAGAGGCAGCAGCGGCCGCTGCCGCAGCAGCCGCAGCCGCTGCGGCGAACAGCAACGGGAATGTAGATTCCAGGATGGTATATCTGAATCTTGGAATGGCGGCAGCTGCTAGGTTGGATTGTGATAGTAGTAGTAGTAGGTCTCAAGGGAGCAGTGGTGGTATAGGGCCATCTTCGTTGTATTCTCAACATGATCATTTTCCATAGCTACAATTTGATAATGTAGGGAGAAACTGTTATCTCTCTATCTCTCTCTATTTGTCATTTTGTCTCACTTGTCTATCTATATTTTACGTTGGGTTATATATCTTTGTTGTTGTGGTTGTTTCAATTTATCTGTATTTTTGGAAAGAGGATTGATTAGTAACATGGAATGAAGTTGTAGGGTTGTTGGGGGTTTTTCCTTTCTTTTTTTCTTTATTTGTTCAGTTGAGGCAGTGCTGTCTACAACTTTGTTGCATTCATGTGCTGTTATGTATTGTGACAATTCAAGCTGTAATTTATACAATAGTCTAATACATAAATTGCTGTAAATGTTCATACAGTAACGCACATACATTGAAATTAAGCTAAATTTTAATTATCAGACCCTTTCTTTAATTATAACTTAAATAAACACTTTACATAGCGATTTCTAGTTCAATATTAACTTTTCATATTATAGAACACTGAGAGGGTATTGAAAATGCAGAGGAGGATAGATAATATGAAAAAAAAACATAAAATCTGACACATTTTAGGAGGATTGTTTAATTTATTTATTTACATATTTAAATAAAAATTTAGCATTAAAATATATTTATAAATAAAATATCATGCTGTCGACCATGAAAACAATATTAAAAAGTTCTAAGCTTTAAATCATTTGACAGGTCAATTAATTGCTTTATATAGTTTGATATGAGACATAATTTAATACCATGCTTAATTAAGGGGCCGCTTATATAAATTTTTTTCCCAAAAACTTTGACAAAAGGTTTAGGATAGTGTAATTTAAAGGTATATTTTATTCTCATCAGTACAGTCCTGATGGGAATATAAAAAATTAAAAAAAAACTAAGTCTTTCTAATTTTGAGTCCGTTTGGCTGAAGATTTGACAAAATTATTCAGCCTTTGGCCTAACTGGTCTTAAATGAGATTTAAAATGAAGTCTTTCGTGCCCTTATTACAATCTCCTATTTAGGCTCAACATAGCTTATTACTCTTCCTTAATCTCAGGTTTATTTAACATCAAATAAAGTGCATGCAACAATAGCACACAAAACTACATGGAAATACCAAATGAATCGCTAACACTTTAACTTTGTTCAACCATACTTAAAGGCATCAAAGACCTATAAAAATCTCAAACTGCATGAATCACTTTAGCTTAGCTAAAACTTTTGATATCAAATATTAATTAGCAAGATCAGGAACAAGAGAGATCAAATTAGACCAATTATATTAATAATCATAATCTTTTTATATCAAAAAATTAAACCTACAAATGAGTCACCAATCTTTTAATATTTCAATAAATATTATATTTTATATGAGATTAAATTCAACATTTCAGATGCTTTAATAACTTAATCATGCTAATGAGCACTTCTATTATATATTACTTATGTTCTTTAACCAAATAACGAGAATTAGCATCTTCAGTGATAGTTTTGATTTTATGACTTAAAGAGAATTATGTCAGTTGCTTGTTTGTCTCACAGAACCTCATAAAATCAACTCAGAGGTCATTGCAAACAAATAAAATAAAATTGCAATTAATTGATCTACAGTATTTTAAAAGTATCATTGCAAACAAATTTAGTAAATAAAATAAAATTGCAATAAGAAAACACTGCTCATGTAAGGATCTCTTAGTACTTGAGATTAATTAAAAATTCATTTAACTTCTTGTTAAAAGATAGGACTTAGAACATTGTAATGTGCATATGCAGCTGTTTTTGTTAAGTGCTTTTGGTGAAATGACTGAAGGTTTTTAGCTTATGAGTGTGGTGCAAGTGCATGTGGGGATGTGGTGGGGTTTAAAGAGGAAAGAGGGAGACAACGAGAATCTAAGCAAGCATTGAATGAGTGAGTAGATGCAGGTCAATCTTTTTTACATGTCAAGTCTTGTCAAACTTTTGTTTTTATTTGCCACCTATTTATAACCTCTAATGCCTCATCACCTCTTTCTTTATGATCCTATCGTTTTCTGTCTCCCCTTTTCTCCAGTCTACTCAAATTTAGATAGAATTCAATTAAAGGGGTCATTTTGTTGCCTGCAATATATTCTTTAGAATATAATGATATTATAGTTAATAATAAAATTAACATATTTGTAAGGCCAATGTTAATTTTAGAAGCTATTTTTCAACTGTATGACTTATTTATCTAGCAAAATATAATAATATTTAAAAAAAATCTTCAAAATTTTCTATAATTGATACAGTTTTGCTCAGAATGCTCTTCATGATTTCTTTTGTCTGAAATTATTTGCAGGCACATATCAAATTACATTCTGTCCATTTTTTTTTTCCTTTCATCTGTTATAGCCACAAGCTCTAATTTTCACCTGCTATTTATGAATGTTTCATTTTCTGTGTCCCCTCAGAGATACTGTTAGGAAAGCTAAATCTAATATATTTTTGATATAGTACTTAATTATAACCTAAATATTTTCTATATTTCAACATGTTGATACTGTATAATATATCAATAAGGAACAACAGTACAGTATTAAAAAGGTTACAATATTATATTCCTATCATTAAAAAATAATGAACATCACTCATCTAATAATTGCTGGCCTTTTTTTTCCTTACCTTTATAGCAGTCAGGGTTACAGTTAGATGATGATGAAAGCCTAGTGATCAAGCTCTCAGGCTGACTTCAACAACAGCATTCTATATGAAGAAATGTTGAAAGTTGAAACTATATAGGAACCACTAAAGTGCTTCTTCTTTCCTGAATTGTCACACGATGACCGATATTCAAATCAAACTGATATGCTAGATTATATATATTAATTAACCATCCTGTCGAGCTTTACCAATGTGCACGTGCATTAACATGCTACGTAGTTAAATAAAAATTTAATGTTTTCGTACTCTTTTAGCAGCTTCTGCAGATTTTTTACTCTTATTACGGCCTTCTCTTGCACTAAAATAAAAAACATGAAAGATTCAGTTGTTGTATAATTTGTAGAAGCGTAAGTGTGTAGCTTGTTCAGAAGGAGGAAACTCAAAGCTAGGAAATTAAAATTTTTTTTGGGATGCCTTTTTAACTATTTTTTTAAACAGTTTTTTAGTAAAAAGTTAAAAATTTTATACTAAAAAGCTGCTTTAAGAAGCATTAAGAAAGCCGTCATAGACGAAGCCTAAGTTAACACAACCAATATTGCATCATGAAATATTCATAGTTTGAGAGGACCCATTATCAATTAATTAGGTAATTAAAGGAGAAAGTTGTATCTTCAAGCTCTCATATTTTATGATTTATTGTGCATCATATTTCAAAAAAATATTCATAGAAATAGAGAGAGTACTTATTATTTTAATATTGAATAAAAACCCTCATAAACAAATAAGTTTAGAGTAGTACCCCTTAGAAAAAGAATTTAGCCAGCAAATTGTAATGGTTAAAATCGCTTCAAATTTCTTGTAAAGATTCAAAAACTTCCATAAAAGTGCTGCATTTTCTTTTAGCTAATAAAAAATTTGTGTAGCAAATTTGAAAGCGCAAGAGTATTGAAGATTGTGACAGTTATATCCACAACAAAGTAAATATTAATTGCAATTTAAATTGTCATTATATTATCACTGAATTGCACATCTAATAATAAACTTTTTTCTCCTCCGCTCGTGAAAACCCCCTCGCTAGGTTCGCTATTTGGTCATCCACTACGAACTAATAATGCTACATCTATTGGATCTCGTCCCTCGCTGAACGATATCCTGATAGCATATGCAATGGGTTTGAAAATTTTTTGAATATCCATAATGTTCTGATGGATGATGATATTCCTTCTTTTTGTGAACATTACAAATCTTTGGGTAATTTAAAAAAGGATTGTTTTGGCCTTCATCCTCACTTAGATAAGGAAGTGATAATAAACCCCAAACTGATGACTATTGTTGCTAAGGAAAACACTAGGTTAGATCCCCTTGCTGAAGCCCCTCCTCTGGCTCGTTCTCCTATTGGTGAGAATATCATGGAGGATATAAATGTTATGGCTGTTACGCCTATATTGATCCCTTCTATTGATGATTATGGCAATCAAATTTCTCCTCCTCCTTCCAAGGTTTCTGTAGCTCACCAGGTTGTTTATTTGTTGAATTTGGTCTCTAGCGTGAATGTTGATGGGGATCATTTTATGGCACAGGAGACTCATTGTTGTAATATTTTTGACCCTATGGATGTTTCTGATTGTTTGGATGTTTCTAATAGGGAGCTTATTATTAACATTTCTTGCTCTCCTTTATCAAATGATGCTTTACTTTCTTTGGGTATGGGGAAGAAGCATTTGAATGTTTCTTCTATAAAGAATTTTGTTGACAATTTCAACTGGTTGAACTCTCCTAATCTGTCGGATGATAACAGGGTTGATGGGGATGTTAATGTTGGTAGTTGTTATGATTTACAGGATGATAATAATTTGAATGTTGTGCAAGTTGATAATGATGGCTTTTCTACTATTTTAGGTAAAAAAAAGGAAAAAAAATAAAAAGTTGATGCAAAATTTCAATTACTCTGTTGGTAAATACTCTAAATCTAAAGCTCCTCCTAATCCTTCTTATATTGTTTAATCCATGCTGATTTTTTGTTGGGCACTACAGGAAAATCTGTCATTACCATCAGATATTCCGGCGAATACACATGCGCTGAAAATAGCGGCGAACTAACCGGCGAAATATACGTCAGGAAATTTACGGCAAAATTTCCAGTGAAATTTTATCGTTATATTACCGGTGTATATTCTGCCAGTTTTTTCGTCGGTATATTGATATTCTGGCGCAATTTCTACCGATTATTATCTGCCCAAATTGCACCGGCTTTCTTAAAGTCGACGAATATTTTTTGACGTACTATCCACCGGTACTTTTACCGGTGGATTGTTAGTCGTAAAGTCCGATGGACACGACCCTATTTTGCCCGCTCCGCGGTCAATCTTCACATTTCTTTCTCTCTTCATTTTGATCCGCTCCGCTTGTGTCTGAGAACTGCCCCGAACACCGCCGCCATTGTGATCGGTCCCTCACCGACATTCGCCGCTGAGCTTGCCCATGTTCTCCGCCAATCGTAACCTAAGGTCGCCGCCTCTGTTCCGTCCGTTGTCGATGTCGATAATATATTTTTTCTTCGTGTATGCATTTTGTTCATTGTATTCTTCTTGTTGATGCTATTTATAGTGTAGATTAATATCATTTTGCTTTAGTTATGGATGTTCTTACTAGACATTTACAAGAGGATATACCTTGGTGTATGCTTTTTGCTGATGATATTCTTCTTGTTGATAAGACTAGAGAGGGAGTTGAAGGTAAACTTGAATTATGTAGAACAACCTTAGAATCTAAAGGTTTTCGCATAAGTGGATCTAAAACTTAATATATATGGAGTGTAATTTTAGTAGTAATAGACCTAGTTGAGAGATTGTGACTTTGGGCGATGAAGTCATTAATAAAAGTACATATTTTTGATATCTTTGATCTATTTATGGTAAAATATATGGGAATATTATTAGTAGAATTCAAGTTGGATGGTTGAAGTGGAGGAATGCGTTGAACCTTGTTGTGTGATAGAAAAGTCCCCCTCAAACTAATGGGAAAATTATATAAGATGTTGGTGAGACCTGTAATGCTTTATAAAGCAGAATATTGGCCATTAAAAGATAAGCATAATATTAAGTTAACTATTGCAGAGATGAGGATGCTCAAGTGGATGAGTAGTATGGATTTACCCTTATAAATAGGATACAAAAATAACATATATGTGAGAAGGTTGGAGTAGCTCCAGTGGAAGATAAGATTAGAGAGAGTCAACTTGGATGGTTTGGTCACATAAAATGATTGCCTTCCTAGCAGGGTAAGACTATTTTTCATTGACAGGGGACTTATGTGAAATTAAAATTCATCTATTTTCCTTCAATAAATATTACAACAATATCTAATATATCAATATTATATATAGGCTATATTATGGATATTAGAAATCAAAGAAGTTAGATGTATAACCGATTAGCGTAAGGACGAAAGATATTAATGGATGAGTTCATTAAAGAGGTGAATTTTTTCATTCAGACAACTTCTCAACTACCCAGCTTCATCTCAGATGAAAAGCTTCATTGTCCATGTTCTAAACACAAAAATCAAGTTCACCTAAGCCTAGATAACGTAATTGAAAATTTTATATTCAATATTTGGTGATATTTTTTATTAGAGGTTTATATTTGAATGTATATAGTAGTGAAAATTTTGTATGCAGGTGGTATTGTAGAAATCAGTTTCATAAAATTGAAAGGTTGTTTTTTTATGCTATATGTTTTCGATAAATTATCTATCGAAAAGTCCACCGGACACACGATACAATGAAAATGGGGTGACATTTTTGGTGTACTTTACGCCAGTATTTCTGGCAGATACTCCTTTGGTATAATCTACCGGTAGTAGGGCGATAGATAAGTGTGGTGGATTATCCGTCGGTACTTCTGTGTAACTTTTTTGTCGAAAATACCGACCGTTTAAATGCCGGAATCCATTAAGGAAAGCTGACATATGACCACCAATTTTTTCTCCAAAAATGCACTAGAATATCTGCCGGAAACTGTTCTGGTAGAAATTTTACACCGGTAAAGATCTTTCGACATGTGATTTACCGTCAGATAAATTATAGTCGGAAATTGTCAGAAAATGGATATTTCTGACGGATTTTCATTGTTACCTGTGGATTTCATCCGCTGGTAATAGGGCATTTTCCTGTAATGGGGGTAGGGTCTTTTTGCCTTTGCGGTGTTTAGTTTAGTGTTGGTTCATCTAGGTGTGCTCTCTCTGGCTCCTTTGGTCACTACTAATTGGTGTCTTTTAGGCTATTGTTGTTTGGGGCCTTTGGGATGGTTTTAACTGTTTTTGCTTTTTGTGTTTTGGTTATTGTGTAGTGGCTTATTTGGTGGTGTGTTGGCTTGCTTTTGGTTGTTTTGCTGAGTTGGGCCATTTGGTGCATGTAGGTTATGTGGCTGTTTTTGTAATTGTTTTGTGTTATTTTCTCTTTTTCCTATCCTAATTTATTTTCATGTTTAGAGATTTTTTTTCTTGCAGGTTTGCTTTGTTGTTTGGGTCCTGAGCTTCCTCTATTTGGCTTAGCTGATGCTCAAAGGCCCTCTTCTGCTTGGGTGTTACACCTTCTGCCATTTCGCTTTTGGTGCTCCTGCTGGGTTGCTTTGTTGTTTCGAGCTCTAACTCCTTTTGGCTGGTGGCATCTTGCTGCCTTGTAGATCTCTCTTTCATTCTTTTTATTCTTATCTTAGTCTGGAGCTTCAGCTCTTAGGCTTATTTTCATTTTGGATGTAGTCCTTTGAGCATTAGTGGCTTTCAATCCCTTTAAATTACACATGATTTAACAACTAAGATATTTGCAATGGTTATTCCATTCCAGATTGGAAATTGTATAATTATATTTGTTGTAGTAATAAAGTGGTTAACAAATGTATTGGTTAGAATTACTACAAATGTGTAGTCATACAAAAACACAATAGTTATAAATTTTCTTAAAAAATATTTTCATAGTTATAATCATTATAATTTTATAGTTATTATAGAATTACAATGACTATAATCATTTATAATTTATTTTTAGAAGGTAAATTGCAACCAAGTCTAAATTATCATCACTTGTTTGAGATCATTACAACTACTGTAATCATTTTGAAACTTTAAATTACATTCTATCCCCAATATATCCATACAAATATCAAATTTGAAATCTAAAATAGGATTTCAAAAGCCTACCTTGAACTAGACAATTCTTCCAAGTAGCTCTACAGATGATACGAGCTCCTTAGCCTCCAAAACCTATGTTATTTTCTTCACTCTTTTAGTTTCTCTTCCTGACCCCTCTTCGACATTTCTAACAAATGGTAATGGAAAATGAAAAATGAGCTACTGCCTTTGTATATTTATATAAAATCTAATAATTGGCCTAGTGCATGCCACAACACAACTTCTCACAAAGCCATAATGCTCCCATTGAATATTCGAGTGCTTCAAATAGGCTCAGTGCCATAAATACCATTTCCAGTGTCATAATACTCTCACAAACCTCCCAACAGATAAAGAGATTAGCATTGATCATAGTGCTCACTACTTCAACGCCATAGCGCTCCCTCAGTCAACTCCCCATAAACTAAGAGGGTTGTGCTGCCACTACACGGTCGTGGCACTCCCAATGAGCCTTTTTCACTTAATTCACAAACATTGATCAAACACACAAATATTATATTCTTACCAGGTTTGTTTTTTATCGCTTCAAGTCAATTTATTTGTATAGCAGCAGCCATCATAGTTATACGCTTCACCTGAATTATGGATAAGGGTACCACTTCTAAGCTTTTATATAGAAACAAATTAGCCAAAACTAATATAATATTAGTGTAAAAAAGAAAGTATAAGTTAAGAATAACCTAGCATGTGGATTTGGGTTGCATGAAGATTTTGAGCGCAATGTGTAAAAGCCCAAACTATTAACTATTAAGATATTATTTGCTTAGGTTAAGGGCCTCACAGTTTTGTCTTATTGTTGTAACTTTCCAGGTGGTCACCAATCCCTGGATTTCTTCGGGATGAGTATGCTTAACTGCAGTTTCTTAATGAAATTCTAATCATTGCACCAAATGGCATCTCAATGTTTAAGAGTTTAGATTTTTTTTTTTTACTTAAAGGGTTTCACACAATGAATCTAATATTTATGATGAATTTATAGAGGAACAACAAAAATTTTAATTTTTTTCCAACTTTTCTTCTACAAAGGGCTATTCAAATTATTTCTCTATATAAGGTGATTTTGGTGGTTAGTGTTGAGAGAGGGATCTTACTTTAAGGTTTTATTTATCTATTTCCTAATCCTAGACATTCATATTTTTACCTATAAACCCTAAATTTCAAATAAGATTTCTTATAAGTTAATATTTAATTAGTGCTAAAATTTATAAGTTATTACTATACAATCACTTCATTTATGATGATAAAAAATCAACTCATTGGATTAATTTCAAGATATTAAGCCTTTTTATATTTAAATTTACTAGTACTTGATAAACTTTATGGAGGCTCACAAAGAGATTTATAGACACCATAAAATAGTGTAAAAGTCCATCAATAATTAAATTTTATATGTAATTTTATTTTTGGATAAAATCCACAAAGAGGCATACGTTTTAATTCAGAAAAAGATTATATATCTTTAGAGGATTGAATGATCCTATCTTAGTGAGCCAATGATCCTATCTAGATACAACAATCAAAAGGAAAAAAAAAACCTATATCGGGGTGGCAAAAAAGCCCACAGGAAAGCAATCTAACATGCAGTTCATGACGACATCCAACAGAGGAAATGAAACCTACAACCACAAAGAGCCACCAAAAGAACACTACAAAGACTGCAAGCCATACCTGAAATGAAGCCAAAATTAGCACCATACAAGAATATAAGCAGACCAATCAATCAACACCTACAAATAACCAAAAACCTGCAAGACAAAGGAACTAAACCCACCAAAAGCCAAACAAAAGGGATAGAACACCCAAGCTTCATCCCAACACACATAAAAACCCAACATAATAGCCAAAACAACCACCAGACAGATCCAAACCAAGAACCAAATTTCACTATAGGAAAACTGTCTATTATCGTCGGAATTTTCGACGGATGATATTTGCCAGAAACTAGCGGCGCCATTACCGGCAGATATTTTGACGGTAATGTTGCGGCAGCATTCTGGTGGATTCACCATCGCATAGTTACCGGCGGATATTTCGCTGCAATTACACCGGAAAATATTTGTTTTCTAACGCAGATTCCGCCGCAAATTACCAAAGGCTTTACCGGCATATTTTACGCCGGCTTACTTAAAGTCGATGAAATATTACCGGCGTAATATCCGTCGGTAATGTTACCGATGGTTTAGAAGCCTGAAATTCCGCCGGTAAAGGCCCTATTTCGTGCCATCCCGCGCCAGGTTGCTCATTCTGTTCGACTTGTCTTTCTATTCGATGACGCTCCCTCGCTGTTCGGACTTCAATCCGCTCCTTCGATGACGACGACTTCGCTCCTTCGATGATGATGAATTCGCTCCTTCTCCGACGACGCTCCGACGACGTTCCTTCATCTTATCCGCTATAGGTTTCGCTCCTTCGACGACGTTCCCTTGGTGTGAAGGTAACATTCTCCCTTTTCTTTAGTCATGGATGTTCTCACTAGACATTTGCAAGAGATTGTACCCTAATGTATGCTTAATTTTTGCTTATTATATTCTTCTTGTTGATAAGACTAGAGAGGGAGTTGAAGAAAAACTTGAATTATAAAGATCAACCTTAGAGTTTAAGTTGTGTGATATTATTACTAGAATTCAAGTTGGATTGTTGAAGTGGAGGAATGCATTGGGCTTATTGTGTGATAGAAAAGTCCCCCTCAAACTTAAGGGGAAATTCTATAAGATGGCGGTTAGATTTACAATGCTTTATGGTGTAGAATATTGGCCATTAGAAGAGAAGCATAATATTAAGTTAAGTGTTACAGAGATAAAGATGCTCAGGTGGATGAGTGCTTTACTCTTAGAAATAAGATACGAAATGATCAAATATGTGAAAAGGTTGGAGTAGCTCCAGTGGAAGATAAGATTAGAGAGAGTAGCCTTAGATGGTTTTGTCACATAAAACTACAGCCTTTCGACGACCAGGTTAGGAAAGTAAGAAATTGGTGGTCGATACACTCGAAGCTATATGCTGCTGTGGGAGTTTGCACAAAATGCTAAATGTCTTCCTGGACGGAGCCTTAGTCTAGTTTAGTTTGGTCACTTAATTAAAACAATGGCCTTCCTAGCAGGCTAAGAGTCTTTGTATCTTTCTTCAATAAATGTTATATATAACATTATCTAATATATACATATTATATGTAGATTATATTATGGATATCAGAACTGAAAGAAGTTGGATGTATAATCGATTGGCGCAAGGATGAAAGATATTAACCGATGAGTTTATTAGAGGGGTGAATATTTTTATTCAGACAGCTTCTCAACTGCCCATCTTCATCTTAGATGGAATGATTCGTTGCCCATGTTCTAAACATAAAAATCAGGTGCACCTAAGCCCAGATGATGTAACTGTTGATCTATATCGTCAAGGCTTCATGCCAGAATATTGCTATTGGACTTTCATGGTGAGTATGAACCACATTTCGATTCTCGATGTGGCCCATCGACAAGGGCTACTATAGATGAGGAAGAAAATATATGACTTAATCTTGAGGATTTAATTCATGATGCAAGTTGAGCATAATTTGGACAGTATACAGAAGCTAATCCTGAGTCACCTAATAAAGAAGCACAAAATTTTTATGATTTGTTGCATGCTTCATAACAACCAATATGGAAGGGGTGCATTACTCACTCAGAGTTATCCATTGCTGTTAAGATGTTAAGCATCCGACTCCTGTTGAATTGCATAGTCATACCCACAAGCGGTAGGAGGATCAGTAATGGGTTGACGAGCGTACGAGGAAAGAATTTATAAGTATATAAGTTCAATTATTGTGATGTTATCTAAAAATTGCTTAAATTCTTATTAACTTTCATAGGAGGAGTATACATAGATTCGAGAGAGCCAGGCTGTAGTAGGTGAAGATTCTTCTAGTGGATCAACTGAATATTCTGACTATCGTACTTGGTCGCAAGCGGTAGGAGGAATGTAGTACGACAGAGTATACAGTTTAGGCTCGCAAGCCCATGCATATGAGAGGCAGACATCTAGTGGCTCCAGTTTTTCAGTTAGTACCCAGGAGTCTTTATATAGCCAACAGATAACTGCCCTTACATCTGAGCTAGAACTTGTAAGGAAAGCACAAGCAGATTGGTAGATGCAAATGCAGCAACAGATGGAGATGCAACAGCAAATGCAAATGCAACAAGCTCAAATGTTAGAAGAAATGTGAAAGATGAGGGAGCAGATGAGTAGTAGGAGGAGTACAGTAGCTGAGGAGAAAATAGATTCATACTAGATATTTTTTATTCATTTTACGGATGTGGACACTTGTATTTATGTTTTGACATATTTTGTAATATACTATTGTGGACATCTAAATCAGTTGAGGAGGATGTTATTTTGGACATTTTCTATAATATGCTATTGTAAATTCCTTGCTACTATTATTATGACATTGTATTGTGTTTTTGATTTGTTATGTATATATTTTGTTTGCAGTTTGTGGAAATCTGATTTTAAAGGGAAGTAAGTTTTTTTTTTGTTTATGCTATAGGTTTCCGGTGGATTTTCCACCAGAAATCGTGATGGTAATACGATATATCGAACATTTTAGCGGCTTATGTGCTGAAAATTTCCGGCGGCTAGTCCGCCGGTAATGTTTGACAGTAAAAAGGACGTTATTTTTCTTTCGGCACATTATCCACTGGTAGTTTTGACGGATAGTTCCGCCAGAACTACTGACGGATAATACGACGAAATTCAGCAGTAAAAGTTGCGTCATTTTTTTATTAAGTTTTCATCAAAAATACGCCGGAAACTCTGCCGAAAATATTTTTGACGGATTAATTCCGTCGATTTTTTTTTTCGACGCGCAAATTACCGACGGATTTTCATTGTTATCGACGCGCGAATTACCGTCGGATATAAATCTATCAGAAATCCATCAAAAAGCTACAAATTCTGACGAATTTTCATTGTTACCGACGGATTCTGTCCGCCGGTAACAATGACTTTTCCTGTAGTGTTTGACAAGCAGAGAATGGAGGTCCTAACACATCAAGAAAAAAAACACCAAGGAAAAAAGGCACCATAGGAACTGACCAAAACCCTAAGCCCAGAGAAGATAAAAAAGAGAAAAATAGAATGGAACCACAATAAGCCAAGAAACCAGTATCATTAATAGCAAATAACTAGCTTGAGTATTAGATCGCATAGATTTGGCAACAGAATATTTGAAATTGTGAGTAATTTTGTTTTTTTTTTCCTATTTTTTTCTTGACCGAGCCCAAGAATAAGCCGTCCACCTATACTATTCTTAAATCATCCTCCTCCAGCAAACACAAAGAGGAATCAACAAGAATCCCCTCTGTGCACCATAGGTATCAGCTAACTGAGAACAAATCCAAACAGAATGGTCAATTATATCAGAAAATTCCAAATCCATATAAGATTTCCCACCTCCTAAATTAATAATCGCATCATTAGAGATAGGAGACATAGGTAAATTAATAACATGCAACTTATTTGAGACATTCAAGCCATCAAGGGGAGTAATAGAAGTATTTGCAAGGCCTTGAGGAACAGAGTTTCCCTGAATCCCCAATCTAGCATCACTAGGATTCATATTTACATCAATGTTATTATTCCAGTTCACGATATTAGTTAAAATAGGAGAACTATTGGAAACATGAGCAACCTTAGGTTTTTCATTTATAGCATTAATAACCAAAGTATTAGATGCATTGGAAGAACCAACACCAACAGTACTATTAGCCAAGCTAGGAATCACAGTCATAATATTATGTCTAGCTCGAAAATCCACAGACTCCAACTGAGGAGTTCTGAATAAATGACTACCAATACTAATGGAAGAAGCCATTAAAGTAGTAACATTAATCATAGCATTATTAATACACTCACAAATCCTAGAATAAAAAATAGCAACAGGTAAAATAGGAGTTAATGTAGGTGCAGCTGTATTATCCTTATATTCCACAGTTTCCTAAACAACAACATCAGCATTACCAATGGGGTCTATAAAATTTGAAACATTCTCAATAGCAATCACTGGTTAAGGGGTGGTCATGGGAACCTCAGCTAAATGGGAATAAAAAATATGACAATCCATTTTTGAATGCCCTAGGGATTTACAGTGAGCACAATTAAAGAGAGGAAACTCTTCTATTTCTATATATTGCATGTACCTGAATATTTTTAGGACCAAGCCATACTCTATCGGGATAGTGTTTGATAATATCTAACAACTAAAATACGAGCAATAAAAGGCCTTGAGCTTATAGAGGTAATACAATCAATTTTTAATGGACGACCAAATGAAGACCCCAAACAGTGCAAGATACGGAAAGAGAACAGATCGGGACAAAGGATGATGGGAGATTCTACATCAATATCAAAAAATGACAACCACTTGAACAATTTCATATAGCAGTTGTTAACAAATTAAAATCGATGAGAGAACATTCTACTATAATCCGAATCCTTAATCAACTTAATCAAAGAATGCATTGGATTAAATAGTGTAACCAAATATTTTCCAGTCAGCTTGAGATTAAAGAAAAATTTATGGATAGAATCAATTGCAAGTCTACAACCTAGAAATTTCCCAACCAACGTAAATTTGAATGGTGCTACAAGTGTAAGGATCTCCTCCTCTGTAATCCACAGTGAAGGTAAGCAATGATGGGTAGAGGTTTTGAGATAAGGGAAAGCCACCGTGGGTGAAGCCCTGGATAGAGCATCAAGAAATGAGTGAGATTTCTTCTGTCCATCCAAAAAGATAGTATCGTTCAATCGATTTACCGCCATTCCAGCCACAAAGGGCTGGAGGTGGAAAAATCATATAAACAACCGTAAAACCTAATTAAAAAGACAAAGCAAAGAAGCGAAGTAGTAGAAAGACAACTTCCTTGAAAGCGTAACAAACATCGGAAGGCCACGGTGGCCAGTAGCATTGATAGGGACGCCTAGGGAAAAAAACCCATATAAGGGTTTAGGATGGCCTACTGCCTATCTAGGGAGACCATTAATAAAGGCTTTTGGATGCCTATTAATAGATCCATTTTTAATAATTATTATTAAAAAAATCTTTTTTCCTCAATTTCAAAAACATAATTTGGGTAATTATGTAAAAACATCTTATATGATGTATTAAATTTTAACTTCCATTATAGAAATTACTCAATATATTATAGTTTTATAGAAAATAACAGTTATAAAATAGCTTAAGTTATGTTTTTTGATGATTATAATTTCTTTGCTTGCCTTTTTTCTTTGTTATTCTATTTTCATGACTCTTAGATATGAAGAGAAAAAAAATCATAATCTATATCTTAATATTTATATGTTGATTTGGTTCCTTGATGGTGTAAACTATTTACCTTCATGACTCAGACCAAATCTCTTAGCTTGTTTGATATCATTAGAACATAAAGCAAATCAGAGCTCATGTTATTAACATTAAAGTAATCATAAAGATATATATTACAAATTAGAATGAGAATGAAAATGTTTAAGCACAACATATATATATAATAATTAAGTTATTTCAAATATATAAGCAACTATATATTATATTATAAAGCTTGAGATAGTACATTATGTATGTGATTTAACCAATTCTAGGACCTATGTCCATGCCTAACCAAAAAAATAGACAAAGATTCCATTATTTGGAGTTTGCCTTACAAAATTACTTTTTAATTGTATAGATGCCTATATATCTCACACTTTATTCATGGGTGAGTGTTACCCCTTTCTCTAATATAAAGATAAACATCAAGATAAAGTCTATTGAACTTTGATAATGGTTATCACCTAACAAATTAAGCAGAAATAATATCTAATTAAAAGGTAATACATTAAATCATAAATATTATAATTACAAATGCTCTTGGAGATCGCAAAAGAGTGAGAACCATAGTGTTTATTGAGAATAAAGTTATAAACACTTGAGAACAAAAATATTTTTTTTTTTCCAATTTCCTTCCTTAATAATAATTTTGCAATATGGAACTAAAGAGTGAATTAATAGCCTTCAAGAAACTACTATGGGGCATCAGAAAGGATGTACATGGAGGGTGCAATTTATTTGCTTAGTATTTTTCTTCCACTTTGTTCAAAAGCAAAACCTAAATTACATTCCAAGTCAATGTGCTTCTAATGACTCTCCCAATGATTGTATTAAATGATCAAGATCATATTATATCATCCTATATATTGTAAAATTCATTATTATTGTATGTTAAATTCAAAATCCAAGAATGTTTAATCAATCATATTGTTTGATTGGGGTATCATACCATCGTATCCCAATGTGGGACCATGGAATAAAATATTCCTACAGCAAGCCCAAACATGTATATATGAGTTGCTCAAAATAATACCCAACAGCTAATTATAATTTAATATTCATATCATATAGTATGATAAATTAACGAATGATGAGCCCTAAAAACAATATTATTCTTGAATAACCCAAAGAAGCCGCCTAGCCCAATTATAATATGTACTAATATTACAAAATAATTTTCTTGATTTACATAATATAACTATTTTAAATACATTTTGGCATTATTCAATTCTATTTTTGTCTATCAATCTAAGCTTAATAATAATCAAACATAAATAATGTATAATGAACTCCAATAACCTCATTATTTATAAACCCTAAACCTCTGAGTATTTATTCTTCATTACTAGTGTATTAATCTAACATTTTGACTTTGCCTCATATTCTTGATAATTTATGAGAAATGATAAACTCTATAATATGGTACTTAGTAAATTATTAAATGACACCCTATGAGATTTTTTATCATCAAAGCAAATAGGGAGATGACATGAATGTATACTCAACAAAATTAAAATATCATTAAATATCTAAATTATTTTTTCTAAGATTCCAAATGTTATTCCTTGTGATTAAATCAATTTTTTAGATTTATTCACTTGACATAATTGTATCAGCCATGATTTTCTTAATTTACTTATTTCTCAATTCAAGGTTCCTATACCATCTAAGCATGCTATGAAAAAAGATGTAAATTCATTACTGCAGTGTATCTCTCAAGTTATCCTATGGTGAACTCTTCACATTTAACATTATGATAGCTTTGAAATGGCTAATAATTGTTGTTAATGAGTACTCTAAAGTAGTAGTTAAAGGATTCGAGGAGATGGCCTTCGCTAGTTCTCCTAATTGATAGTCGGAGAAAAGGAGTCGACATTGAGAAGCGTTGGGTATTGATGTCCTTGAGTTAAGGAAGGACAGAATAAGGAAACTAAGAAATAGTGTAAGATCAAAAGTGATTAATACATTAGCCAATGAAGTCATCAAGAAGAATATGTGATTTTTTTTATGCTCGAGTTTATGGGTGGAGTGTTTTTTTAAGGATTGCACGGTAAATCAAATTGACTTTATAATTAATCATATTTGCAAATGAAATTGACTCACAAGGAAAATTATTGAAATTAATAGCCTCGAAATATGCCCAAACTTCCTTGTCATTTGTTGCAAATCCTTGCCATATGCCCTAGTGCCTTACCAATTGTCTCTACTAGCCCACACTAACCATTTACTTATCTTTCCTTTTGTGGTCAATAGCTACTTTATCGGTCCCTATGATTATTGTTACGACCTCATAAATTCATAGACTACTGTATTATAATTAAATTTCATAAATAATTAACCTAAACTTTAGCCCCTAGAATTCATAAAATTTCTACTACAAGTGGTTCTCCAACATTTGTCTAAATTCACTTCAAATGATGAAAAGAAATGCAACAAATAAATGTCAAAAGTTATGTTTGGTCCCCTTTCCTAACAAACCTTGAAACTAGGCTCCCTCTATTAACATTATAAACTAAATAAAAAACATAGAAAAACACAACACAAACTAAACTAAAAAAAAAGCAATGCCAAGCAAAAAAGAAACATAAGTTAAATCACAATAACATCCAAAATATTAAAAAAAATAGTGAAAGATAGCTACTAAAAATTGAATTATTTCACAACATATTATTGCGGTTGTTTAATAACCGATGTTCTAGATTATCTAAGCCAATAGTTTAAACCGCCACATTTAGTGACGATTTAAACCACAACAAGTTGAAGCGGTTTAAATAATCTCTAAATGTGGTGGTTTAAACCACTGCGGTGACCTCTTAAAGGTCTTCTTCAAGAAGCCCTAAATTGATCTATACACGCAATAGTTTGTCGCATAACCATTCCTCCTTCGTTACGAACTCATCTCCCAGCCTTGTTCTAAGCTTCCCCTTCGATCTTCCTTTTGAGCCATTCACCAAAGCATCGCCAAGGCTCTTTTTTCCTACTACTGGAAGTATGTCGTTGAACACTCCAACAAGGATGAGATTAGAGATTTCTAGGCTGGAAGCACAGGCTCTTGTCGATCATTCCTCATTGCACCACTAAAGCCAGTAGTGGCAATGGAAGTAATTTTGGTTAGATAGCAAGTTCTAAATAGAAGGTCAGTTCATTACGAGCTAAGATTAGAGATTTTCAGTCACTATGTTTTGAGTGAGACAATTATATAATAATTTCAAATGCATCACTCACCTGCAGGAAGCCTGAAAATGGTATGTAAAAAATTAAAGTTCTAATTTAATGTAGTTTATTTGATAATTAGCTTCTCGTAGTCTTCATATATTATTTATAAAGAGGCAATGAGAATTCCTCTAATGGCTAAAGTTCTAGGATCCCCTCTGTGTGTTAGCTTTGGATTTTTAACTGAAATGGTTCTTATAATATTTCTCCTTATATGCATGTTTTAAATTTTCATGTTAGAATCTTGTTTATCTTGTTTTATGGCCATCTTTTTATTCCAATTATTATGGCTATATTTTCTGTGTTTCATTCATATCCTTTTTATATGCGAATGATCATTGCATTTCTTAACCATATGAAAGATTGCAATTTTTGAGTATTGAGTTGCACATCCCCTCGAAGGATAGGTGTTTCGGTATAAATTACTAATGATAGTGGAATCCTATTAATGAACTGCTAATGGTATTAGAATCCCAAATGAGAGGAAGGCTTAGGTGTGAATGTAGTGGCGTGCAAAGAGAATGGGTTGTCACTTGATAAACTAGGTGGACTTCGCCAAGTAGGAAGATCATCTGTTGACATTATTTATATCATCTAAAGGAATAATTTGTCACTGATCTTGTTATTATTTTATAGCATTGAGATATGCATTCAAAAGGGATTCAAGAGGGCCTATGTAGGAATGGATGCTCTTTGTCTTCTAAAAATCATATCTCAATGAAGCTTTAATTTTTCAAATTACTATTTAACGAGAAAAATTAGAGTTGTTTTTAAGTTTTCTCTTAAGTATCTTGCATTGCTTTGTGATCTTTTCCACAAAAGTTTTTATTTTTCCTACAATATTTCTAACATATTTTTTTGGCATGTTTTATATTATTAATAACTATTGCATTCTTAATTAATTCACATTTGTATTTATTTGATCCATTGTGACAATAATTTTATATTTATTGGAGCAATGCAGGATAATATAAAAATAAAAAAAAAATCTGCAGCTTTCGTGGAAGTTTTAACTACCCTAAACTCTACAGATTTGCGATGGTTTTAATTGCCAAAACTCTACATATTTGTGGTGGTTATAACCACTGTAATTCTGTAGACAATGCGACAGTTTAAACCTCCGCTAGTATTCGGTGTTCTAACTACCTCAAAACACGTAGTAAAGCGGCGGTTTTTACCACCACTATTGTGTAATATTGAGGCAGTTGAAACCGCTGCTATAACTAGCACTTCATCCATTCTTCCCCAACAGTTTTGAAACCACTGTAAAATATCTTTGTAGTTGATTGTAATCACAACAGTCTTATAATGATTTCAAAACTGCTACAAGGGATTTAGTGATGGCTAAAATAGCCAGAAAAGCCTAAAATTAGTACTAAGATAGTCTTTTTTTTTTGTGGTGGATCAAGAGTTGCATAAGCGGTTCTTGCAAAGATCTCCTTGGCATCTCCTAAGCACCCACACTGTCTTCTCTATACAAGAGAGAATCAAAATAATAATATTAAATCAATAAGAGCCTTCAATATTACACACATTTTTTAAACACTCTTACTCCTTAATTTCCATCCAAATAATACAAAAGAAAATGAATAATCTCCATAAATCTTTGTATGCAATGATTAAACTATTTTTCCAATAAATAAATAAAATAAAGGCATAAATAATTTTTTAACTTAGAATTTTTCCCTTTTAACTCACCCTGCCAATATTGTCAGAAAAGATAGAAACTTTTAATAAAGCATAAAGGCTGAATCCCCAGCCATTGAATAATCATTCACCCAACACTCAATTGAATTGAGAAGCAATAGAGCCATCCTGATTCCAAATTAATTCAAATATATTAAGGAAATAAGAGGATATAGGACGTTCAGAAATCCAGGCATCTCTTGAATCTCCAGTTACTGTTGACACAAGAGGACCACATTACTCTCTGAAAAAATGGATGAGCATATATAGTTTTTTAATAAATGCTTTACATGTTAATCTAATATGATTACTTGGGCTAATCTAATATCATAATTTATATGTGCCATTGTTAAAGATTTACAAGAGAGTGAAGGAAGGTCGACCCATTTGTTTAAGCATTTCAATTGATGGAGCTCATGTATCGAATATGATAACCCTCCAAATAAGCAGGGGTGGAACCAGAAAAAGCTTAGGATGGACAATTGCTCACTCTGAAATTTTATTTTATTTTTTTCTTAAAAGAATAGGTATTTTAATTATTTTGCCCACCTTCAGTAATTGCAGTTGCCTAAATTCTCAAAAAAAATGTTATTTGTTCTATTTCATACATAAAATTATGCATTTTACAATCATATTTTCCACATCCTCAAAAGAGAGACTGGTTCCGCCTCCTACAAATAAGTGCTGTCACGGATTATCTTTCGATTGAAATTGTGTGGTTGAAGTGATTTGTGGCTTTCATGAGTCTTGCTGGCTTGTACTATAAAAGAGGAAAAATTTAAGAGTGGACAACACCAGAACTAAATAAAGCTAAAGGAAGAGTAGTAGCTGATATAAAAAACAGCTGCGTGAGGGTGAGATTCAAGATGTACATGCAATAAAAAAAGATATTCTCAAAATACTTATGAGATCAATTAATATTATGTATACTCATATTAAAAGGGGCTTATGATTAAGGAAAAAAGACTAAATTTTAATCTTCTAATTTCAAAACAAAAATCTTAGCCCTTAATATTTGTATCTTCATTCTATTTATATAAAATATTATCTATTTGCAAGAAAAGATGCATTAAGAGGGATAGGCATGAATTGAATGTACAAGAGGATATTTTGGTTATCTTTGAAAAAGCAACAATTCAAAACAGGGACAATCAATGAAAATGAAAGATAAAAGGAAAAATTATAATAAAAACACTATATATCTTGAAGCTAATTAATATATCAATCAATATATAAACAAACTAACTACACAAACCATATTTGTTATGATATGGTGCATGTTAAAGAGTTAGGCTATGTGAGTCACTATAGGAAAGTCAATTTTTTGTGGTGGACTTTATGGCGGATTTTTTTTGTCGAAATTGGCGGTGGATTTGCAAAGAAATTTTCGACGATCTTTTTGTGGTGGATTTGTGGCAGAATATCAGCCGCAAATTTGCGATGGCAAATTCGCCGCAAATTTGACGCTAACTGACCTATCTAACTGGCTGAGCTTGCACCTATTTCATTTGTTATGTTTCTCCACCTCATTCGATTTTGGCTCTGGCGCTTCTTAGGCTGCTTTAATGACGTTCCTTGCCATAGCCTCTTCTCCTTCGACGACGACGTTCGCATTCCTATTGCCACCTTTGATGGCGTTCCTTCATGTTGCTTCCGAAGTCGCCATCTTCGACGATGTTCCTTCCTGTCACATATGAAGGCTCACCTCCTCTCATCATTCTTCTCTCACATATGAAGTCACACCTCCTTCGCGATGACGGGAGCTTGGTCTTGCAAAGGTATTCATCTTTCTTCCTTCTGTACGCTTCTTGGTCCAAATCTAATCGGTCGAACTCCCTCCCTACCATATTCTTCTTGTTGATAAGATTAAAGAGGGAGTTGAAGATAAACTTGAATTATAGAGGATTAGAGGTCAACCTTAGAGTCTAATT
This sequence comes from Dendrobium chrysotoxum, assembly GCA_019925795.1. Taxonomy (NCBI): domain Eukaryota; kingdom Viridiplantae; phylum Streptophyta; class Magnoliopsida; order Asparagales; family Orchidaceae; genus Dendrobium; species Dendrobium chrysotoxum. Next base: position 79,336,430 of record CM034305.1, on the reverse strand, counting down.
ATAGGGATTGTGACTTTTGGTGATCAAGTCATTAATAAGAGTATACATTTTAGATATCTTGGTTCTATTAATCATAGTGATGGTGAAATAGATGGAGACATTAGTAGAATAAATCAAGTTGGATAGTTGAATTGGAGGAATGCATCATGCTTATTGTATGATAGATAAGTCCCCCTTCTCAAACTTTAGGAAAAATTCTATAAGATGTGGTGAGACCTGCAATGCTTTTATGGTGTAGAATGTTGGGCATTAAAAGAAAAGCATAATTTTAAGTAAGGTATAGAGATGAGGATTCTCAGGTGGATGAGTGCTTTACTCTTAGAGACATGATACGAAATGAGTATATTCATGAAATGGTTGGAATATTCTAGTGTAAGAGATAAGATTAGAGAGAGTCTCCTTAGAAAGTTTGGTCACATATATGCTCATTTACTATGGTTGAAGTGGAGGAATGCATCAGGCTTGTTGTGTGATAAAAAAGTCTCCCTCAAACTTAAGGGAAAATTTTATAAGATATGGTGAGATCTATACTGCTTTATGGTGCATAATGTTGGTCATTCAAAAAGAAGTATAGTATTAAGTTAAGTGTTGTAGAGATGAGGATGGTCAGGTGAATGGGTGGCATTACTCTTAGAGACGGGATACGACATGAGTATATATATGAAGTGATTGGAGTAGCTCTAGTGGAAGATAAGATTAAAGAGAGCCGCCTTAGATAGTTTGGTCACATATATGCTCATTTTGTATGGTTGAAGTGGAGGAATGCATCGGGCTTATTTTGTGCTAGAAAAGCCCACCTCAAACTTCAGGGAAAACGATATTAGATAGTGGAGAGACCTCCAATGCTTTATAGTACAAATGTTGGGCATTAAAAGAGAAGCATAATATTAAGTTAAGTGTTGTAGAGATGAGAATATTCTAGCATGTGAAGTAAAATTATTTATTTATTTTTTAAATTGATATAAATCTCATTATTTAGTTGTAGGAATTTATAGTCCATGTGTCTTATGGATATTTGAAATTATAGAAGTTGGATGAATAATCGACTGTTTCATGGATGCAAGACGTTAACAGATGAAATTTTGAATGGAGTGAATTATTTCATTCAGGCAGGTTGTCAATTACCATCCTTTATATCAGAGGGAAGGTTTCATTGTCCATGTTCCAAACACAAAAGTCAAGCCTACCTCACTTCAAATGAGATTACTGCTGATCTATATTGCAGAGGATTTATGCAAGAATATTAGTATTGGACTTTACATGGTGAGTACGAGCCTCATTTCTACTCTCAGTGTGGCCCTTCTATAAGTTCCAACATAGTTGAAGAAGACAGAGTTAGGATATTTGCGGACTTGGTTTATGGTGCAACTGCATCACAATTTCAACAATATACAAAAGAGTCTTCGAAAAAGGAGGCATAAAATTTCTTTAATTTGTTCCACACTGCGTAACAACCAATTTTACTCATAGATATTTATTGCTGTAAAGATTTAAGTATAAATATTGAATACAATGTAACCATATAATATTTTAATCAATTTATTGGCCTACTTAATGAGACCAACCAGAAAGATAATATAATTTCAACAGATTTATATTAGACTTAAAAATTAGTTTTCAAACTTGATTTGATGATTGTAAAAATACATTATTATGTTAATGGATACATGTTGTATTGCGGGGATAATTTTTAGAGATTTCATGTCATCATTGTAACATGCCAAGGTTTAATCCTAATTCTAGAAAAAAGGAAAGAAGAAGGATGTGCCAGTCAGTCGATTATTCAACTTATCTATCGTTCCTAGATTGCAATATTTATATGCATCTATAAGCTCTATTATACATATGAGGTGGCATAAGGAACACATCTCGCAAGTAGGTGTTTTAATACATCCATCAGAAGTAGAGGCATGGAAACACTTTAACCATACACATCTTACCTTCACCGTAGAATTAAAAAAATATAAGATTATGTTTATGTGCAAATTATTTTACTCTATTTAGCATTTAGCTAATCTGCCTCACCTTACTCATGCTGGCCCATGATACTCACCCCCTACAATCTTCTTTAGATTGTCTTCTTAGATTTTTGATGCATTTTATCTTTTTTAAATGTCTAAAAACTATATTTACTTTACAATGTTGCAATAGTTATTGAACAGTTGATATGTGATTGTCCATATGAGCGTTGGATGATATTATAGAATAATGTGTTTCTTATATTCATTTTAGCAGTATATGTTGAAATATTACTATTATTAACTACTACTTTTAAACTACTTGGATTGTTATTGTGAAAAAGCTTAATAACTACTGGTAGGTGCTTTTTTATATGCTATAGGTTTCTAACGATTAGCAACAAAATTTTTGTCCAAACTTTCAAAATGATAAATGTGTATCGTATTTTGTGATGGAATATTCCATCACAAATTTTGGATGATTTGTGGCAGAAATGCCGCAGCGATTCGTGACAATATTTTTGTAGCAAACTACGGTGGCTTTTTCGCCACAAATTTATCACAAATCCATCAAAATTTCTGGCAGAATCAGCGGCGGGTAACTAAAATGAGGACGCCATTTCCTGGAATTCAAATCTCTTGTAAATACATTGTAAAAAAATTATGATGGATTCTGTCTGTCGTAAATTCTTTTACAGTACGACTTTTACCGTTAGAATTTGTTCTGCCATAAATCAAAATTTGCGATGAATTTGGCTTGTTTTGCACCGGATTTGTCCACCGAAAAAAGTTTATTTTTCTGTAGTGAACAAGTTATAACTATTAAGTCCAATGTCAATATTTTTTCTCCCGCAAGTGTAATTTTTGGTTTTTATGGGTTTTGGAATTACTATCATACTCCTACTGCTCCTGATGGAGTATTTGGGTTAGGCCTCTGGCCTACCTTTTATTATCTTATTTCAATGTATTTAGATAGGGATTGGCGGCTCTTTAGGTTATATTGTTCTTTTGATTGTAGCTCCTTGAGCATTTATTGAGATGTTGAACCCTTTAAAGACCTTATACTCTTTTTGGTGATGAAATAAACTTAAAAATTTGTCCTTATAAAAACAAAAGCCAATTGTTAATAATTTGCTCAACTACATAAGCCAATCTGATGTACCTACTAACTCCTAAATAACAATAGTGCTTACAAAAATAATATGGTGATTGAAAATAAACTTATACAAAGCGTGAGTAATCAACTTGAGAGCATGAAAAATGAATGGTCTCTACACTAGTGCATAATATAACCAAAAGCATTAACCACCGAATGTCAATACAAGTTTGAGCCAAAAAAAAAATGTTGAAGATGAAGACTATGCCAAGTTAGGATATATTCAAATGGGAAATAAAATATAACTTAATTTTATCTTCTCTACGTTTCTTTTCTTCTTTGTCCTCGTGGTCTATTTTTGTACTTTTTTGTGGTAAAAATCCACCATGGACTTTTGTATTAATCACAAAAAAAGGATTACAAATCCTTAGAGGGATCCAAAACTTACTAATGCTCAAGGTGCTACAATCAATAGAAAAGAAACCTATAGAGTTAATGATCCCTAGCTAATTACAAGAAAAAATTCAAAATGCGTAAAAAGCCAAAATCCAAAAACCCATTAGGCAACAATCCTTGGAAAATTGACAATTGAACCCTAGCAATAGTCGAGCTCCACCTCGAAAATAGCATTGGTGCCAAAAACTCCAATAACAAGCTAGCCCAGCAAGACCAGAGAGAGCACCAGGCAAAGTAAGCCAAAATAGACCCTAGGGGAACCCAAAACTTATAGAGAAAAAAAAACTCCAAACAAAAAACCAAGTAAGAACATCATCAGGTAAAGAGCAAAACCACCACCAAACTTGGATCAGAGCCATAACAAAATAACCAAATCAATAGCTAGAATCCTTACTATAAGGAAATAAAAATAGTCAGAAGAAAGAAAACAAAACCACCAGCACCAACAAACCCATACAAAACGTCCTATAAGCAAACGTAACCAATAAAATAAAACAACCCAAAACCACCCATAACACAGGAGAGTACCAAAAGCACAACCAACTACAGAAGAAAAGAAGAACCACCCAACCAATAAACCACTGACAATCCAGAATCATCTAAGGGATTAGAGGATATTTCCCAAAAGCTACCATAAGAGGTAGCTGGAAAAACAACAATCAGATCCAGACCATAGTAATTTTTCTTAAAAATAGTTGAACGAGAAGTATCCTTTAAATCATTAGAAGGCTGATGGTCAAAGGAATGCTCATTTGGAATAGAGATAAAAGGTAACAAGTTATCACGAGCAAGGGAAATAGTAGTTTGAGGAGGAATAACAACTAGGTTTATACTATATTTAGGATTATTACTAATGAAATTCCCCGTAAGAACATCAAGGGAAAAAAACACATATAAGGGAGCATCAGGAATAACAACTAGGTTTCTTTAAAACAACAATACATGGTTAATGTCAAACATAGTACCATTATTTTCCACATTAGGGAAAGTTATAAGATGGCTGGAATCTGCAGCTTCCTTACGATCGATATTTTCGTCAGGGGGAAGAATGTTAGAAGGAACCAAATTGTTAATTGGATGAGCTAGAGAAACATTCTTGTTTGAAATATTCTCCATAGTTTTAGGGTTGACCAACGAATTCTTTCTTAAAAGAGGGTGGAGGAAGTAACAACCATTCTTTAGTTGACCCAAAGTTTTGCAATGATCACAAAAAGGAGAAAATTCTTCCATAACAACAACTATTTTTTGGGCCCAAGCTACACTTTATCAGGATAAAGCTTAGTAATGCCAACTTCAATCAACACACGAGCAATAGAAAGTCTAGAACCAGTTTGGGTTTTTTATTTGGAAGACATCTTAAAACGGATAATGTTATTTTTTTAATAGTTATTTTTATTAATGATAAGTATTTTACTTGAAATACGTTCTTACAATTACTTCATTTAACGTTATTACTCTATATTTTAAATTATTACATCCCCTCTAAAATTATCATTAGGAATGTCACTCAATGCTATCATTTAAATAATTATTCTTTTAGTATTTAAATAAATTTTTTAAATTTAAAAAATGAGCACTTAATGTATATGCAATTAAACTAATATATTTATAATTGCCCTTATTAAATGACTTATCCGTTGGAGCTGTGGGTATTCTTATATCATTGTATTGAACCTTTCATTTTTTACATAGGGGTGTCAGTATAAGACACGACCCGAAAACTCGACTAAAAAATTTCGGGCTCAGAACGACTCGTTTAACAAACGGGTCAAGTTCGAGTTTAATTTTTTGACTCGATTGGCATATTAGGTCAGGTTCAAGTTAACCCGCGAATCCGAACACAACCCGTTTGACCCGCCCTCGCTTAGTCGCATCATGCCTCACCCATTCGCGTCACGCTTGAGCTCACACTCAGACTCGTCCGCTCGCCCTCGCCCACCCGCTCACACTGTACTAGGACAGTGGGTCGGGTCAGGTTCGGGTCAACATTTTTTAACCCATTTGGACAAAACAAACATGTTGGGTTAGGGTCGAACGTGTAAGAGAGAATCAGTTTTGAGTTGACCTAAGCTTGACCGAAAACCCTATTTTGACACTCCTAATTTCACACACTTGATATTAATCAATTTGGTGCTTGTCTTAAAAGAACTTGAATACATGTTATTTGAGAATAAGATTAGTTTTTGCATCTTCAGAGAGTTTTCTCTCCTCCTGCTAAGTAATATAGTGCTACATTTTCTGATGTGGTACATTTATTTAGTTGAGAAATATAGTACTACATATTTAGAAATACAATAAATGCAACGTGCAGAATTTGAAGAAATGAAGAAGACCGTTGCAACCGGCATCCTAAAAAAATTAATTTTGTTGCACGAACTGAACCTACTGAACTATTCACTCCTATGATGTTTTCACAAAAAATATTAAATATTTAATGTACCACTATCAAATTTCAATATTTTTGCAGCATTTTATAGCAACAGTTTTAAACTACTGGTCATCACACATTGTATAATTGCAAAGGTTATAACCATTACAAATATAAATATATATGGATTTGTAGCTGTTTTACTACTACAATATGATAGAATTGTAGCAGTTAAAATCAATGCAAAAATATAGCAGTAGTTTTAACCGTTATAACATATCTGCTATCAAAAAATCTTTTCTAGTGCCTGCTGAACCGTTGGGAAATCCTTTTGTAGTGAAATTCAAATACAGTGGTCTTATAATGGTTTTTAAACTCCTTCAAACATTTCTCTAGTGGTTTAAATTGCTACTATAGATAGAAATAACCACCACGAAATCCCTAATTCCTGGTAGTATATATTAGCTTTTTTTATGATAATCCATTTTAATTATATATATATGTTGCATCCTGGAATCTTTGCGGCGGTAGAGAAATATAAAATTTAATGTCTTAGTTTTGTATGAAAATCCAGCACACAATTAGATAAAAGAGAGAGTGTAGCATTCATAAGAGACACTAAAGTTTCTTACGTGGAAAATCTTGAAAAGGGGGAAACAACACGAGACTTGGCCTAGTTTGAATGAATTCACTAGTATTTGGAGTTGATTACAAATGAGACCCTTCTTTGGGGGGAAGGCTTTGGCTGGATGTAACAAATATTCATCATATAGAATGCATTACATGTTGGGAATTGAAAGAATTACTATTAGAGTGTTCGTTTGGTCAAAAGGACTATAGTCAGCTGGCAACGGAGGTCGGAAGGATCGTATTTGGGTGACGGTGGTCGGAAGGACCATAGTTGGCAGGCGACGGAGGTTGGAAAGACTGCTGTCAGACAACTGGGGTCGTAAAGACCGCTGTCTAGCGATGGAGGTCGGAAGGACTATAGTCGACAGGCGATGAAGGTCGGAAAGACCATTTTTTAGCGATGAAGGTCAGATGGACCGTAGTCAGCAGGTGACTGAGGTCGTAAAGACTATTGTCAGGTGGAAGTCCAACAATAATTGGAAGTCGGGTGAAAGTCTAATGTCAGTTGGTGGCCAGACATAAATCTGGATGCAGTCGGTGGCTGAGCGAAAGTTTGGTGTCAATTGGCAGCCGGGTGTAAGTCTAATGTCAGTCGGTGGCCGGGCAGAAGTCCAGCGATGGTCGAGTAGGAGTCTGGTGGCAAGAGAACTCTAGTTTCTCTTCTTCCTTCTCGTCCTTGCTTGAGTCCCCTTCCATGAGAAATGAGAGTTCTATTTATAATTTTCTGAGAGTGGCATGGCCAATAAATAGAAGGGAGATCAAGGGTAAGATGGGATTGGTTTGAATGGACGGCTGATGTTGATTCCCTTAAGCATTGACCGTTTACTAGACATTTGAATGTCTTAATGATATCAGAATTTACCGATATTGGGCTCGTGGATTCGTCTCGTTGAGTCGCTTGATTCGACTATAAGCATGTCACATTTGGAGTTTGTTTGATAAATCAAATTATGGTTTGAACCTTCCAAAGGCGCTTCGGGTCTTCAATTTGGACCCATTTGGGCTCGAATGAGTAGAATTTGTTGTCATTGAGTTTATATTTCTGAGACATTCAGTTCGACCATACATTCGTTGAAATTAGAGTTTGGATGGTCCCAATTTTAATTTCGAAAGTTTCTAATTTAATTTTGTCTTGAGATTCGCGCCATATCATGATTAATTTTTGTATATACATCCGAAAATTTAAGAAACGATGATCCACTAAACTACAAGTTCCAAATTTTTTGAAGTCTAAGATTCTTTATATAATTAAATTATGACGTGACATGACCAAATAATTTGTCAAACAATTTAGTTTACTCAAATTAATATATAGCTAGCACAATCAAATCTATCAAATTCAATGAATTTGATTGGAGCACTCAACTATCTAGTTAAGTGTAGAACACTCAACTTATTGCCTTACCAAATTCGGTGAGCTTAATTGGTCCCAATTTTGTAAATGCAAAAGTATAAAAGCTACCTAGAATTATCAACTACCAAGACTACTACTCTTTAATGAATTAAATCAATTTTCAACTTAAATGCATGGTATACTAGGGGTTATAATTTAGGCTTCGTTTGGGACAGCTTTTTTACCACTTTACTTTTTAGATTGCAACCACAATTTATATTTAATCATTACCTTTTTTGCTGCTTTAAAAAAAAATTATACTAGGAAGTTAGTTTCTACAGCAGCTTTTGAAAAACAATTACTTTATCTGTAGCAACTTTACAGTCACATTTATGAAAAGCTATAGTCATCCCAAACAAATCCTAAGTCAAATTGTGTCAGATACATCATAGATTGAACTTGGATTAGTCATACTAAATATTGCTCATATTTAAATTGAGCTCGAGAAGAGCTTTCACATATATGTTCATACTTGTTAAGAATTTTCAGTAAGCAAGTTTGGCTTGTCTAAACTAATTTTATAAGTAGTTAAAACAAGCTAATAAACGAATTAAAAATTTGAAAGAGTAGTTGGCATCTTTTATTTATAATAAATAAATTTATAAGTCTAAATGAACAATTGATTTAATAAATATGGAGTTAGTATCTAACTATTTAACATCAACTAAACAAGCACAAAATAAATAAGATAATAAATAAGTTACAAAATACTTCCGTATAATCATATAATATAAATAATTACCAAAAAAATTGTTCATTGAAATAGGGATGAAAAAGAATTACATCCAATTAATATGTAGGTTTTCATAAATTAGTTGCAAACAGTTAAGAGAGCCAAAAAATAAATAAAAGAATTTAACTAGATAAGAAGCATTTCTTAGGAAACAGTAATTTCTGTAATGCTCTTAACGGGAGCATCCCTGGGCTGCTGGCTTTCTTTTAAGGCCAACTTGATGCAATTCCTATCTCAAATTTCTGATATTACATAGTCTAGTTTCGACATGAACAATTATTTCTGCATGGTGGCTACTTGTTCTATATGCTATATTTGGAGGGAAATGAATGATGTGCATTTTGGTAATACTATTGATAGCTCTTCTACTATTTGTGCCAAAATCAAAAGAGTTATACTTCATAAAACATTGGCATGGATGAGTTTTGATTCTATCAAATAGCTAATTCTCTGAATATTATCAAAAGAGTTGATTTTTTGACATGATTTATTTCGTGGCTTCTACTTCTTTTATTGGGTGTCTTCTAAATTTTTCATGAGGACTTCTCCTGGCTATCTTTTACTGAGAGGCCTTCCTTCTCTGCTAGTTTGCGATGGGGTTCCTATTGGTTTATTAACATTGAAAGACGCTTGCCCCTGTGGCCCTAGTGGATGATGATGAATGATTACAAACACAACAACATCTCATTCCCCTTGGACAGTCTTTGAGGAAACTAGGGGAAGCTTGGTCGACTTTCATAAATGAACGAAATTTATTATGGTGTTTCTAATTCTGAGTCCACTCATTTGTTGTGCCAACATCAGCCCTTCTTGTTTCTAGTTTTAAGCATTGCTAAATTTTTATTGCAGCTCAATTTTTTGTCTTTTCTCTTTATTGAGTTATAATTTTAATTTTTTTTGTTAGTTTTGTTTTAACTAGTTTATATATTTAATGAAATTGGGCTACACCCTTAATTTTTCAAAAAAACGAAAAAAAGAAAACACTTCCTCCTTAAAAGGAATCTCTTATTTATTTTAATTAAAAACTTCAATGACTTTTCCTTCAATAATATATACAATCATATCAAATACATCATTCACTTGAGTATTAATTATTGTTTGACATGGAAAAATTAGCAATAGATTTTATATTTATTGGTCATAAATTAGAAGCTATGGGTTATGAAATATTAAAATCTTGAGATGAGATATTAAACATATCTAACATTTCATATATTATATAGCAATATTTATGTTATGATAGTATTATGATAGAAATTAGATATCAAATTAATGATAATATTTATGCACTACATATAAGAAATTAGTGATATTTTTGTCACATTGATATTATGTGTGATGTATCTTCTGATTTTATTGTAGGAGGGTTGATATTTTGAATCTCAAAAAATATTTTATTGATGATATTATGTGTGATGTATCTTCTGATTTTATTCATAATATTATATATAAATTTGAAAGCTAAAGAATATTCCCTTACAAAGAAGATGCAAAAACTATGTTGTTATTCTCTATGAATGAAATAATGACCATTATCTATATGTTTTGAACTGAAGGTTAAGATTTTGGAGATAAATATGGTATTAAAAATATGTAGCTTAATCAAAGAAATAACTGTAGGATTCAAATTAAGCCCTTATACCTCATTTAGGTTTTTTACCTTCTTACTTATAATTCCTTTATAGCTGTGATTTGTTTCTCAAATAGAATGTTAGAAATGTCTACAGGGCTAAGACGACGTGCTCATAAACTACTTATTGATGATTCAACTGTAGGTTGGCAAAGAGAATAATAAAACTTTCCGCCTCTCATAGGCAAACTTATACGAATTATGCATTTGTGTAATCTTGCTCAAGCAGGTGACCTTGGGTGATTGGGGAGAGTGAAAGTTGTGAAACTCAAATAGGTGGAATCTAAGATGAAAATATTGAGAAGAAAATTCAGAAATAAAAAATGAAGAAAAAGAAACTTGACGAATGAATCAATATATAATCCATTATTATTAAATAAGTAGTTAATAAATTATTTTAACTAAATTTTAAGTAAAAGTATATAAATTATAATTAATTTTAATATCTAGCACTTATAAAATTACATATTAAACAACAAATAAGTCTGATCATGAACATAAATTAATGAGTTGAATTGTTCAAACTTGATTCATTTATCCTTTGAATTTTTAAAAACCATTCAAAATTATTTACCAGCTTAAATGAATTTGAATGAGCATTAATCAATAAAAATTTGAGCTATTCATTGATCGTATTGATTCACTTACAATCCTATCAAGAATGAAGCTTCTATTACCAAAAGGCCCCTTTATTTAATCTTACATATGATACTTACATTTTGAGGTGACTTCTCATTACCTAGTCCTTCCAATGCACCTTGCCATGTAGCTAGGGCTGCCTTTTATCATTTAAAACTTTTAGAGTAAGAATCATATTGCCATGAACAACAAAATCCTTCTAATTGGTACCATTATCAACCTAGGAGTTTGAAATCAATCTAAATTAAAATCAAATCTTGCTAAATCTAACATGTTCTCTCTCCTTTAGCCAGCATTCCATGCAATTCCTTTGCCTCGACATTTGAGCTAAAGCACTTTTTTCATAGAGACAATCATAAGCTCTCATTCCCTTACAATAAAATCCCCTCTTCGCTCAACCTCGTGGGGCCTTCACACCATTTTAGGCCCATCACTTTTTTTTTTGTAGAAAAAAAAAGTTAAAGAAAGTAATAGCCAATACATCTTTACACAACTTCCTTTTCTTCGTATGGAATAGCTTTCTTATTGCTTTCTAAAACATCTTTAGAATACAAAAAATTTTTGTTTAAAAAATTTTATACTAAAAAACTGCTTTAAAAAATAAAAAAAAATTGTCTCAAACGAACCTAAAGCACCCAACTTACAACTTAAGAGAAATATCTAAAATAGTCTAAGTTATCAAATGTATTAGCCTAAAGTTATCAGTCAAATGCTCGTAGCTTCTCTTTTGGCAACAAATACCACATGCATATATATATATATATATATATAACACCTCCTTTTCGGTAAATCCAAAGCACAAAAGCAAAGCTGAATGCTTGGGTTAACTTGCTAATTAAGGAAATCACCTCAAGCCTCTTGCTTTGCTTTCTCTGCTTCCAGATTACCAGTCCTTGTCGCCTGAGATGGCAGAGAAGAACTACTCACCAACCAAACACCTTCATGGCCACACAAGCAAAACAGCTTGGCCTCCACAGGGAGCATCTAATCTTTCTTCCGGTCTCTTCCCAGCAATCCTGCTGCTTGTAGGCTCTCACACCTTAATTGGTTAAGCATCTCTCACCTTTTTATCACTATTAGCTTGACGTTTCCACTCGTTGGAAACCAACCCATAGCCTCCACCATCTTTTCATCAATCCTATACAATAATACATCATCGGTCAGCGTGTGAAAGGACCAGCTTTTGTCTTCTTCTGCCAAACTCGTTTCTCTCTCCTCATTTAATATGTATATATCAATCTTGCTGGATGTTATGTAAGTCTCTGATTGGATTATACTATTTATTTAAAAGTTTCCTGGAACGTACTAATTAATAATTTGGAAGAATTTGAAAACAGGAAGCATCAAATTATAGTTGTATAATTGTTTGGTAACCCGGAAACTGTTAGGCTATGGTGATTTTTTTGGGAATTTTAGGCTATGGTGATTGATCCTTCATTTTGAATATAAGATCTTTGAATCATTCAGGGAATTTTTTTTTTTTTGAAATATAATTGTGTAATAAACAGTTTTTTTTTTATTTTTCATGCTTTTTTCTTTCTCAACTCGACTATTTATCATAACATTTTGGTATTATAAATCAGGTTTAACTTTCGCTATAGAAGAAAATGATAGTTATAGCTGCAAAAACAACACAATGTAAAATATACAATAAAGGATATTGTTGCGTGCTAGAAAATTTTAATTGGTAAAATTTGTGTTTTACGTCTTAGCAGTGTATAAAGATTCAACACGTACATATGAAAATAGTAGGATAAAAAAAAATTTTATGTGAAAAATCAAAAAAAGGAAAAAACTATGGGGCCTAGCCCATGTTGTAAGATCTATTATATAGCAAGTGATACAAAGATGTCCCTTCTTTATTGTTGAAGAAGAGGAAGAGTACAAATATCAAGTATGATAGTTAATATCAAACAACAGTACTTGATTTTTTCAATAAATTTATAAAAAAAATGTTCACAGATAGACTTTTATATCTAACAGCATGGCTAAATCCTGTCAATACTTTGGAGAGGATAGGGTTGAGATTTTTGATGTTGATCCTCAATTGCGATGGTGGTTGTCGGCAACAATAGTTGGTGGTCATCGACGACGATGACTGAAAAATATAGTAGTGTTCTTTCTAGTTCTCTTTATCATTTCTCATTCCTCACATGTGAAGAATGGAGGCTTATTTATAAATTTTTGGGAGTGGCATGCTCCGTAAATATAGAGAAACTCTAGGGAAAAGTCGGAGTGCACTATCGAATGATCCATATTGATTTCTTCGATCATAGAGCTTTCGTCAAGCATTTAAATGTCATAATGATGTTAGAATTAAGTGATCTTAGACTCATTGGATTCATCTCGTCGAGCTGCTCAATTCGATTATAAGAATGCCATATTTGGAGATTATTTGGTTACCAATTAATACTTTGAAGATTCCAAATATGCTTAAGTCTCTTGGTTCGTGCTCATTTGGACTCGAATTGGAAGGCTTAGTAATTTTTTTATTTCAAAATTCCTTTGTTAAGGGCACCGCATATGCCACCTTATTTATTACGATAACTGGATATGATATACTCATTGTTCAGATATATGTGAATGATATTCACTTTAGATCTTTTGATGATAATTTATGTAAAGAATTTTCTTCCACTATGAGTAGAGAATTTGAAATGAGTATGATGGATGAGTTGACCTATTTTCGTAGTTTTAATATGAAGCAAAGAGAGGATGAAACCTTCTTGAGCCAAACTAAATATATAAAAGAGATCTTAAAGAAATTTGATATTGAAGATTGTAAGAGCATGAATACACCCATGAGCTCGACTACCCAATTAGATAGGGATCAAGACAGTAAATCAGTTGATCAAAAAAATTTTAGAGGGATTATAAGTTTCTTACTTTACTTGGCTATCAGTAGGCCTGATATTATGTTAAATATTTATCTATGTGTTAGGGTTTAGACTGACCCTAAGGAATCCTATATGACCATCATCAAAAGAATATTAAGATATCTCATAGGCACTCATAACTTGGGTATCTGGTATCCTAGGAATAGATTGACCTTTGACTTAGATACTCATATTTAAATTTTGTTGGATAGATAGAAAGAGCATCTTAGGAACTTCTCAATTCATAGGATATTCTTTAGTTTCCTTGTCTAGTAGAAAGAAAATTTCATAGTGCTTTCCATCACATAAGCTGGGTATATAGATGCAAGAAGCTATGTTTCCCAAGTCGTTTGGCTAAAGTAATAGCTTTTTTATTTTGGACTGCTAGTAGAAACCATCCTCATCATGTTTGATAACACAAGTGCAATCTTCATCAGTAAAAATCATATCCAGCACTCTTGTACAAAACACATTGACATAAGACATCACCTTATTATGGATCATGTGCCAAGGGAGATCTAGAGAAACAGTACATGGAAATAGAGAACCAATTAGCAAATATTTTTTCTAAACCCCTAAGTTTTGATAAGTTCAGCACACTTAAAACTAGATTAGGAATTATTGATATAAATGCTTAGGAAATTGGGGTCACTACATGTTATATGTGTTATTATGTCTTTATGCTTTTGTTCCAATTTATGGTGTATTTTTATCTCATTGTACTCTCAAAATTCTTTTGTCTTTTTATCGCTTTAGACTCATGTTGATTTCTGTTAGTTTGTTATAACTTTTTAGTCTTCTTTTTATGATGAAAAAAGGGGGAGTAGAGTTTGTTGGTTGTACTATTTAATTTTTAATTAGTGCTCTTTTATTAGCTCAATGTTTGTGATGTTATTTTTACGTTGCTTAAGAACTTAATATATATGTATTTGAAATAAAAAAAAAAAGAAAAATCAAGAAAAAATTTTGATATTCTCTATTATTTTTAAAAAAGCCATTTAGTGAGGGGGATAACTAAGCAAAGAATTAAATATAGAACTTTTAAATTTAATTTTCAACTAACAATATTGGAAAATGGTCATTTTCCAAAAGAGAGAGATTATTAAAATTTAGGAGCCCGGCCTAGTATTTTGATGAATACAAACATTAAGGGTATGATGGTTTACCTGTATCTACTTTATATATATTATTTATTTCTTTTATGTGTTACTAACCATTTTTAGGTGCAACATACACCAAGTTGGATTAAAGAATAAGACTCAAGATAGTACAAGCTTAAGGTCTAAATCCATTTATAATAATAGAGTTTGTATTTTCCCCTTTTTTTAGTCATTTATGTAATTAGGTGTATGTTGGCAAGACAACCGAGCACACACTGACAATGAGGGGGTGAAAATAGAATATTTGAGTTTTTTTCTTTAATCTTATTATATGGTCCAAATTATTCTGTACAGTCTAAATTATACTATGTGAAATGTTCAACCAAAACTTAATTCAATAATATAATTAAATTAGATAAATTAAATTAAGTTATAACTAACCATACAGTACGACCTTAAATTGTATAGGATGGTTAGCTATTTCGATATACCTCACAATACAATTAGGCAAATTAAAATTTTTAAATTTGAACAGAGAGCTCACTGGCCAAACCTCAGTATATCCTGGATGATGTTTGATTCAATATAACTAATTATACTGTACTATTGTATATCATACAAGATAATCTATAATGTTAATTAAGCTAATCAGATAGTATGATCCATTTACTATATGATTAGAAGGTTTAAATTAAAATTTATAGTTTTATTTAAAGAGCCCACTTTATTTATTTAACATAAGACTTGAGGGTTTGTGTTAAGTTGTTAGAGACATTTTTCTATGGAGGGAGATCTTTAGAGAAGGAAAGAGTCTCCTTACTTATTAGAGGGTGTCCAAACCACTTGGGAGAGAGAGGAGGTAAGGTTGAAGGAGAGTCTTCCTTAAGGGTGTCAAGGGGTGTGTAGGATTCATATGGCTATTCTTGTCAGCATACACCCTCCTCAGTGTTATGATCATGGAGCTCTTAGAGAAGAGCTTGAGAAAAAATTCTTTAGGCGAAAGAGTTACTAGCTGAGGAGGCAAGGGGATGACATCTCTGCCATTACGAGTAGTAAAAGGAGGGGGTGGCATCTCCACCATTTGAGGAATTGAAGGAGGGAATGACATCTCCGATGTGCCAGAAGAAGAAAGAAGGATTAGCATCTCCATCATGCCAGGAGGCTGAAGGAGGGAAATTCTTTGGAGATAGAAGAGTCTGTAAAGGTCATTCTCCATATGGCAAGGGTTTGTCCGCCTAGCTGAGTTCTTAAAGAGCGTGATATAATGAAATACCTAGAAAGGAGACCTTTGGGGATCAGACATAGGTCCTTTTTTATCAAACCACTATAAAAATCTGGTATGTAATTTTTTTTTGCTTTTTTGCATTTATGTTATTGAATTTTGGTTTATTTTATTTATCTTTGAAAAAGTTATAGTTAAGAATTTTTTGGTTGAAATCTTGTTTAAAAGTCAAACCAAAAATATTTTCTAAAAGTTTAAAAAATAAAATATTTTCTTTCTGCATTTGATTTAAAAATTAAATTTTCTTCAAACTTTTGCACATTACACTTACTTAAAGAAAAGTTTTAAAAGTACTAACTCACCCCTCCTCTTTGTATGCCATAGCACTTTCATTAAATTATTGTACCTATCATCTATAATGGCACTAATAAACCTTCAAGCATCATGGAAGGTTGAGTCTGACCGCTTCTTACACAAAGTAATTTTAGAAGCCATTTGTTGGTAATGAGAATAACAGATAATCACATAATTTAAGTAGATTTGAGTTCAAGAGAACAAGTGAATTGAAATGATATAATTAAATTATATTTGTAAAGGGTAGAGTGTTATAGTGCAAGATCATATAGCTCTACAACACTGCATAATGCTATTATGCTAACCTACCATAGCACTACAATGTTATGCCTCAAATTCCTCCTAATGCCTGACATGATTAATAATTATTATGGCCCTTGAAAAGTGCACAGTATTATGGCGCTATGGGGCTTAGCTACAACACTTGATAATGTGGTGTTTTGGTGCCAATCCAAATTTTTATTTTTCATTTTTTTCATTAGGTAGCAAAATTTAACATATAGTAAATTTTATAAAATAAATATAATAAATATATAATCTAATCTAACTAAAGCAACAAACATATACAATCTTTTAGGTTGCCTTAAAATCAGCACTAAGTTTATAGTATTCATTCATACTATGCTAAATATTATTCAAAATGCTCCAATGCTAAGTTACTCCTAGATCGATCTTTTTCACTGCTTAGATAAATCTTAAGCATATGACCTAAGACCATTAGCTTTAAATGAATAGGTAGTTTTTTATCTTGAATTTCTATAACTCCATTAGGATATACTCTAATGACAATTTATAGACCAGACCCCCTAGACTTCAATTTTCCAAGAAATAAACTTAATTTGGAGTTATACAATAATACTTCATATCCAGGTGTAAATTATTTTTTAATATCCTATAATTATACCATTTTTTACTTTACTCTTTATAACTCCTAACATTTTTGTAGGCATCTAATCTAAACTTCTAAAATTCATTCAATTGCATATATCTATTTTCCTTAACATTCTTAAGATTAAAATTTAATTCCTTTATAGCCCAAAAATCCTTATGTTCTAATTTTATTAGTAAGTGATAAGCTTTCCCAAAAACCCAATCTATAGGGAGACATTTTGATAGGAGTCTAAAATGCAATCTTGTAAGCCCATAAAACTTCATTTAATCCAATAGATTAGTCTTTCCTTTTTGGGTTTACCATTTTTTCTAAGGTTTTCTTAATCTACCTATTGCTAATTTCAAATTGTCTACTAGTACTAGGGTGACAAGATGTTACTTTTCAATGCTGAATACCTAGTTACTAGATTAGGTTTCCTACTCTTCTATTACAAAAATGAGTACCCCCATCAAAGGTTTCCTACTCTTCTATTACAAAAATGAGTACCCCCATCATTTATGATTATCAGAGGTGCTCAAATTTTAAAAAAAAAATATTTATCTTCAAGCAATTCATGACAACCTGGGCATCATTTGTGGGGTAAGCCAAACCTTTTATCCATTTAGATACATAGTCAAGAGCTATCAAAATATACTGATACCAAAAGATTGAATAAATGATCCTATAAAGTCTAACCCCCACACTTCAAATAACTCAACTTCTAACATAAAATTCAAGGGGATTTCATATCATTTTTTAATGTTACCTGTCATCTAATATCCATCATATTTTTTAATATATTCATTTACATACTTAAATAGGGTAAGCAAATATAATCCAAATTTTAAAATCTTAAATGCAATTTTATATCCTCTAAAATGTATGTCTTAATCAGAGCCATGCCATTAGCTAATAATACTTTAGGTTTCTTAATAATTTTATTACTATATCTTCTAAAAGATATGGCTCATCTCAAAACTAATACTTAGCATCGTACAAAAGTTTTTTCCTTTGGTGTCATGATATATCAAATAGTATAATATTATTGATAATATAGTTGTCAATGTTTGCATAGCAAGGAACAGTAATGTCATGCAGTGCAAAAAGTTTCTCATCAAAGAAGTTATTAATGTCAAAAATATTTGAAAGTTTGATGTAGGATGTAATCTTCGGTAAACTATCCCTAGGCACACCAAGAGGGGGGGGGGGGGGGGGGGGGGGTTGGCGGTGAATTGGTAGTTTTTTAAAAACACTGACTTTAAACACAAAACTTTTTTTAAAGATTTTTAATAACATAAAAAATCAACAAAATTATCACCCGATGCAGAAGCAAAATTATGAAACAAAATTTTTAATTCTGATGATGTTGAATAGCTCAAATCAATATATCATCAAACAGATAATTTTTTACAATGCAATTTCTAAAAAATCAAAGTATAGAAAAGTAAATTATAAAAAAATAAAAGTCAAAAAGAACACACCAAAATTTTAGAGTGGTTCGATAAAATAATGACCTGCGACCACTCCCCAGAGTTCTCCTCTTTGAGTATTGCACTAAAACCTTAGTGTCTCCCCTTTAGCCCCTATAGCTAGGTGGAGAAGCCCTTACAATCTTTTCACCAACCCGGTGTGGTAGAGAACCTTAACCTCTTTTTCACCTTTCTAATGAAGGAAGAGAACCTCGCACGCTATTTTCACCCTCCTTGTGAAGGTAGAGAACCTCGACGGTCTTTGCCCTGATGATCTTCTTCCCATAGCCACTCAAGAAACCAAGCAAGACACTCGGAAGAAATAAGGCAAAATCTTGCTCGGAGCAACTGTGTGAAAACCCCTCACACTCTTTCTCTCTCACACACAAACTCTCCTTTCTCCTTCCCAAAGCTCTCCAAGATCTCCTCTCTAAGCCCTCTCTCCAAAAAAACCCAACAACCAAAGACTTGAAATAAGTCTATTATGAGAGCTTAAATACAAAGCTTCATAAAAAGCTATAATAATTCAATTCAATCTATACATATTATCCAAATCATACAGTATGATTAGTTCAAATAGACCTGTTAGTATTATACGAAGAATAATATGATGTACGATCAGTTCAAGTATTTGAGTTGATCATCCAATATGATATAAAGCATCATCCAATATGATTAGTTCAATTAGATTAGATTATCATCCTGTATAATTGGTGATGAATAAATATTATCCCATGTAAAGATCGGGTCATACAATATGATTGGTCCAATCATATAGTACGATCTGATTGAAATAATTAATCCAATTTTGATCTCCTAATTATAGGAATAGCTTAAGCTAGATTTGATTATACCATACAGTACGATGATTATCGTACGGAATGATTAGTACAAATTTTTAATTTTAAAATATAGGCTAAATTATGATTGGCAGCTGAAATTTTAATTTTAACTGATTATTCTATACGATCTTGATCGTACAGTATGATAAGTTTGAATAGCTTTGATTATGCCAATTATTCGTTATAATGGTTTTTTGAATAGGTAATCATACAATTCGATATATAGTTCATATAATATGATTAGTTTAAAAAACTACACATCTAATTTTCTCACTATCTCACTCCCTTGAGTGTGTGTATATACGGTCACCAAGTTTAGCATCCACCAAATACATGACTTTGACTCAAAAAATATAGAAATAAATAAAAGTAGAAATAAAGACTCTCAAAGACACTTAACCCTATTCTACGAAGTCTTGAATTGATCACTTTACACGGTGCATAGTGGACCTTAAATATTAATGCACAAGAACAAATATGCAATAATAATAATAACATGAGATAGCATAGTAAGGAGTCTAATAATATTTGTTATCATCAAAATCACAAGTCTTAAGTTTTGATTTGCAATAATCTCTCCACTTTTTATGATGGCAAATATTGTTGGTTATGATTTCAAATTAATTTTTGCTATATCCTAAGCACCCTTTTACTAGTTAAGTTTTTTTAAAATAGGAGAGTTTTTTCTTTTAAAAATAATTAATTAAAAGAATTAGAATAATGTATAATCATGAATAGTAAATAAATAAAATAGTAAACTAATCATAATAAAGTAGAAATTATAACCTATGAATAGTAATCTACTCCCCCTTTTGACATCACCATAAAGGAGGAACGACTAAGCATAACGTCAAAATAAAACATGTATGACAATTAAAAGAAAAAATAATAAAGATAAGAACTAAAATAAGACAAGTTAAAAATAAGAAGCTCCCTGATTAGGTAGTAGTGGTGGTGGTTGAAAGTATCAAAGAATATATGTAAATTGCTCTCTAGACTATGCCATATCAGTATCATGCTTCTGGTGTTGCTCCGTGACATAAGCATCGAAGTGAGTCTCTAACTGATCAAATCTCTGAATCAGTGTCTTATACTAAGAAGGTTGGTGTACAAGTGCTGGTGCTGGAGCTGGTGCTAGACCTCCCTTTGCTTCCTCTGGCTCAGGGTCCACATAATAAACATTTCAGTGACAAACACTATAAAGGTTGTGGAAGGAGTTGTTTGAATAGAAGATTGGAATATGGTCTGGTGGTGCAGAGAATTGGAGATTATATTTATATTTTAGAACAAAGGTAATGATGTGACATAATGCAAAATTTGGCTTTCAGTTATTTCCAAGATCTCTAATGCAGGTAAGGATTTTAAGGTATTGAATAATTAAATCAATTGTATTGAAATTAATTTTAACCATGATAAAATAGGTAGTGAGTGATAGAAGAGGTGTGATGTTTATCCTATCGCCAGCTTTTCGAATGATTGAATTGTGAAGGATGTGTTAAATGATTCATGTGTCTTAAACTAATGTGTTAACATGAGGAATGTGATAATTTACTTATGACTCCCTAAGGATGGTGTTAATAGGGATCCAATTATAGTCAGAGAAAAAGGCTAAATAATGAACTTTCTCATCAGTGGTAGGAAGGTGCAGGATTTGATCAAAGCATTGATAGGTGATCTCTATGGGCCTTCTATTGACATATGATTAAAGGGCAGTGCCCTTATTGTTAATTCAAAGGCTCGCAAAAATTTTAAAGAGGAGCTCATAATTGAATAGAAATGCAAGAGTAAGAATGAATAGAAGGGTGGTGTGAGCAAATAGATTGAGTACCTAAAAGTTCAAGACATCCTGATTTATAATTTTAGAAGGGGAGATCCCGATAGCCTTGTAACAATGGTATGCTTCTTCAACAGCTACTTTAGGGAAGCGGGGATCAAAGGGATGTTGGGAAGAACTTCCTACGAGAGCCCTTGAGCACTTTCCATCAGCTTTTGCAAAGAGTAGGAACTTATAGAGGAAGGAAGAAAGATAAATATGATTGGAGTGAAGAGAATCCTTGTGTTTCCTTCCTTTAAATAGAAATTGGTCCTATTATAAAGTACAATTATTACAAATTTGGGCCTAAGTACTGTGATTTTGATGATAATAAATATTATTATTTCTTTACTACTACGATTATTGCATGTCTATTTTGTTTGCCCTGCTTACTAACCTTTCAAGTCTATAAGTTCACTTGCAATGCCAATTAACTCAAGATAGGATGGACTAGGGTTGAGTTTATCTGTAATTTTAATTTCAATATATTTTTTACCTTTCTTGAGTCAAGTCATGTATCTGGTGGACCCCAAACTAAGTAACTTTGCATACACACACTCAAGGGAAAAAATTTTCTATTTTTGAATTAATCATACAGTATAATTTGAATCATACTAGATGATCAATTATACAAAAAACCCTCATTAGGGCATCCATTTTTAAATGAGATTAATTAACCAATCATACTGGATGATTTAAATTGTCTAGGATGATCACCTGTAGACATGAAAAATAGCCGCTAATCACAATTTAGATAATATTTTAATTTTTAATTTTTGTTCTAATCATACAGGCTAATATACATCATCCTAGATGATTTATGATAATTATATCTAAATTGATCATATAATTAAGGGACTAATTATGGTTAGATTGAATCGATCAGATCATATAAGATGATATATGAAGATCGTCCTAGACTATCTTTGATATTTCATGGGATAATCCCCTATCATCCAAGACAAAAATCATAATTTTCTACTAATCATACAAGCGATTGTACTGGACGTCTCGAATGATTTACAAGATGATATTTTAATCACCAGTCATCATCCCATATCATACTAGAAGATTAATATAGTATATTGAACTAATCATCCCAGACAATCGCAAAATCATACTGGACAATCTATATAAATACTTGAATGGATCGTACAGGACAATGTTGATCATACTGGCTGAAAGGTATATTTTGTACTAATCGTACAGGATAATTTGAGAATCATCCTGGATGATTAGAAGTGCCATATTAAAAATTAGGGCTTCTTTGAAGGCTCTATATTTAAGCTCTCATATTTATCCTTAGGAAAATCTTTTATTGCTATATTGATCTGAGAGAGAGCTTAAAGAAGGAAGTGAGAAAGCTTGGGAGAGAGAGAGAAATCCTTGTGAGGGATTCATAAAGGTTGCTTCAAGCAAGGTTTCCACCGTCTTCGTCAAGCTTCTTATCTGGTTTCTTAGTGGCACTGGGGAGATCTTCATCAGCATCAGATCAAGGTTCTCTGCCTACTCCAGGAGGGAGTAAAAGGATTTTAAGGTTTTCTGCCTACTCCAGGAGGGAGTAATAGGATTCCAAGCTTCTCTGCCTATTCTAGGAGGGAGTAAAAGGATTTTTATATTCTTTGCCTACTCTAGGAGGGAGTAAAAGGATTTAAGGTACTCTACCTCACCGCTTTAGGGGAAAGATTTTGTAAGGGCTTCTCCGCCATACTATAGAGACAAAAGGAGAGACACTACTTTTAGTGCAATACTTAGAAAGGAGATTTCTAGGGAGTGGATATGGGTCAAGTTGATCGAACCTTTATAAATCTAGTATGGTCTTTGTATTAACTATTCCGTATTTAATTTTTATATTTTTTTGTAAATTATTCTGTGTTGAAAATCTCTAAAATTTTAATTATTATGAAACTAATCTACTTCCGCATTAAGGGGTTTTAATTTCTCATTTTGTTAAAAAATTTCTAAACTAACCAATTCACCCCCCCCCCTCTTGGTTAGCCTCGGGACTAGTTATTTAGGGTTTAACAACCCTCATAAACTTTCAAGTGGTATTAGAGTGAGATTCATCAATTAAGTTTTAGAAAACTTTTAAAAAAAGATCTGTGGCTAATTTTGGTAATCATAATACTGCGGAAGGATATTTAATTATAAGACCACCTTTATTTGATAAATTCCTTTCAATTTTTAAAAAATTTGCATGTCCACCTTTTTATAATCAATTGATTATCGCATGTATATGTTAGTTCAAGAAAGATATTATGCACCTTTTAGATTAATAAATGGTATTAAAACTAAAATATCTTTTACTGAATGGACTACAGATGATAGAGATTTAGCCCAACTGAATGTCAAATATTTAAACTATTTTTTTCTACTTTAAAATTTGAAGATTATATGCATGTTTCTACTTGTTTAACTGGTAAAGATATTTGGGGTAAACTCTACATTACTTATGAAGGAATAATCAAAGTGAAATAATCTAGGTTGAAAATTCTAATGATTATGACAGTGACTCTTCTAGACAAGATGATGATGACATTGCTTTGATAACTAGGTAGTTCAAAAGCTTTCTAAAGAGAAAGCAAAAGTATCATCAGAAATGGAACAAAGGTAAAACTGGTAAGAATTCTAAAGTTTCTTCTGACGTTATATATTTTGAATGCAAGAAGTCAGGGCACCTGATGTCTGATTGCCCAACTCTTAAAGCTTACCCAAGTAAGGAGAATGGTGAAGAAAAGCCTAAATTCAAAAAGGGCAAACAAAGTATTCAAAAAGCTTTCCGGGCATACTCTAGATCAGACACTTCTAAAACTAAAGCAGAAGATGAGGTGACCAATCTGTGCTTAATGGCAGATGATCATCTTGATTATTCTGATCAAGAGGTGATATGTGAGCTTACTTATGAAAAATTATTTAAAGTTTCTAAGAAAATTCATTTTTTCATATAGGAAGCTTAAAAAGTTTCATGCAAGCCTCAAATCAAAATTTTTTAATTCTGCAGAAAGAGCATAAATACTTAAGGAAAGACCACTCCACTTTGGATAGTAATCATATGGCTTTGTTAAATGAATTTGATATTTTAAACAAGAAGCATTCTGATTTACCTATTGAACATGAGTCATTGAAATCATTGCATGTTGAATTAGAAAAAGTATTTAAAGAATTAGAAACTCTTGCATCTCAATTCGATAGTAGGAATCATATATTAAAAATTGATAATTTAATTCTAAAAAATATAAATAATTTTCTGCAAGAAAAGTTAACTGCTTTTAAAGAAAATAAAACACCACCTTTACTTATTAAATTTCATAAACCATCAACACAACATGCATTCAAATCTAGGAAGATGCACTATCAGCCACATAGATTAGTTAATTCTTTTTCTAGTGTTAGACATTTTTCTTGTGGCATGTTAGGACATATCTCCCATACTTGCACGATTCATCATAGAACATATTTGGTGTGAAGACCAAAATTGCATAATTCACAATATAGCATACAAGTATTTCATCCTACATTCCATAAGGTGGAACCCATACTTCTTTGGGTTTCCAAATCTGACATCTAATGATTTTGTAGGAGTGCTATCATAAAAGGTCTCGTGAGAGCATATGGTACCTAGACAGTGAATGTTCAAGGCATATGATTGGAGATGCAAATCAATTCATTTCGCTGGAGGCCAGGCAGGAGGCTAGGTGACACTTAGAGATAATATCACCAGGAGAGTGTGGGCTCAGGTGTAATTGGCAATTCAAAAAATTTAATTATTGAAAATATTTTACTTGTAGATGGCTTGAAATATAATCTGCTCAGCATCAACCAATTTTATAATAAAGGCTTCAGTATAAAATTTCTATTAACCAGCTGCATAATAAACTTAAATAACAAAATTATATTATAGGGAAGAAGAATTAATAATGTCTATATGCTTGATCTAAATTGCTTTAAATATGATACTACTCTTTGCTTAAAAAGAATTGTTGATGAGCCCTAGTTATGGCATAGAAGAGTGTGTCATACAAGCATGAAAAACCTTAAAAAAATCACCCAAAAAGACTTAGTGAGAGATATTCTCAAACTAGAGTTCACTAAGGACCATCTGTGTGATGCCTGTTAATTAGGGAAATAGGTCAAATCAGTCTTCTATTCAACCAAAAACATTACCAATAGCAAACCCTTAAAAGTCCTTCACATGAATCTCTTTGGACCTGTCTGCACTATAAGCTTAGGAAAGAAGGTCTTTGGGTATGTGATTGTTGATGATTATTTGAGATTTACTTGGGTTAGATTCCTATCTCATAAAAATGACTCATTCGAGAAGTTTAGATCTTTTTCCACTTGGATTCAGAGGAAACTAGGCTGTGAAATCTTAACCATTCATAGTGACCACGACGGAGAATTTAAAAATAAAAAATTTGAATCTTACTATAAGAAACAAGGGATAGATCATAATTTTTCATCTCCTAGGACCCCTCAGCATAACAGGGTAGCTGAAAGGAAGAACAAGAGCCTGGTAGAAGCCGCTAAAGCCATCTTAGCTGAATACTCACTTCCTAAATATGTCTAGGCAGAAGCAATGAATACAACCTATTATGTTCTAAATAGGGTTAATGTTAGATCCAAGCTGAATAAGACACTCTATGAAATTCTTAAGGGGAGAACACCCATCCTCTCTTACCTTCATGTCCTTGGATATAAAGTGTTCATTCTAAATAATGAGAGGTCTCAACTAGAATAGTTTGCCCAAAATATGATGAAGGAGTGTTCCTAGGTTACTAAAATGTTAGAAAATTCTATAGAGTCTTCAATAAAAGGACACTGGTAGTAGAGAAGACCACTCATGTTATTTTTAATTAATTTAATAATTCTGGAGGAAATAGGGTGGAAGAAAAAGAAGTTGTAGAAGTCACCCAAGGAGTAGAATCTGTAAATCTAGAGGAAAGGGTAGAACCATAAAATATATTGTCTAGAGAATGGAGATATTCTTCAAGTCATCCTAAAGAACTGATCTTAGGAGACCCATCTGAAGGTGTTAGAATTAGACATAGACTTAGAAAAGAAGTAAACCACTCTGCCTTCATCTCATTGAATGAACCCACCAACATAAATCAAACCCTATCTTATGAATACTGGACGAGTCAGATCATCCAGGATGATCAGTTATAGATATGAAAAATAGCTGCCAATCATAATTTAGATAATATTTTAATCTTTATTTTTTGTTTTAATCGTACAGGACGATATATATTATCCTGGATAATTTTTAACAATCATGCCTAAATTGATCATATAATTAGGAGATAAATTATGGTCAGATTAAATTAATCAGATCGTATAGGATGATATATAAAGATCGTCTTAGACAATCTTTGATATTTCGTGGTATGATCCCCCATCATCCAAGATGAAAATTATAATTTTCTACTAATTGTACAAGCGATATTACTGGACATCCTGAATGATTTACGGGATGATATTTTAATCACTAGTCATCATCCCATATCATATTGGACGATTAATATAGTATCTTGAACTAATCATTTCAGATAATCATAGAATCGCATTGGATGATTTGTATAAATACTTAAACTGATCTTACAGGGAAATGCTGATCATACTGGATGAAAAGGCTATTTTGTACTAATCATACAGGATGATTCGAGGATCGTCCTAGACGATCAGATGCACCATATTGAAAATTAGAGCTCCTTTGAAGGCTCTCTATTTAAGCTCTCATATTTATCATTAGGAAAATCTTTTGCTATTATATTGATTTGAGAGAGAGCTTAGAGAAGGAAGAAGGAGAGCTTGGGAGAGAGAGAAATCCTTATGAGGGGGAGTTATGAGGGATTCACAAAGGTTGCTCCAAGTAAGGTTTCCACTTTCTTTGTCAAGCTTCTTATATAGTTCTTTAGTGACTTGGGGGATATCTTCATCAGCATCAGATCAAGGTTCTCTGCCTACTCTAGGAGGGAGTAAAAGGATTCCAAGGTTCTCTGCCTACTCCAAGAGGGAGTAAAAGGATTCCAAGGTCCTCTGCCTACTCTAGGAGGGAGTAAAGGATTTCTAGGTTCTCTGCCTACTCGAGGAGGGAGTAAAAGGATTCAAGATACTCTGCCTCACCAGATCGGTGGAAAGAATTTGTAAGGACTTCTCTGCCTTGTTGTGGGAGTAAAAGGAGAGACACTACTTTTAGTGTGATACCTAGAAAGGAGGTTTCTAGGGAGTGGACATAGGTCAAGTTGACTAAACCACTATAAATTTGATGTGTTCTTTCTATTTTTACTATTTCAAATTTAATTTTTATATTTTTCTTTGAATTATTCTATGTTGGAAATCTCTAAAATTTTAATTATTGTAAAACTAATCTTCTTCCTCAATAAGGGGTTTTAGTTTCTCATTTTGTTAAAGAATTTTTAAAATAACCAATACACTCTCCCTCTTGGTTAGCCTTAGGACTAGTTCTTTAGGGTTTAACAACCCTCATAAACTTTCAACGATGTGTGATCATACAGTACGATATATGAAATTTAATTTATCTAGACTGATCTATCAAAAAAGTTGGTCTTATCATACAGTACGATTGTAATCATACTGGATGATCAGTGTTAAGGCGATCGTCCCGAGGCGTCAGCCTGGACTAATATTGACTAGACATATCATACAGTATGAACAGATTTTTGTATAGTATGATATAATATTTAATATCATACCAGATGAATTCAATTCATCCAACAATGAGTGTCATATGTATCATACTATATGAATTAGGTATTTGTAATATATGATCACCAATAATTGATCAATCAGAGCTGTTTAATGTACTGTGAGTAGTGATGTAATATTTTGTAAAGATTGAGCGGTATGATGTGATATCATATAGTATAATGTGAGTAATTTTAAATTTATGTGTGATGATCAGGAAAACTTCATGAAAAGAAAAAAGAAGAAAAATTCATACAAAATAGATCCTAAATATAAATAACAAATATGAACAATCACAAAATAAATTACATAAAAGCAAATAAAAAACATTTAAGTTTTCAATTTCTAATTTATCCTGATTCAAGTATGAATATCTATAACACCTAGTCTAGTCCTCAAGGTGCTAAAGGTTTCAATGGCAAGGGGTTTTATAAAGATATCTGTAAGTTGATTTTTAGTAGGTATATGATGTAATTCTATATCTCCCTTGGTAATAGGATCTCAGGATTAGATTTTTTGAAATACAGATAGCACTAGTATTATCACACATAATTATAATAGTGCTGATAGGGAGTCCAAGGTCAAGAATTTATTGTTTGATTCATAAGACTTGAGCAATATAGCTTTCTACAACTATTTATTCTGCTTCAACGGTATATAAGGCTATAGAATTTTATTTTTTACTAGACCATGAGACTAAAGATTATCCTATAAATTGATAGGTTCTATAAATACTTTTTTTTATCAACCTTGCATCTTGTAAAGTCTGAATCAAAATATCTTATGATTTTAAAAGATGAGCTATTTCTAGGATACCAGATTCTTAGGTTTTGGGTTCTTAGAAGATATCTAAGAATTTTCTTAACAGCACTTATATGTTATTCTTTGGGATCAGCCTAAAATCTACCACAGAGACATACACTATACATAATATCTGGTCTACTGGTAATCAAATAAAGAAGTGATCCAATTATCCCTTGGTATTTCTTTTGATCAATTGATTTTCTATTGGGATCCTTATCTAATTGAATGGTAGAGCTCGTGAGATTATTCATTATCTTACCATTATCCATCTCATATATTTAAAGTATATATTTGATATATTTTGTTTGGCTAAGAATGGTTTAATCATCCCTTTACTTCATATTAAATCCAAGGAAATAGGTAAGCTCTCCCATCATACTGATCTCAAACTTCTCACTCATTATTTTTAAAAATTCATCACAAAGATTCTTATTTGTGGATCCAAAAGTATATCATTAACATAAATTTTAACAATGAGTAGATCTTCTCCTACTTTCTTAAGGAATAGGTGGTGTCCACACTACCCTAATAAAGGCTCTATCTAGGAGGAATGTACTTAGTCTCCCATACCAAGCTCTAGATGTTTGCTTCAATCTATATAATATCTTTTTTAATTTGAATATATGATTAGGAAATTGAGAATTCTCAAAGTCTGGGGTTACTCAATATATACATCTTTTTTAATTATCCCATTTAGGAAGGCACTCTTGATATACATCTGATATAACTTGAATCCTCTAATACAAGTAAAGGATAATAGTACTGTAATGGCCTCTAACCTAGCTACAGAGATAAAAGTCTCTTCAAAGTTAATTCCTTCAATCTGATTGTACCTCTGAGCTACTAATCTAGCCTTATTTCTAATCACTATGCTAGAGTTATTCATTTTAGTCTGGAAAACACACATAGTTCCTATAATACTTTGGTCTTTAGGTCTACTAACTCCCAAATATTATTCCTAATAAATTAATTCAATTCTTCTTATATGGCTAGGATCTAAAATTCATCAGATAAGGCTTAA
The DNA here is from genome assembly GCA_019925795.1 of Dendrobium chrysotoxum. Lineage (NCBI taxonomy): Eukaryota > Viridiplantae > Streptophyta > Magnoliopsida > Asparagales > Orchidaceae > Dendrobium > Dendrobium chrysotoxum. Next base: position 79,306,450 of record CM034305.1, on the reverse strand, counting down.
TCTATATTCAAGGGTTCTACCTTTGACATGAAAGTAGAGTGGTTAACCTCCTTTCTAAGTTTATGCCTAGTTTTTACTCCTACAGATGGATCTCCTAAGATGAGCTCCTTAGGATAACCAGATCAATAGCTCTAATCTCTAGGCAATGGGTCCTAAGGCTTTACTTTATTTTCTAGGTTAATATATTTTACTCCTTGGGTGACCTCAACCACTTCTTCTTCTTCTAACCTAGGCTCAACAGATCTCTCAGATTCATCACATACTATATGGGTGGTCTCCTCTACCACTAATGTCCAAATATTAAAAACTCAATAGGCTTTACCTACAGATGAATATCCTAGAAAAACTCCTTCATCAGATTTAGGATTAAATTTTCCTAATAAAGATTTTCCATTCTTTAGAATAAACACCTTACATCCAAAAATATGAAGGTGAGAGAGATTAAGTGTCCTTCCTTTAAGTAATTCATATGGTATCTTATTTTGTTTCGATCTAATATCAACCCTATTAAGGACATAACAAGCAGTATTCATTACTTCTGCCCAAAAATATTTAGGAAGTGAATACTCAGCTAGCATGGCTCGAGCAGCTTTTACCAAGGTTCTATTCTTTATTTCAATAACCCCATTCTGCTGAGAGGTTTTAGAGTTGAATGTTGTGACTCGAACTCACAAGTTTATATTTTTGATGATAATAAATATTATGGCTCACATCTTTATGTCTCATAATATTTTTATTATGTAATTATTTGTGTGTATACTAATATTTTAAGAATATCATACAACATCCAACAGAGATTTGAGGGTCATAGTTGGATAGAATAAGTTATATTATAAAGATCTTTGTAATATTCATTGATGTATTTTTGATTTATTGAGTCAAGTCCTATAAGGGTGTATGCTAGCTTGGTGACCATGCACACACACACTTAGGAGGAGTGAGATTGAGTCAAAACCTGAAGTTCAATTTTTGAACTAATCATACTGGATGATTCCGATCATCTAGGATGATCAACTCTTTGAACTAATCATACTGGACAATTTATAGCATCCAGGATGATCCTTTATGATCTTGAAAAATAGCTACCAGTGATAATTTAGGCAAGGATTTAAGATTCAAATTTTATTCTAATCATCCAGGATGACCTAGATCATCCTGGATGATCTATGAACATTATGCCTAAATTAATCTTGTGATTAGTCAATAAAATCTATTTAATTTGATATTTTGATCATACTGAATGATCACAGAATCATCCTCGATGATCTTAGAATCGTCCTGGATGATCAATACAAATTTGAACTGATCGTCCTGGATTACCTGGTGATTGTCCTGGACTATCTGGTGATTGTCCTGGACTATTGGGTCAAATTTTGTACATCATCCTAGATGATCCTGCGATCATATTAGATGATATTTGGTACCAAAATTGAGTTTTTAGGATTTTCTTAAGCCCTCTATTTAAACACATCGTCCTGAACGATCTTATGATCATCTTGGATTACCTTTGCCTCCAAAATTAAATCTCTAGGGTTTTTTAAAGCCCTTTATTTAAGCTTTCTCCAAAAATATTATAAGTGACTTTGGCAGCCATTGAGGATTTATTTTTTTGGAGGAAACTTGAAGGGAGAGCCTCGAAAGGGACAGGGGAAAGGGTGGAGTTTGAGAGAGGGAGAAGATCCTTGGAGGGGGTTTCAAAGGAGTGTGGAGGGGGCTTCACATGGTTGCTCTAGCAAGCTTGCAGCTTAGTACCATCGAATTCAAGGTTTATTTTGAGGAAAGTTTTGGGAAGAAGAAGATATTTTTGGTGTCAAAGGACCAAGTTCTCTGCCTTTACCAAGAGGGTGAAAAAGGATTCTAGGTTCTTTGCCTTCACTAAGAGGGTAAAAAAGGATTCTAGGTTCTCAGCCTTAACAAGAGGGTGAAAAGGATTTCAGGTTCTCAGTCGCACCGAGGGAGGTGAAAGAGATTTTGTAACGCCTTCTTCACCTAGCTATGGGGGCTAAATAAGAGTCACTAAAGATTTAGTGCAATACCTAAAATGGGAGGTTTTGGGGAGTGGATGTAGGTCATGTTGGACCAAACCACTATAAATTTGGTGTGTTCTTTCTGATTATTTTCTACACTTTATTTTTACTACGATTAACTGCTTGAGTGAAATCTCTGATTTATCTTTTTATTATTGATTTAATTAATTTTCACTATAATTTATAATTTTTTTTCATTAAAGAAGTTATTAAATATCCAATTCACCCCCCTCTTGGTTTGCCTCAGGATTAGTTATATAGGGTTTAATACCCCTCACAAACTTTTAAGTGGTATCAGAGCAGGATTCTTAAAATTAAGTTTTAGAAAATTTTTGAATTTTGATCAATGGCTAACTTTGGTAATCGTAATACTGTAGAAGGATATTCAATCACCCAGCCACCTTTATTTGAAAATATTTCTTTTTATTTTTGGAAAATTTATATATCTACTTTCTTGAAATTAATAGATTATTAAATGTGGCATATAATTCAAATAGATTATTCTATACAGTCACATGTTTTAGATGGAATTAAAATTGATATTCCTTTTAACGAATGGAGTAGAGTAGAACAAATCAATGCTTAACTGAATGCTAAATATTTGAATTATTTTTTTTGTGCTATGAATTCTAAGGATTATATGTTAGTATTCACATGCACTACTGGCAAGGAAATTTGGGATAAACTATGCACTACATATGAAGGTACTAATGAAATTAAGCAATCTAAGTTAAATATTCTAATGCATGATTATAAACGTTTTTACATGAAATCTTATGAGATAATTTTAGACATGTATGCTAAGTTTACTTAAATTATGACATCATTATATACTTTAGGTAAAGAATCTTTAAACTTTGAAAGGGTCAATAAAGTTCTATATCGTCCACTTGATAAGTTTGATGTCAAAGTTATTATTATTTGTAATCAAAAAATTTGAATGAATATGCTATTAATAATCTGATTGGCTCACTCATTGCCTACGAGCAAACTATGAGTCAAAGACTTGTGGATGCAGGTAAAATGATAGTACTAAATGCTGAAGACCTGAATGAAAGTGGCTTAGTAGATGATGAAAGTGAAAAATTAGCATCAGTAATGAGCAAATTGAAAAGTCTACTAATGTACAAGCATAAGCATCAACAAAAGTGAAACACAGGTAAAAATGGTAAGAATGTTAATATTTCTTCTGATGTTATTTGCTTTGGATATAGGAAACCTGGACATATGAAAAATCAGTGCCCTAATTTGAAAACTCTTCCAACAAAGGAAAAGGGTAAAGATAAACAAATTACAAAATGAGTAAATAATGAAAAGCAAAAATCTCCTAGGCAGACCTACCATCTGAATTGTTAGATCAGAGCAAGATGATGTTTAAAGCTTTGTTTATGTGTTTATTTGTTTTTGTTATTTTTGTGTGCATGTATATTTTAATTCGTTGTATTTTTTTTTTATTTTTTGTGTTTTCTTTGTGTTTTATTTCTCTTTTTATTTTTATATTTTTTCTTAGTCTCCATGTTATTTGTGTAGTTTCTCTAATCAACACACACACATCACATTTTGTTTTGTATATGCCTTAGAAAATCAAATTATTTTTTAAAGATTATTTTTTTAGAAAATGAAAATTTTCTTTCTATTTTCTTGAAATTTTATGTAAGTTGTGATTGACTTCTCTAAAATCAGTCAAAGCAAGAAAACTCATGATTTTGTCTCTCTATCTTATTTCTTTAATGAGGTTATTTCACTTTTGAATCAAAATCTTTATCAAATTATAAATTGAATTTTGAAATAAAACTTTTTTCATCTCCCTATATTTTTTTTATCTCATAGGGATCTTTTGTAAGTTGTTGAATCTACGTTATTATTTTCTTAATCAAGCTGTTCATTTTTATCACTAGATTGGGTTTGCTTTAGTCTTTAAAATGTCAGAAAAGAAGCATATTTATAAAAAAAAGAAGCACAAAATGCGCCCAAAGTTGAAAAGATGTGCAATATCACCAAAATGAAAGATATACAAAGTGTATTAAAAATTAAAAGAAGCTCAAAGTGCACTAAAAATTAATAAAGAGACACAAAATGAGCCCATAATGAGTTAGCTTACCTTTCTTGTACTTCTTAAATCTTAAAAAAAATCTTATATCTACTAATATTTTCGATACTTGAGTTTGAAAATCATGACTTTTGATTCATCTTTTTGCACTAATCTTCTATTAGATATATTTCATGCAAGGAGTTTTAAAAAGATTATTATTTTCTTCTCAAATTTATTCCTTGATTTAGATGTTTACTTTAAAAAGTTTTTTAGCCCTAAAAGAATTTAAGCTTGGATTAACAATTTCTGAATCTCTAACCTTTTTGAGATTATGTGTGGTCAATACATGCCTTACTAAGTTTTTGAATAAAATAAAGAGGTAACTTTCTCATTTCAAGAAAATTTTTGATATTTTAAACTAATTCTTCTAAAGCATCACCTTCATCATATTAGGGACCGTTTGATCTTTTAGTTTATTTTTCTATTTTGTTTTTCTATGCTTCTCTTCTTTTTTATAATGTCAAAGGGGGAGAATATACTATGGTATTTATGTTATATTTGAACTGTACTTTTATCTTTTTATTGTATTTGTTTAATTTATCTTTTTATCTAGTTATTTATTTTATTTTATTTATTTTATTTTAAAAATAAAAATTAAAAAGAAAGAAAATTATGTTTTCCCCTATTTTTAAAATTTTTTATCTTTGTAAGGGTGTATGCTAGCTTGGTAACCATGCACACACACACACTCATGGGGAGTGAGATTGAGTCAAAACTAGAAGTTTAATTTTTGAACTAATCATACTAGATGATTTCTATCATCTAGGACGATCAGCTCTTTGAACTAATCGAACTGGACAATTTATATTGTCCAAAATGATCCTTTACGATCTTAAAAAATAGCTTCCAATGATAATTTAGGTGATGATTTAAGATTCAAACTTTATTCTAATCATCCTAGACTATCTAAATCATCCTAGATGATCTAGATCATCCTAGATGATCTATGAAAATCATGTCTAAATTAATCATGTGATTAGTTAATCAAATCTACTTAATTTGATATTCTGATCATACTGGATGATCACAAAATCATACTGGATGATCCTATAATCATCCTGGATGATTAGTACAAATTTAACCTAATCATCCTAGGCTATCTGGTGATTATCCTAGACTATCAGGTTAAATTTTGCATATTATCCTAGATGATCCTGCAATCGTACTGGATAATATTTATTGCTAGAATTGAGGTTTTAGGGTTTTCGGAAGCCCTCTATTTAAGCACATCATCCTGGACGACCTTGCAATCATCTTGGATAATCTTTGCCACCATAATTAAATTTCTATGGTTTTCAAAGCCATCTATTTAAGCTTTCTCCAAAGACATTCTAAGTGCCTTTGGAAGCCATTTAGGTTTCATTTTTCTGGAGGAAACTTAAAGGGAGAGCCTTGAATGGTAGAGAGGAACATGTGGAGTTTGAGATAGGGATAAGATCCTTCGAGGGGGTTTCAAGGGAGTGTGGATGGGATTTTATATGGTTGCTCCGGTAAGCTTACACCTTAGTACTATTGGATTTAAGGATTATCTTGAGGGAAGTTTTGGGAAGAAGAAGATCTCTTTGGTGTCAAAAGACCAGGTTCTCTGCCTTCACTGAGAGGGTGAAAAAGGATTCCAGGTTCTTTACCTTACTAGGAGGGTGAAAGAAGATTCCAGGTTCTCTACCTCACTAGGAGGGTGAAAAGAATTTCAGGTTCTCTACCACACCAGGGGAGGTGAAAGAGATTTTGTATGGGCTTCTCCGCCTAGCTGTGGGGACTAAAGGAGAGTCACTAAAGGTTTAGTGTAATACCTAGAATGGGAGGTTCTAGGGAGTGGACGTAGGTCAGGTTGGACCGAACCACTATAAATCTGGTGTGTTCATTGTGATTATTTCTTACACTTTATTTTTACTATAATTAACTGCTTGGATAAAATCTCTGATTTATCTTTTTATTATTGATTTAATTTATTTTCACAGCAAGTTATAAAAAGATTCTTTTTCATTAAAGAAGTTATTAAATATCCAATTCACCCCCCCCCTCTTCTTGGTTAGCCTCGGGACTAGTTCTACAGGGTTTAACACCCCTCATGAACTTTCATTAAAAAATTATGTTTTATTCCTATCTCTTTACAGAATGATTAAAATTTATCATTTTTAAATTCCCCACCATAATCACTGTGGATTGTTAGAATTTCACAACCTAATTTTTTTTATTCCATATAGAGAATGCCCTAAATTCCTCGAATAATTAATTTTTATGTGATAAAAATCTAATCCAAGTAAATCTCGAGTAATCATCAATAATCACATATCCGTGTGTTTTCCCACCTAAGTTGGTAGTGCTAACCATTCCAAACATATCCATGTGAAGGATTTTTAAAGGTCTATAGGTGGTGATGTCCTTAATTGAGTGAAAGAAAGTTTTTATTTATTTTCCTAGTCGGCAGGCATCACAAAGGTGTTCCTTAGAGAATTCTAGTTTGGGTATGCCTCTAATTAGGTCCTTTTAGGTTATTTTTCTAAGAGTTTTCATGCTTGCAGATTCATTAGCGATTGTTTTCAAACATAAGGAACTAATAAATTCAATACAATTCAAATAAAGCATGTAAATATTATTAATTCTCTTTTTTTCCCAAAATAATATTTCCATTTAAACTGATCACACAACTAGTAGATAAGAATTTAATATGAAAGCCTTTATCACACAATTAACTGATGCTAAGCAAGTTATGTTTTAGGCCATCTACTAGTAAGACATTTTATATTTGGGCAATCTGTTCTCAAGTGGCCTAGCTTTCTTAATTCAAAGCAAATGATATCAAATGATGCTTTGAAATTTTTGTTTTGTTTACCTTTGTTCCACTGCTGATGATGCTTTTATTTCCTTTTCATAAAATTTTTGAATTAACGTATCATCAGTGCTATATTATCATCTTCCTCAACTACAGAGCAGACACTTTCTGATTTATTTATTTTTAGTGCCACCACTTTATCCATTCTCTTCTCTCCTATATCCTGCAATATCTGACTCACTCCTTGCTCATAGGCACTATGTGAGCCTAGTAAGTTATCTATAGAATAAATATTAAGATCTTTTGATTTACAAATGACACTAACCTTAACATCATAAATATTATATAGACATCCAAGAATTTTGTTCATTTTTTTAGAATTTGAAAGATCTCTACCTAAAGCATGCAAGGATGTCATAATTTGAATAAACCTAGTGTACTTATCTAAGATGGTTTTATTAAGTTTTATATGAAAAAGTTCATAATCGTGCAACAAGATGTTCAACCTAGATTGTTTGACCTCACTAGTCCCTTCGTATGTAATATACAATTTATCTCAAATGTTCTTGCCAATCGTATAGATTGAAACTCTCATGTAATCTTTAGACTTAAGAGCACAGAAAAAGCAGTTTAAACATTTTGTATTTAGTTTAGCTAAGTCCTTATCCTCATTGCTTAATTTATTAAATTGTACTTCAGTTTTGATGTCATTAACAAAATGAGAGGGTGTAGAATAACCTTCTTGTACCCAAAACCATTTGCAAAAATTAATAGATTGTAAGTAAGTAGACAAGTGAATTTTCCAAAAATCAAATGATATGTTATCAAATAAAGGTGGACAAGTTATGGAATAACCCTCCGTGATGTTTCTATTACCAAAATATGCCATAGATTATTTTTCTCAAGATTTTTTAAAATGCTACTTGTGAGAACCACTCTAATACTAATTAAAAGTTGATGTAGGATGTTAATCCTCAGTAAACTATCCCTAAGCACACTAAGAGGGGGGGGGGGGGGGGTAAATTGGTAGTTTTTTTAAAAAAAAACTTACTTTAAACAAAAAACTATATTTTATTTTTTTTAGATATTTAATAACTTAAAAACCAACAAAATTATCACCCGATATGAAAGCAAAATTATAAAACAAAATTTTTAATTATGATGATGATAAATAACTCAAGTCAATATATCATTAAACAGATAATTTTCTACCATGCAATTTCTAAAAAATTAAAGTGTAGAAAAATAAATTACAGAAAAATAAAATTTAGAAAGAACACACCAAAATTTATAGTGGTTCGTCAAACAATGACCTACGTCCACTCCCCAGATTCCTCAACTCTGAGTATTGCATTAAAACCTTAGTGTCTCTCCTTTATCCCCTACAGCTAGATGGGGAAGGCCTTGCAATCTTTTCACCATCCTAGTGCGGCAGAGAACCTTGACCTCTTTTTTATCCTCCTGGTGAAGGTAGAGAACCTCGCACTCCTTTTTCACCCTCCTAGTGAAGGCAGAGAACCTCAACGGTCTTTGGGGTGACAATCTTTTTTTTAAAGGCACCCAAGAAACTAAGCAAGATACCCAAAGGAAATAAGACATATGCTTGCTTAGATCAACCGCATGAAAACACCTTACAATCCTCCCTCACACATGAACTCTCCTTTTATCCTTCTCAAAGGTCTCCAAGATCTCTCCTCCAAGCTCTCTCTCTAGAAAACCCAATAACCAAGTACTTAAAATAAGTTTCATAAGAGAACTTAAATACAAGGCTTCATAAAAAGTAATAATAATTCAATTCTATCGACACTGATCGTATAGTTTGATTAGTTCAAATAGCCAATTTGTAATGTATGAAGAATAAGGCGCTCTATGATCAGTTCAAGTATTTGAGCTGATCATCTAGTACGATATAAAACATCATCGAGTATGATTAGTTCAATCAGATTGGATTATCGTTCCATAAGATTTGTGGCAAATACATATCATCCCATGAAAAGATCAAGTCGTAAAATATGATTGGTCCAATCATACGGTGCAATCTGATTAGAATAATTAATCCAAATTTGATTCCCTAATTATAGGATTAATTTAGGTGAGATTTGATTATATCATGTAGTACGATGACTATGGTACGATATGACTAGTACAAAATTTTAATTTAAAATATTGCCTAAATTATAATTGGTAACTAAGATTTTGATTTCAACTGATCGCCCAGTACAATCTTGAGTGTACAATATGATAAGTTTAAGTAGCTTTGATTATACCAATTAGCTGTCATAATGATTTTTTAAATAGGTGATTGTACAGTACAATATGAATTATATAATACTATTAGTTCAATAATTACATATATAATTTTCTCACTATCTCACTCCCCTGAATGTGTGTGTGTGTGTGCATGGTCACCAAGTTTAACATCCACTAAATACATTACTTTGACTAAAAAATATATAAAAAAAATAGAAATACAGACTCTCAAAGACACTTAACTCTATATTATCTTGTCTTGAGTTGATCACTTTACGTGGTATATGGTGGACCTGAAATGTTAGTGCACAAGAAAACATATGCAATAATAATAATAATAATAATAATAATAATAATAATAATAATAATAATAATAATAATAATAATAATAATAATAATAATAATACTAGATAGCATAGTAAGGAGTCCAATAATATTTGTTATCATTAAAATTAGAAGACTCAAGTCTAGATTTGTAACATTATTATCCAAAAAATCCTCCCTCTCTAATCTAGATAAATGATCGACAACCTAATTTTTGGGTTCTTTTATATCTAAGATCTCAACATCAAACCCCTATAGTTGTAAAATCAATCTTATCAAACTTAGTTTAGCATCTTTTTTAGTTAACAAGTATTTAATAGCAAAGTGATCAGAGAAAATGATAGATTTGGTGCCAATGAAATATGGTCTAAATTTATTGAATGCAAAGACTATCACTAAAAGTTCTTTTTCAGTTATGGTATAAACAATTCCTGCATTGTTTAAAGTTTTACTAACATAATAAATAGCATGAAATTTTTTTTTTCTTTGTCCTAAAATTGCTCTAATGCCATAGTCACTAGCATCGCACATCAATTCAAAGTTAAAGACCATTGAAGTGAAATAATAACAAGTATAGTAACTAAGCACTTCTTATGTTTTTTTAATATAATTAAATAGTCTGAATCAAACTCAAATGATACATCCTTCTCAAGTAAATGACATAAGAGTTTTGTAATCTTTAATAAATCTTTAATAAATCTTCTATAAAAACCAGTATCACTTAGAAAACTTTGGACTCCCTGAATAGTGATAGGAGATGGCAAATTCTTAATCACCTAGACTATCATCTTCTTGAGCTTCATACCCCACTTAAAGATTTTTTATTGGAGGAGAATGCCTTCTTAACAAAAAATTAGCATATTTCTCAATTGAGAATAAGATTAGATTCCTCATATCTCTTCGAAATAAGTGCTAAATGATTTAATCAAATAATAACTATCATTCTAAATACAAAAAAAAATCATTCATAAAGATTTTAATGCCCTACTTTATTAAATCTAAGAAGGTAGACATCATGTATTGCTAAAATGTTTTAGGGGCATCGCATAATCTGGATGGTATTTTTCTAAATGTAATGTTCCATAGGGACTCATAAAGGTAGTCTTATCCTAGTCTTCTAGGGCAATAGTAATCTGATGGCAACCTTAATAACCATCTAAGTAAATAAAGAAAGGATGCCCAGCTAACCTATCAAGCATTTGATATAAAGAGCAATAGAAAATGATCCTTCTTAGTGGCTTTATTGAGTTTCCTATAATCAGCATAAATTATCCACCAAGTTATAGTTCTAGTCAAGATGAGTGCATTCTTTTCATTTGTGACTATAATTAACCCTCCTTTCTTTAGTACACATTGAATTGGGCTAACCCAATCACAATCAAAAATAGGATAAATGATACCTATTTCTAATCATTTAGATATGTCCTTCTTAACTACTTCCTTCATGGCAGGGTTCAACCTCCTCTGTGGGTCCGCTTCAATCTTCAACGAGCAGGATCCTATTCATGTACATTGACTAACTTATCCTTTGGATGTTCTCTATTATCCACTCAAAGGCTTTTCTATAGTGTCTAAGGGCCCCTGTAAACGTTTTATCTTAAAATTCATCCAAATCAATTAATATAATCACTGGTAAAGTTGATAAATCGCATAAAAATATATGTAAGGTGGCTGAAAAATGCTTGGAGTTGTAAGGTGGGTGCCTCTAAAATAGATGGCTTTAAAGATATACCTAATGCTAAAGTATCTAAGGTCTCACACCTCTTACAGAAATGTTTAACTCCTAAAAGGATAGTAGTATCATTCCTAGGCTCTTTTATACCCTCATCAATCAACATCTGATCCAACACATCTAAATCAAAGATATCATCTAAAGCATCCTATATACAATCCTCAACCACATCGGCTCCATAATAATGGTATCTTCATTTTAAAATTTAATTAACTTCAAAACATTAAATGTTACTTATTTATCCTAAACTCTTATGGTCAATCCCCCCTTCTGAGCATCAATTATAGCCCTACAAATAGTTAGAAAAATGCTACCTAAGATAATCTATATTTTCCTATCTTCCTTCATATCTAACATAATGATGGCAACTTGGAAGATAAAGTTGTCTACCTTAACTAATACATCCTCTCATCACCCCCTTATGATAAGTAAATGATCTATCAGTTAACTAAAGGGTAATAGTCATGGGTTATACCTTACCTGAGTATAGTCTCTTAAAGATAGATAAAGATATGAGATTAATGCTCAATCCTAAATAGCCCATTGCCTTTCTACAGAACTTCTCCCTTATAGCATATAGAATGGTAAAGCTATCATGGCTTAGCTTTTTAGAAAGTTTACTCTATAAGATTACACTAAAATCTTCAAAATAAGAGCAATAGCCTCATAATCACCTAATGTAACTAGGCATCTATTCTAAGGCTTCAGCAAAAGGAATGTTAATGCTGAATTTCTTCAAAACCTCTAAAAATTTAGAGATGCCTATCCAAATTTTATTTCTACTGTCTCTATGGCAATGTTGGTGGTGGTCTCTCAACAACTTTTCTAATGGGTTTATACAATTCAATATCAAGTTTAGGTTGTTCTAGAGATAAGATGTGATTTAATGATTTTTCCTCAGTCTATTCATCTTATGGAACTTCATTGCTCTGTTCATCTTTTCTCTCTACTTCGTCTAATTCCTTACCACTTCTAAGCTAAATGGCCTTACAATGTACCTTCCCCATCTCCTTAGGATTGATTTTAGTGTTACTAGATAAGGTTTCTTGGGGTCTATTGTTAATAAAATTAGCTAACTGTCCTAACTGGTTTTAAAGGTTCCTAATGGCAGTGCCTTGGCTTTGAAGTTTGGTCCCCATCTATAATAGTAAATCTTTTAAAGTTGGCCTCTTATCCTTATATTGGGTATTAGAAGCAAAATTTAAGGGAAAACTAAGTCAAGGGTTGGCATAATTCCATTATGGAGGAGAATTCCATATGCATATATGATTGAGTTATTAATTGTTCCAATAAAAATTGGGATGGTCCTTTCAACCTCGGTTATATGTACTAGAATCTAGATTATTTTTCCTATTAATCGTATTTGAAGATTTCACATTTAATGATTTAGGATCACTAAGCATTCCATATATTAGTTCCACTATGGGCATAGGTGCTCTTGAGGTTTTACTAACTCCTAAGCTGTCTAGTTTCCTCAAAATGGCAGTGAAATGTGAGATCAAAATAGACAACACATCAGATTCATGCATGCTAGTAACCTTCTTAGGATTTATTCTATCGGAAGGCCACTAGAAATTATTGGTTTTCATTTCCTCAATTAAAACATATGCTTCATTGAAGGGCCTGGAAATCAAAGAACATCCAGCTGTAACATCTATAATAACTCTCATTAAAACTACCAAACTGTTATAAAATGTCTTTATAATCAACCAATAAAGTAAAGTATAGTGTGGTCACTTCCAAAGCAATTCTTTAAACCTCTTACTTGTCTCATAAATTGACTCCTTGTCTGACTGCTAAAAGATGTAATATTATTCCTAAGCTTGGTAGTCTAACATGGTGGGAAATATTTAGCTAAAAACTTTTGGGCCAAATCATTTCAAGAACTGATAGAGTATGGGGGCAAGAAATTTAACCATAATTTTATCTTATCTCTCAAACAAAATGAAAAGTAATCTAAGTTAATGGCATCATTTGAGACTCCATTATATTTAAATATTGCACATATTTCTAAGATATTGATAATATGATGGTTAGGATCCTCAACATGAGATCTCTCAAACCAAGCATTTTGAACCATTTAAATGATTGCAGGTTTAAGCTTGAAATTATTTGTTGCATGTTTGGCCAAGTAATGCTTTGATTGATGCCATCTATTAAAGGATTAACATTTTGTCTTAAAGGTCTATGCTGGTAATATTTTTAATATAGTTTCTCATATTTTATTTTTTTAATTTTTTCTTGATCTTCTAATTTTTCTATGTATTTTTTTCGATTCTGGGTCAAACCGTGAAAGTAAAGCTTGAACCCTATTACATATGTAGCAGATATTAACTACTATAAAAGCATATCTATCACTCTAAATTATAATGAACAAATTTTCATAAAATGATAAATCAAAATAGATGAAATAAGTAAATTAACATAAACATGAACAAAAATAAATCGTCAACTCTAAATTGAACAATTATACCAAATCATAAAAAACTTTTCACACTTTCACTTGCAATAATACTAATAGGTATGCTAAAAATAAGATGGTGATGTAGATCTAAAAAGGTTTGAACATATTCATTAGTATAGTAACACAAATTTAAAATAGTAAGACTAACTAGTGATTTTTAGAACTAATATAATCTTGCTCAAAATGATTTATAAATCCCAGGCAACATCGCCAAAAAATTTTGATGAGACTGCACAATATTACAAAAGGATGTGTAGATTGTGGCTCTGTACATTAGTGTACGTGTTGCAACAAAGTAATAAAAGGATGAGTAGAGTATCATTCCAATGAGAATTAACTTAAATCTAATTTGAAAAGCTAATTACTAATTTTGCAAACCACTACAAGTTATCTTACCAAATAAAAGTGAACTAGTCGAAGTCATCTCCTCTGTGATGCTATTTATAGCACTCTAAATCTACTAGGTGTAGTGTTGTGGAACTCTAATTAGTGGTGTCACAATGCTTCTTCAATCATGATTCCTAATTCACTTCTTTCATGTACAAAATGGTAGATTTATGTGGCATTTTCATAAAAATAATTCTAGTATGGAGTACATATTTTTTTATTATCAAGCTCATCGACTCACCCTCTTATATAGGGGCATGTATCTAGCTAACTTGAATCAGTCAATCATTTCTAGCCATCCTTTCTTATTTTTTCACATATATCAAATCATGAATATCATAATAGAAGAAATCATGTATACATCCAATACAATTATTATAGCATGTAAATCTATCAAGTGCCCTCTTTAGTATTCATGTATTATGTTATAATGCATGTCATGTTAGATAACTAGAAATTTTATATATTGCATGTATTTTATGTCAAGATTTAAGTATGTTAATTTCTACTCATTTAGACACATTATATAAACAATTTTATTCTATGAACTTCATATAAATTAGTATATATACAAAATTACCTGATGAAATTTCTATATGATCATATAAAAATACTTAAAATAACGATATATCACATATCAAAAGTTACATAATGAAAGTTCACAAGAATGAGAGGTATTACATTTTTATCAAATTTAAAAAAAGAGAAAACAAGAAAAACTTAAAATTAATAAAAATAGAAGCAGGGTTAATTTGACCCACCTTGATCAGAGCACCTATTATAACTATAGTGATGAAAAATAATTGCTGAAGCCCACTTTCACTCTCCTCCTCTCTCTCTCCCTTTCTCTCATCTTCTCCTCTCCTCTCTATGCAAGGGGTGAATGGGATGGGATGGCTTGGGGTGAGGGTTTTTAATAAATAGAATTAGATATTTTTATTAAAAAAAATAAAAATTGTGACTCAGTGCTGTAGTGCTCAAATCCTCAGTACCTAACACTCCTTTAAATTCATGTAAACCCTCAAAACTGGCATCACATTATCGAAATCCAATGCCACTATGCCACTCAGTCCAGAACTCTTATATAGAGTGGGAAGCGCTATTACACTTATAAATATAGCATCTTAATGCTCTCAATAAAAATTTTAATACGAACGGAATTTTAATTTAATCATTAATCATTTAAATTTTAGGATTATTATAATATTAGTCCCAAATTACATTAACCTCAAACATATTATGTTCAATTCTATCTCTACATGCTTCTTCTCTTGTTATATAGCTTTCTTTAAAGCTAACTACATCTCTAGCTTTTTCTTAAGAGTAGGGGGTGCCAAAATGGGTTAATGGGTCAGGTTTGGTCAATCCTGAATTGACCCACGTCAAAATGGGTTGACCCTAACTCAACCTTGTTTTGCAAATGGGTCAGGAATTTCATCCCATACTCGACTCAGGCTAGTTACCAGGTTGACCTCACCCAACTCACGTAGCCAGCGCAGGGAGGTGGGTCACAGACTCACGGGTGCGGGATGCAAGGCTAACTGGCTAACCACGTGGGGTCGAGCAACTTGAGCAATCAAACCAAACAATGCGACTGTTAAGCCGTACGAGAGTGGGACCTCATCACCATGGGAGTGGGAGTGACTGCAGGTACGAGACCGCGAGTGCAGGAGCAACCGGAGTGGGACACCGAATGCATGCACATGTGGGTGCAAGAATGCCCCAAATTTATTTCTAACATTAGGCGTAGATGCAGCGTAATGCAGGATGGGATGGGACTCAGTATGACAGGACCGACTGGCGACTAGTGCGAGTGGATTAGTGGCTCACAGGTTAAACCAGGTTTATTTCGGGTTGCCAGGTCAACTCGAATCTAACTCAATTTTAGAAATGGGTCAGAATCTTGAACCCAAACCTGACCTAGAATTTTTTGGGTCGGGTCAAATTTTGACACCCCTACTTAAGAGTCTCTTCCTTCTTTGTGAACCTAACTAGTAGTTTGTCACTCTTATCTATGATGTTAAATTAATTCATCTTCTCCTTTTCCTAGTATAGCTATACTAACACATACGCTTCCTTTAAGGATTTCACCTTTATAATAGCTCATTGTTGGTTGCGAGCTAAAGTGAATGTAGCCTCCCAAACATTTCTCATAGAGTTTATTGCCCTCAAGCCGAGCTCCTCGTCTAGGATGATCTCTATAGTTACCTTCGATGATTTAGGTAAGATTACCAATCCATGGTCATAGCTCCTCCTAGGTTGGTTGACATTATTACCCTCGCACTCAAAGTTGGTCACCTCCTTAAAATAAGATAATTATAGTGTTCGACTCCTCCTCCTCTTCCTCGACCTCAATGATGACTTATTTTCCTTTGTTTGATATAACTAATAGTAATTGTGGGAAACTTACCTCTTCAGGCCATTTTTTTACAGCCTCCTCACTAATCAATGAGCCCTTACTTTTCACTTGAGGCGCTTGTAGTAAACTTCATAACTAGGGCGCTAGCGGCCCCCTTCTCCTTTGAAGGGTTTTGCAACTTAGCACTCATTTTATACTTATTGACCACAAGCTCCTTTAGGAAAACATTAGTCTCCTCCTCCTTCCACACCTTTTTCTTTTCTTGGGTGCCTCCTTCGAATTCATTGATGATCTCACTTCCCTTTCCTTTCTCATGCCCTCATCACTTAAGGGAGAACCTTCACCCAAGTGCCACAACATTATGAGGCTATTAAAGAAAGAATATATAACCCAACATGCCAACTATGAGTGAAAGATGTCCATGCTAAAGCAAGCAAACTCTTAATACCTAGGCAAAAACCAATGCGAGGTCAAAGTTCTTACCATGAAAAACACTGTGGAGGTTTCTATAGGCAAGGTGGGGGTGCATTATGAGTGATTTCTCTAAAAGAAAATTTTCCATCTTGCTAGAAAGTTCCAAGGGGTCCACAACTTTTGTTAGCAACACGATGGTCACCTTTAATACACCCAAGTCAACTTTTACCTTCTTCGCTGGGGTGGAGAAATGGATCCAGTAAACCCTAGGACCATTTGGGGGCTAACCTCATCATCCTTAATTATACTCACTAAAGTGTCAGGGCACTTTTCAGCCATCTAGCCTTTAGAGAGGGCAATTGCTACCGTTCAAACTATTTTTCCACTCAACCTAGCTAACTCAGTAAACCCCATCTTCTCTTACTCATAATGTATAAATATTCAACTAAATACTCAAAAGTGTAAGTGCATCAAGCATTAGATGGCTTCTTATAGGAGCAAGATGTGAATGGCTTCGCATCACCATTATCATGAGGAATTAATGTGGCAATTGAAGATACAATAAAAATAGGTTATGGACTTTGTATCTACTTTCCTTTTAGCTATTTAATATCCATAATAAATGCTCACTGTTAATTTATTTATCCTTTTCATCACTTTCCCTTTAAAGGGTCAAGTGAATTGAAAAACTAAATGAATACTTATACACTTCTTAGGTCCTTAACATGTACTTATTAAGTCATATTAGGATAACACAACCCCATAGTCCTTGACAAGGAATACTTGCTTGAGAGAAATCACCCTTAACTTGATAAAAAAAATTTATAAGAATATCTTCTCAAGGAAACACCAAGGGATCGCACAGGATTCTCAAATTGGGAGGACTTATCCCTCCTATGGGAAGCACACTTGCCAGATGACTAGCTTGCCATCACCTCGAGTAGTAAGCCATCAATGGAATTCATCAAACAAGTTAGAGGGAAGGATTATCCAAATAAGACTCAAGCTTGCTTCCCCATATGTTGTAGCACCCCAAAATCAAATTTTAAAAAATAACTATTTATTTTCTTAATCATCTACCATAGCTTATATAAATCATCAATATAAATCTATATTTATCCACTATAAGTTCTAGTAATTATATATAATAAAATATTTCTCTATATTCATTCTCTCAAAATCAATATATAATAGTCAGGAGATCAGTACAATTATTACTCTATTACAAACTTCTAACTACAAAAGAATAAGAAAAATAATAAAAAAAATCAAAAGAAACATTTAGATCTCCAAAAATCTCACTTCACCTGGCCCTGATCCCTTCCCTGACTTGAAATCATTAAAATCTACATACTAAACAAAAAAGACCATTAATAACTCAAATTCACTAAAGCTTTTAATGCAAGGTTTGAAGAATTAATGTGCATGCTTAATTCAATCAATCTGATCAATATCATTCAATCTCATCAACTATCAATTATAATTTGTAAGGCTCAAAATGATCAATAACAAAAGTAAGAAATTATTTAAATGAATCAATAGTCAATATAATAATCAATAAATTTATAAAGCCATCATACTAGAATTATTCACAAATCAGTAAAGAAATCATAACATATAAGTATCAATATGATCAATCTCATCTTTATTATCTATTATCAATCATATGCATCATATGCACTCAATACAAGTATATGTACTCATCATGATCTATCTATTAATGATATATATGCATATTATAGTTTTATTTATCAATACTACCAATCTATATAAATGCTTCAGTATACGATTATGGACCTCCGAAAGGACACAAATACCGCCGCCCCACGGGGGGAGATAGTGTGTTGCCAATGAGAGGGCAGATTAGATCATATATATGATCAACCATTGAGGATAGCGGCTCTTGCCAGTGCACCCCGATGGGTGATAATATACACGACCTAATGGAAATAGTGGGTTTCCCCCACCCGATACATCAGCTCAAGTAGGGTTTATTCAATTTCCCACGGGCGCAAGCCCCCGTGGTTAATTACATCTCAAGCCGGGGCCTAAGAAGACTCTTGATTAAGGATTCTACATTATACTTTCAAGTGGGATTGGCACATAGGGAGAAGACTAGGAAATCCTACTCAAAAGGGAAAGAAATGCTCAACTTAGCTTAGTCAACATGCACGGCTCAGATCAGCATCCAGAGGGACAAAGATAGTGAGAAGAAGCTGGAGAAAAGAAAAATCATGCACTCAAAGAATACATGAGAGAAGGATGGAGGTGGAATCATCTATGTGATGCAGATGTGTAGGATTTACAGTCCCGGAAGAAGGGGAAACTTACCCACCAATGAGCGCACTACAAGACACCGACAGAAGTAGCCTTGAATCCTAGATCTATAGTGGGTTTAGTATTCTACGTAACACTAATACCCGTGTCCTAGCTAATGTAAAGCAAAATCTGGACTTACCCTGGCCTGGATTGGGGAGCCAGCTAACCACCTAGTCACTTTAAAATCATGAGTCCAGTCATTTTTATGAAAAATAGGTAGGTAGGTTATAGTTTTTGGAATTTGAGACCGACATCTATAGAGATTCCTAAGTGGCCTTATACTTATGTAGGGTGAATGCTCTTAGGGCTAATGCAATTAAAATTTTGATTTAATTAGTTTTTAATGTAATGCATGCTAGTTAACAATCTCAAATCAGATATGCATAGAATTTTAAAAAATGCTTATAAAATAATTTTTAGAAAAGACTAGACTTTCCCAAATCCAGCACCTCATCCTCATAGGTCGGACTATTTGAACTCTACCCGCAGGCGAGGAAGCGTCTTATAATAAGGAAGGAAAGAAATACAATAATATGCATGCGGACCCTGGATAATCCCAGCAGTTCCCTAGGTCGTTAGGTTTCTATTTTATTTAAACCTTAAAATTTTAAATATTAGTTATGAGTAGAAAATATTTTAGTCCTTAGAGAGCCTAATAAAGTCCAGGTTAAAACAAAAGCGGCATGTAAATCGCCAAGAAACTAAAAAAAGCATACAAATTTATGCTCAAGCAACATCAAATTAAACACAATGAATAACCAAATTAATCAATTAAATGTCCATAGGTCAACTGCCCCTATTTATAACCCAGGGTCTGTAGAAAGTAAAGTGGTCGGGCACCACTGCCAACAACCTTAATTTCTAATCTTAGAAATGATGCAAATGACTTTGAGTGGGATATTAGGACTTCAAATCCACAGTCTTCTTGGACTCCTTCCTTGGATCTCTCCTCCTCGGTCTCCTTGGATTTGTCGTGACTTGAATATCCAAATGAAGAGGTAATTCCTGCTTAAAGGGGTATTGCCCTTTCTCTTTGGATACCTAAAAGACATCTACACTCGATCTTCCAAACGGAAGAAGTCTCTCCCACTTGAGGATGCCTTCTTCTTTTGGAACTCAAGTCGGATAAGGATATCCCAGCTCAAAGATATTTTCATAACTCAAACTAATATTATAAATAATTACATTAATGAAAACAATAAAATCAAGACTCTCCTGCAGGGTTATACTAATAAAATCATCCCAAGCAGTTTATATGAAAATAAAAATACTCATCACAGCCACACTTGTCCATGCTCTTAATTATTTTGAGGGCTAAGCAGTTTTGGAGCACCTGTAGTAGTTATATAATGATTTATCATTTAGCCCTCATTTATTTCGGGGGGCTGAATAATTTCTGAAGCACCTTCATAAAATAACATTAGTATTTAAATCATGACTATTGTCCCCCTATTATTTAGCACTGCATGAGCATGGCCGCCTGCAGAAAATATTATTAGTATTAAAATTGATCATAACAGCATGCAGTAAAATCTCAAAAAACTCAGCACACAACAGAAAAGTAAATACCGGCCTAGCCTAGGTCTAGAAGTGGTACCCTAGCAAACCATCTAAGTGTGTGTGAAAGGTTGTGTAGTTGAGATAGACCCTAAGCTATGTAGTTAGTTGAAGTTATAAAGTGTCCAGGTTTATTGTAGGTCTGATGGAAAGGTTTAAGTTTGAGTTTAAATATTAATGTATTAAGGATTAGGTTAGGTATGTTTTAATGGTTAGAAGATTACTATCTTTGTTTCACACCGAGGCCATGAAGTTTATTTCACCTTTCTTGGGGCTAAGTCAATAGCTTCGTAGGCCTAGGTTACCCAGTAGCAATCATGGGTTGATTAAGTTGGTTTAATTGGGTAGAGATTAAAGAGGGGTAATATTAATTGATTTATTATCAGGTTAGGATGTTAACTAAAAGCTTAGGATGATATTTTCTGAATTTTAAGTTGAGTCAGTGAGTTGTTAGAAGGTCCGGGGTTACCCTATCCACTAGGTCAAAGGGATCCAAAACTGACTTTTTGATTAAAAGGTATTCATGGACACTTAGTATTTTTATAAAATAATAGACCTTAACCTGATCAGTTAGACTGTAAGCATGCCCAATTTGGATTCTTCTATCCAAAGTTATGAATTTTTAAAGTTTTGGACTTATTTTCACCTAAGTTTGACCGAATTGTTGACTTTTTAATTTAAGTTAATTTCTGGAATCCTAATATTTTTGATAAATACTAGACCCTAATGTGAGTTGAATGCTTTTGAGTTTGCCCCAATTGGAATTTTCTAGAATTAGTTATGAATTTTCAAATTTTGGGTTATTTAATGAATTATCAAAATTATTTAATTACGGGCTCTTTTAGGGATTTTGATCCAAATCAGTTCCAAACTACTTGGAATCACTCCCAAAGGTCAAAAATGACCTAAAGAAGTGTTCTCAACTTTTTGGGAAAATTTTGGAATTTTTAATGATTATAAATTATTTAATAAATGTAAAAAGATGATTTTTGTTAAAATTAAATTGAAGTTCAGATTAATGTCCAATTAAGAGACCCCAATTATCTAAGCTTAGGGACTAAATTTTAAAGATTTTGAGGTATTATGGATAATTTTTTGATTTAATTTGAATTTATTAAAATTGTTTAAAGTTATGAGGTCCTAATTAAAGGGCAAATTAGGGTTTGTTAATTAAAGGGTTTAAAGGGCTCTAAAAATACCTAGAAAAATTTAGGAGGTTTATGATATCCCTAAGTTTAAGTGTTTCAAATTTCAAGTTAATCAGAGGTAAATCCTAGCTCCTAGAATTTCTCTAAGTTCGCTAGACGGGTCCTTAATTATTATCCTTAAGGTGTAACTACGTTAGATAGGTCTTGAATCAATGTTTGAAACTAACCCTTGGGTAACATAAAGGAAATGCAATACAAATATAAACACATCATGTCCTTAGATCTAGGAGAGCCTAAATTAAGTATTTATGTATCCTTCACATTCAAGGACTACGAAACACTATGGAAAGTAAGACTAATAAAGTGATTAGTGAATGATTGTAACTCAATCATCCACTTATCCTCCCCACATGAATATTATTCATATACATAGCCTATGTTTAAAATTTCACAAGTGGTGGATTTTTAAAGTTAAATGCATTTAAAAGGTTTTTTTAAGTAATTTTAAAATAATTAATTAATATTTTAAAAAAATCACCAAATTAAGATAAACTAATTATTAAAACTTTTTGGATTTTAAAATAAATAAATAAATAATAATAATAATAATAATAATAATAATAATAATAAAATAGTGTAAAAAAAAAAAAATAATAATAATAATAATAATAATAAATATAATAATAATAATAATGATAAATATAAGTATGATAATAATAATAATAATAATAAATAAAATAAAAATAATTTAAATAGTTTTAAAATAATTATAATGATTATAATTTAAAAGTAAGGATAATAATAATTAAATAATAATAATAATAATAAAGTGATTTGAAAGAAGATAATAATATATTAAAAATAATAATAATAATAATAATAATTATTATTATTATTATTAATACAATTATAATTATAACATAATTAAAATAATTAAAATAATGATAATAATAATAAAAATAATAAATAGTAATGATGATAAATAATAATTTTAATAATAATAATACTAATAATAATGATAAATAATAATTATAATAATGACAGTAAAACACATTATTATTTTTTTTATTTTTAAAATAATTATTTAAATAATTTTATATAAAAAAAGGAATTTAAGATAATTAAAATAATTATATTTATTAATTAGGATGGCGGAGCCACATGGAGGCCTACGATTGGTCGCGCTAATCACAGCCAATCATTGGCAATGATTGTGCCGCCACGCAATCATTACCAATGATTTGCGCCGTGGGGCCCATGCCACTTAAATGCATTGGCAGTGCTCCACTGTCATTCGATCCCTCGCCACGTGGACCAACGGCTGTGATCGAGTTGAACGAACCACAGAACCGCCGGATCTGATCTTGGTTCGAACACGTGCAGCGAAACGGTGTGATCAGGGCCGTTGATCGCGGGATTAACGGTCGAGAAAAACGTCGTTCAGGGACGTTGCGAGAAAACCCTAGGATGATTTTTTCACTTCGTTCTCTCAATCGGATGGATTAAACCTAACGAAATTTTAAACATGGTTCCTAGGGATGAAGAGCATTCATGGGGAATCGAGATCGAGGTCTAAAATGAGGTGTATGAAAAGTTATTTAGATCTAGGTGTTCCTAACTAGGGTTTATAATTTTACCTAATCCACATGGTCGATTCGGGAGATCTTGGGCTTGTTGCACTTGTAGATTGTCCACGCTCCTAATTGTAGAAGTTGCGTTCCAAAACACTCTAGATCGACGGTAAATCATCCTAGAAAGTTCGTGGCCTCAGTTCGCCAGAGATATCATTGGCGGTAGCCTTGGCAAGTGAGGTTCGACTTGGGAGAGGTGGAGGGAGGTTGTGGGAGCTTTTACACGAAATCTCACGGCTTAGGGAGGCATCGAGAGAGAGAAAGAGTCCAAAAGTCCTAAAGAAACCCTAAATCCTACTACTTATAGATCCAAGCCTATGATGGATGGCTAGGATCTATTCTAGGGATAAATATGAGGGAAAATAACTTAAATTAGCCATTGTTTGAGTTGAGGAAGGATTAGGAAAGATTTGAATGCATTAAAAGGGTTTAATTTGACCTAAATAGGTCATTTTGACCCATTAAGAGCTAGGGTTGACCAAGTCAACTAGGCCCAAGGGATGTGAGACTTGAGCCAAAGATGGGTTTAGAACAGATTTGAACTTGAATAGACCCATTCATGCTAATTGGGTCAACCTGGGTTGACCTGGTGAACCAGGTTGACCCAGGACATGGGTTTAGGCTCAGCAGACCCAGTTTGACCCATTGAATTGAATGGGTGGGGTCTTAGGCCTTGGCTTGGTCAATTTGACCAAGTCAACTGCTTTGACCAAGCTTGGGAGGAAACCAAGGTCAATAAACGGACCCCCAACAAGGCAAGAGATCTAGTTTTAATGTGGTGCTTTCATTCATTCATAAATATTCATCATTATCATTATCATTACAGCATCACTGTCATTTTATCATATCATGTGAATTTTAATAAATCATTAAGATTCATCACTCTCTACCCATTAGCGTAATCGGTCGACCAATTTGTCATCATCCTTAATTCAACCCCAACTGTCGCCTAGTTGGTCATCAGCCTCAAGTCAGCCCCCAACAATCATTTAGTTGGTCATGAGTCTTAATTCAACCCCAACTGTTTCCTAGTTGGTCATCAATCGCAAGTTGGTTCCCAATTATCCACCAGTTGATCATATATCTTAATCTTTTCACTGCATAAATACCACATGCGCCTTAAATTTATATCATTTTCTAAATGCTATATAAGTCAATATCATATACAAAATGCACCGATTTATGAAATACAGAAATACAGGAAAAATCTCCACACAATGTATTTATTTTAAAAAATCATAACTCTCATTTTTCCTAGTAAAATTTAATAATATTACAGTCAAAATATTCATAAAATATGTATCTATCATATGTGAGAAATTACATGATAAAAACTTGATAAATCAGGAGAAAATACATTTTTATGAATTTAGGAGAGAATAAATCTGTCAAACTCAAAATCATTAGAAATTAAAATAAGATTTAGGCACCGCAGTGTTGCATTTCAAAATCCAAAATTACTATAGAATAAAGACTCAAATGGCACAGCAATAATTTTTGGCGTCGCTGTGCTCTCAAAACTAACGCTTCAAATTATAGTGTTGAAGCGCTCCACTTCGAATAGAAATTCTGATTTTTATATTTTTTTATTTTAAAATATTTTTTTCATATCTTTGGGCTGTTACACATGTAGCTGGCCATAAAGTCCACTACCCCTGTATCTTGAGTAGACTCACCCCACATATTAATATAACCCAAGAACTCCATCTAAGAGGATGCCAGCATAGCCTAAGGACTCATTGATACTAGTCTTTTCTACTTGACAAATTAAAGGACTTTCCTCTATCAACTTGCCCATAAAACACTCAACATAAGAGAGCTTACCACGAGGATGAGGAGTTGAACCATAAAATAGTGACCATATCAAGTACCTATTGAAGCAAGACATGTGTCCAATGTACTTTTTATTGATTTTTCATTTACTATTTTATATATATATATATATATATATATATATATATATATATATATATATATATATATATATATATATATATATATATATATATATATAGTGTACCCTTTTTTATAGATAAAAGGTGAAAAGGCATATTTTAGATATTAAGAGCTTTAACCATACAATAGTTTAATCCTTGCGCCCTCTCTTCTTTTGTTATCTTCATATTTGCTATATTACATTTAACATTACTATAGTGAAAGAGTCTCTGACATAATTCCTCTCTTTTATGAGCTCATTTTTTTGGTCTTTAGTTTTACTCTTTTTTTTTTTTGGAAATTTATGGTAGCACCTGTATATTATAAAAAAAAGGGGTTACAAAAAGAACAAAGAAAAAATAACTCTATACCTCAAATACAAGTAAAGAAAGAGCTGTAATAGGAGAAAAGGAAAATAAAACCCCAGCACAAAATGAGCAAAATAGTCTGAAACTGGACTCAAGAAAAAATAGAAACTAATAATCATGGGCCTAAGATTTCCAGTAATACATAGAGAGCAACACAAAGGCCTATGGACCTCCAAAAGGGGAAAACACAGCTGCCCCGCTCAGGGTAGACAGTACTGCCAATGAGAGGGCAGATACGATCACACATACGATTAACCATTGAGGATATCGGCTCTCGCTAGCACACCGCGATGGGTAATAATATGTACGATCTGATCATCACAACAGGTTTCCCCCACCCAATACATCAGCTCGAGGGGGGTTTATTTGATAGTGGATTCAGTTTCTCATGGGCGCAAGCCCCCATGGTTAATTACATCTCAGGTCGGGGCCGAGAATACTCTCGATTAAGGATTTTACATTATTCTTTCCAAATTTGGATTGGCACGTAGGGGAGAAACTATGAAGTCCTACTCAAAGGGGAAGAAAGGTTCAACTAGGCTTACTCAACATACACGGCTCAGATCAGCATCTGGAGGGACTAAGGTTGTGAGAAGAAACTAGAGAAAAGAAATAAATCTTGCACTCGAAGCATACATGAGAGAAGGATAGAGGTGGCGTCATCTGTGTGACGTGGATAGGTAGGGTTTATAGTCTCTAGACGATAGAAGACTTACCTACTAATGAGGCATACTATGAAATAATAGTAGCCTTGAATCTTAGATCTAAAGTGGGTTTAGTGTTCTACATAACACTAACACCTGTGTCCTAGCTAATGCAATGCAAAACTTGGACTTCCCAGCCTAGATTGGGGAGCCAGCTAACCACCTAATCACTTCAAAACCATGAGTCTAGTCATTTTATGAAAGATGGGTGGGTAGGTTATAGTTCCTGGAAATAGGGCCGATGTCTAGAGAGTTTTCTAATTGGCCCCGAACTTAGTAGGGTGAATGCTTCTAGAGCTAATGCAATTAAAATTTTAATTTAGTTGATCTCTAATGCAATGCATGCTAATTAATAATCTCAAATCAGATATGCATAGAATTTTAAAAAGACTTATAAAAATAATTTTTAAAAAAGACTAGACTTCCCCAGATTCAGCACCTCATCCTCATAGGTCGGATTATCTAGACTCTACCCGCAAGTGAGGAAGTGTCTTATAACACGGAGGGAGAGAAATGCAATAATATGCATGTAACCCCAGATGATTCTGGCAGTTCCCTAGGTCGTTAGGTTCCTATGTTATTTAAACCTTAAAATTTTAAGTATTAGTTATGAGTAAAAATATTTTAGTCCTTATAGAGCCTAACAAAGTCCAGGCTAAAATAAAAGTGGCATGCAAATCGCCAATAAACTAAGAAGATCAGGCAACCCTAAAGGCACACAATCAAAATAAAATACATCAAGATAATCAAACCAATCAAATAAATGTCCATAGGCCAACTGCCCTTAATTATAAGCCAGGGTTTGTAGAAAATTAAAGTGGCCGTGCACCACTGCCAACAACCCAGATTTCTAATCCTAGAAATGACGCAAATGACTTTGATATTGGGTCTTCAAATCTTCAGTCTTCTTGGACTCTTTCCTTGGACTCCTTGGATTTCTCCTCCTCGGTCTCCTTCGATTCGTCATGGCTTGAATATCCAAACAAAGAGGTAATTCCCCCTTAAAGGGGAATTGCATTTTCTCTTTGGATATCTCAAAGCCATCCGAACTCGATCTTCCAAATGGAAGAAGACTCTCCCTCTTGAGGATGCCTTCTTCTTTTGGAACTCAAGTGGGATAAGGATATCCCAACTCAAAGATATTTTCACAACCCAAACCAATATTACCAATAATTACATTAATAAAAATAATAAAATCTAGACTCTCCTACAAGGTTATCCTAATAAAAGTCATCCCAAGTAGTTAATATCACATTCCAAGCAGTTATAAACACATGTAAAGAAAACATTCATGCCAACCAAACTTGGCCATGCTCTTTTAATTAATTGAGGGCTAAGTAATTCTGGAGCACGAGGAGTAATTTATTATTAAGATTTATTATTAGCCTTCATTTATTTAGGGGGGCTGAGCAATTTTTGAAGCGCATGCATAAAATAATGTTAGTATTTAAATCATAATTATTACCCCCCCTTTTATTAGCGCTGCATGAGCATGGCCACCTACAGAAAATATCATTAGTATCAAAGTCGACCATAACCTATGGGTAATCTATCGTGCAATCACATTAGTCTACAGAGCGCAATAAAAGTAAACAAACACACCAACAACATTTCAATCACAGCATGCAATGAAATCCTAAAAAACTTGACACACAACAGAAAAGTAAAAACCGGCCTAGCCTAGATCTAGAAGTGGTGTCCTAACAAGAAATTCTAGAGTGTGTGTAGAGGGCTATATAGCTGGGGTGTATCCTATGCTGGGTAATTAGTCAAAGTTACCTAATGTTCGGGTTTGTTAAAAGTATGAAGGAGAGGTTTAGGTTTGAGTTTAAGTGTTGGTGCATTAAGGATTAAATTAGGTATGTTTTAATGGTTCGATGATTACTACCTTTGTTTCACACCGAGGCCATGAAGTTTATTTCACCTTTCTTGGGGCTAAGTCAATAGCCTCGTAGGCCTGGGTTACACAGTAGTAGTCGGGGTTGATTAAGTTGATTTAGTTGGGTAGAGGTTAAAGAGAGTTGATATTAATTGATTCATTATCAGATTAGGGTGTTAACTAAAAAATTAGGATAATGTTTTCTAAATTTTAAGTTGAGTCAGTGAGTTGTTAGAGGGTCCGGAGTCACCCTATCCGCTAGATCAAAAGGGTCCAAAACTAACTTTTTTGATTAAAAGGGGTTTATGAATGTTTAGTATTTTTATAAACTAATAGACCTTAACCCGATTAGTTAGACTATAAGCATGCTCAAATTGGACTCTTCTATCCAAAGTTATGAATTTTCGAAGTTTTGGCCTTACTTTGACCTAAGTTTGACTAGATTATTGACTTTTTGATTTAAGTTGATTTCTAGAATCCTAATATTTTTAATAATTACTAGAACCTAATGTGAGTTGAATGCCTTTGAGTTTACTCAATATGGAGTTTTCTAGAATTAGTTATGAATTTTCAAAGTTTGGGTTATTTAATGAATTATTGAAATTATTTAATTAAAGGCTCTTCTAGGGATTTTGATCCAAATTAGTTTCAAACTGCTTGGAATCACTCCCAAAGGCTAGTAATGACCAAAAGAAGTGTTCCCAAGTGTTTCAAAATAATTTGGAATTTTTAATAATTTTAAATTATTTAATTAAATTAAAAGGTGATTTTTCGTCAAAATTAAATTTAGGTTCCGATTGAAGTCCAATTAAAGTGGTTTCAATTTTCTTGGGTTAAGGACCAAAATTTTGAAGATTTTGATATATTATAAATAATTTTCTGATTTAATTTGAATTTATTAGAAATTTTTGAAGTTTCTAGGTCCTAATTAACGTGTAAATTAGGGTTGGTTAATTAAGGGTTTTAAAGGGCTCTAAAAATTCCTAGAAAATTTTAAAAGGTTTAAGATGTCACTAAGTTTATGTGGTTCAAGTTTCAAGTCAATCAGAGGTAAACCCTAGCTCTTAGAATTTCTCTAAATCAGTTAGATGGGTCCTTAATTATTGTCCTTAAAGATTCGCTACGTTAAATAGGTTTTAAATCAATATCTTGACTAAACCCGGGGGTAACATAAGAAAAATACAGCAAAACATAAGCACGCCATGTCCTTAGATCAAGGAGAGCCTAAACTAAGTGCTTGTGCATCCTACACATATAAGGACTATGAAATACTAAGTAAAACAAGACTAATGAAGTGATTACTGAATGATTGGGACACAATCATCCACTAATCCTTCCCACATGAATGATATTCATATACATAGCCTAGGTTTAAAATTTCAAGGAGGTGGACCTCTCATAATTTGGGATTTTAAATAATGAGTAATTATAAAAATAGTTTTAAAATACATAGATATTAGGATATATAATAATGATATAAATATAAGAATAATATAAGCTTTAAAAATAAGATAATTTAAAGATAGCTCAATGTATAGGTATGGGAGGTCCACCTCGTCACTACAGGAGGGTTTCAAAATATTTTATAATTTCAAAATAATTTTTAGTTTTAAAATAATTAAATAATAGTTAATTAATTAAGAAGTTAGGTAGTATAGAAAATATCTGCCAGAAAAAGAGGTTTTAATTCCTCAAAGTAGTTTCAAATTTAAGTTCACATTTTTCTGAAAAATTTAAGATATTGTGCATCAAAATCTGATTTAAAACGAAAAGGATATGAATTATTGAATTCAAATGCATTTAAAAAAGATTTTTTTTAAATAATTTTAAATAATTAATGTTTAAAAATAATTACTTAAAGTAAACTAAATCAATTATTAATGTTTTCTGGATTTTAAAATAAATAAGTAATAAATAAGAATAAAATAATAATAATAATGATATAATAATGATAATATTAATAATAATGATAATAGATTGAAAGTAGTAATAATAATAATAGCTAATAATAAAGGTAATAATTAAAATTTTGGAAAAAAGATTAAAATAATAATAACCATGATAAATATAAACATGATAATAGTAATAATAATAACAATAAATAATTTAAATTGATTTAAAATAACTGTAATGATTATAATTTAAAAATAATGATAATATAATAATAATAATAATAATTTTAGAATAATAATAATAATAATAATAATAATAATAATAATAATAATAATAATAATAATATAATTAAAAGAATAATTGCAATGATTATGATAATAATTATATAATAATGGGATTTTTAAAATAATAATAATAATAAATAATAATAATGAAAACAATGATAATAATAAAATAAAGATAATGATAAATTAATAATAATAATAATGATAATATAATAATAATCTATAATTTAAAATAATAATTAAATAATAATAATAGTAATATTAATTTCAAGATAATAATAACAATACTAATAATAATTTAAAATAATATTCATAATAATAATTTAAGGTTTAAAATAATAGTAATTATAACTTTAAAAAGGGTAATAATAATAATAATAATGAGTAAAATTAAATAATAATAATAATAATTATAATTAAAATTATTTAATAATAATAGTAATAATGATAAATAAAATTAAAATAATTTGAATATTTTTAAAATAATAATAATAATAATAATAATAATAATAATAATAATAAAAAAATACTAATTATGATAATTATAATAATAAAATAATAATAGTGATACTAATCATAATATTAATAATAAAATAATAATAATAACAAAAATATTAATAATGATAATAAATAATAATAATAAAATATATTTTATAAATATTTTATTTTAAATTAATTTTAAATAATCACTTAAAAAGCTTTTAAAAAAAGATTTAAAAAAATAATTATTTTATCCCAAAATAGGAAATGGTGGCTCGGTGGGCCACGTGGCAGTCAGGGATTGGATCCCGCCGTCCCGAACAATAATTGGGAGGACGCGTGCAGCGGCGGTAGTTGGGTTGCCACGCATCGGCTCCGGATTTGGTCCCACAACCACGGGCAATGGTTATCGCAGCGGGCAATCATTGCCGCAATGACTACGACAATTATTGCACGGCCGCAGGGTAAGCGGCTCCGCGGGACCTTCTGATCTCCTGCGGTATGAGGTCGATGGTCCTGATCTTGCCGGACCGAGAGTGAAACCATGAGATCACTGTCGCGGTTCGAACAAGATTGTGAAACGACTGGATCAGGCCGTTGATCTAAGGATCAACGGTTCAGATCCAACGCAGCGTAGGCGAGCATATACCGAACCCTAGAATGAGTTTTTGGGCTTATTCAGGAGATCGGATGGACCATTTTTTATGAAATATTAGACCTAGAGTCTACTCATGAACAAAAATCATGTGGGACTAGTGGTTTGACCTAAAATGATCTACACAAGATGCTATTTAGATCCAAATGTTCTAGCTTAGGGTTAGAGTTATGCCTCAATCCAATGAATGGATTCAGAAGATCTTGGGTTCTCTAAATTTGTAGACTGTCCACGAGTAATGTAGTAGAAGGAATCAAGAGCTCCCAATGCCTAGATCGAAAGAAAAATGGCTTGGAAAGCTTATGACTTTGGTTCACTTAAGATCTCACCACTGGCAAGGGTTTGGCGGCGGGGTTTGTCTTGGAAAGGGTGGAAGAGGATTGTGGGAGTTCTCTTACCAAAGATCTCGGGTTAGGGAGACTTAGAGCAAGAGCAAGAAGAAAAAGATTCTATTGAAACCCTAAAGCACCCTATTTATAGTCTTATCCCTCTCATCGATGGTTAGGATCAGATCTAAGGTTAATTAAGGGAGATCTCCACTCCCCTTGGTCGTGGTTTGATTGAGTGCTCAATAGGGAAGGTATTTAATGCATTCAATGGGTTCAAATTGACCCAAATAGGTCAATTTGACCCATTCAAGACTTAGGTTGACCAATTCAATCATTGACTTGGTCAACCTAGTCAAATAGACCCACATGATGGGTGGATTAGGTCCTAGATGGGTTGGGATTTAATTAGAGCTTGGGTAGACCCATTAAAGCCAAATGGGTCAAACTGGGTTAACCTGGTCAACCAGGTTGACCTAGGACCAAGACCTAGGCCCAATGGGTCAAACCTGACCCACTAAGTCCAGTGGAGGAGAGAATAGGGCTTGGAGAGCCTTGGATTGAGTTTGAGGCCAAGGGAGAAAGAAATGTGTCATTTTGGGTCAACCCTAGTTGACCTGGTCAACCAGGTTGACCCAAGGCCTGGGTCTTGGCTCAATAGACTCAGTTTGACCCACTCGACACAAGGGAGAGGGTCTTAGGCCTTGGCTTGGTCAATTTGACCAAGTCAACTCCTTTGACCAAGTCTGGGAGAAAACCAGGGTCAACAAACGGACCCCCAACAGGAGTGGCGAACAAACTAGTGAACCGCTCTTATTGGCGTTGACCGAATGTGACAAAAGAAGTAGAGTAAATACCCAAGAGAAGAGCACCAAATGAGGTGAAAGAGAGAAATGGTGGTCTTCTCCTAGCCTTGCCCTGTGACAAGGGTAGAGCTGAGGAGAGAATAAAGAACAAAGTAGTAACATGTCACCAAAATGTGACAGAGTAAGGGAGATCTTCTCCTTGACTTACCCTGTAGTAAGGGTAGAGCCGGGCAGAGAATAAAGAACAAAGTAGTAAAGTAAACCAACTACATGCTTGACCGTATCGAAATAGTAGGATAGGAGGTGAAGGGTGGTGAGGTATGCCTTCCAGGAACTCTGTAGGGCGCTCTCAACCAAGTAAACACTGCAGTCCGCTTGATCAGAGTAAGACAATTAGGGGAAAAAGTGGTGATAAGGAATGCCTCCCAAGGACTCTGTCGGGCTCTCTCCACCAGGTAAGTAAAATCAACTACTTGACTGATCATTTCGAAACAGCAAGATAGAAGGTGAAAGGATCACATCTCCTCATGTTCCTTTCAGAACAGCGGATAGGGGTGACCCAATACTCGGCCTGACCTCAGAAAAGTAAATAAGCCATGAAATCTGATGCATGCTTAATCTTTGACAGGACAATCAGGGTAAAAAAAAGGGGGGGTAAGGAATACCTCCCAAGGACTCTGTCGGGCACTCTCGATCGGGTAAGTAAAACCAAGTACCAGTCTGATCACAGTAGATCAGCAAGGTAGAAGGTGAAAGGATCCCGTCTCCTCCTACTCCCTTCGGAATAGTGGATAGGGTGACCCAATACTCTTCCTGACCTCAGCAAAGTAAATAAGCCACGAAATTTGATGCCTGCTTAGTCTTTTACAGGATAATCGGGGTAAAAGTGGGGGTGAGGATTGCCCTCCCAGCGACTTGAAAGTTCGATAGCGATGTTAAGCCCTTATGAACTAGTCTCGAGGCTAACCAAGAGGGGGGTGAATTGAATATTTAAAAACTTCTTTAGATAAAAAGAAATATCCTTTTAAATCTTGTAGTGAAAATGAATCAAATCAATAATAAAAAGATCGATCACAGATTTTACCAAAGCAGTTAATCGCAGAAAAATACAATGCATAAAATAATTAGAAAGAATACACTAGATTTATAGTGGTTCAGTCCAACCTGACCAACATCCACTCCCCGGAGGCACCCTCCGTGTGTTGCACTAAACCTTTAGTGACTCTCCTTTAGCCCCCACAACTAGGCGGAGAAGCCCTTACAAAATCAGTTCCACCTTCCTCGATGCGGCAAAGTAGTCGGGTCCTTCAACACCAAAGAGATCTTCTTCTTCCCAAAACTTCCTTTGAGATGACCCTTGAATCCTATTGTACTTAGGTGCAAGCTTGCTGGAGCAACCGTGTGAACCCCCTCACACTCCCTCAAAAATCACCCTTCCAAGGCTCTTCTCCCTCTCAAACTCCACCCTTTCCTATCTCTCTTACAAGCTCTCTCTTCAAGTTTTCTTCAGAAGAAATGAAGCCTCAATGGCTGCCAAAGACACCTATCAGGTGCCTTAAGAAAGCTTTAAAAGAGAGCTCTAAAAACACTTCAAAATCAATTCTGGCAGCAAATATCATCCATGATGATCGCAGGATCGTCCAGGACGATGTGCTCCAAAATACGGCTTCAGAATATCCTAAAAACTCAATTTCAGCCACTAAAAATCATCCAGGATGATTGCAGGATTGTCCAGGATGATGTGTAGAATTTAACCTGATAGTCAGGGACGATCACCTGGACGATCACCTAGACGAAATGTTCAAATTTACACTAATCATCCAGGATGATTATAAGATTATCCATAATGATTAGAATATCAAATTAAGTAAATTTAGTTGATTAATCATAAGATTAATTTAGGCAACATTATCATAGATCGTCCAGTATGATATGAATCGTCATGGACGATTAGACAAAAAATTGAACTTAAAATCTTGCCTAAATTATTATGGTGGCTAGGATTTTGAGATCATATTGGATCATCCAAGATGATATAAATATCATCTAGGATGATTAGTTCAATGAACAGATCATCCTAGATGATCTAAAATCATCCAGTACGATTTATTTAAAAGTTAAACTTCTAGTTTTGACACATCTCACTCCCCACTGAGAATGTTTGCACATGATCACAAGCAAGCATACACTCTTATAGGACTTGACTCAAAAAATCAAAAATTATATCAAATGAGAATTACAAGAATTACACATCATAACCTATTCTATCCATTCTTGAGCCTTGATTCTTTGTTGGATGGTGCATGTTGTTTCCTGAAATGTTACTATACACATAAATAAATATATATTTCAAATATTAGGAGATGTGAGCCATAATATTTGTTATCATCAAAATAAGAACTCGTGAGCCCGAGTTGTAATAATCTCCCCCTTTTTGATGATGGCAAATATTAATGGTTGAATTTGCAAACAAAAAGTATTTTCTCCTAATCTCACCCTCACTAAGAAAAGACTTTTTAAAATAGGGAGAAACCTTTTTTTTATTATTTAAAAAAACTACACAGATACAACAAATAAAAATAAACTTCATAAATACAACAGTACGTTCTCCCCCTTTGACATTATCAAAAAGAAGAGGAGCATAGAAAAACAAAATAGAAAAAATAGACTAAAAGATCAAACACAGTCCCTGATCTGGTTAAAAATAATTTTTGAAAATATATTTTAAAATATCAAGAATTTTCTTGTAATGAGAAAGTCACCTCTTGATTTTATCCAAAAGTTTAGTAAGGTATGAATTGAGTACTCATAACCCAGAAAGGTTAGAGATTCAGAAATTATCAATCCAAGCTCAGGTTTTAAAAAGGCTAAAAAAACTTTTTAAGATAATATCTAAATCAAGGAACAAATTAGATAAGGAAACAAAAATCTTTCAAAACTCCTTTCATGAAATATATCTAATAGAAGATTAATGCAAAGTAATGAATCAAAAATCTTGATTTTAAAGCTCAAGTAATGAATTTATCAAAAAGACATGGGTTTTCTAAACTTTAGAGATTCATAAGAAGGGAAATTAAATTTTTGTGGGCTCATTTTATGCCTCTTTTCATTTTGGCGCCATTTGTGCATCTTTTAATTTTTGATACACTTTGTGTATCCATTTATTTTTGGCGACATTGCGCATCTTTTGATTTTTGATACACTTTGTGTATCCTTCTATTTTTGGCGACATTGCGCATCTTTTAATTTTTATAATTTGCCTTCCTTTCTAAATCTTTAAAATCAGCAAACCTTATTCTATTGATTAAGATGAACAACCTGAATAAGATAATTTTGAAGTTGGTTCAATAATTTGCAAAAGATTCCTATGAGATAGATAAAATGTTGGGATGAAAAAAGTTTCAATTTTAAAAACTAATTTATAATTTGAAATAGATTTTGATTCAAAAGTGAAATAACCTAACATAAAGAAATAAGATGGAGAGATAAAATCATGAGTTTCCTTTTTTTGCTTGATTTTAGAGAAATCAACCACAACTTACATAGAATTTTTAGAAAAATAGGAAGTAAATTTTTTATTTTTAAAAAATATGATCTTTGAAATATAATTTTAATTTTTTTAAGTGTAAATAAAATAAAAAATGATATGTGTGTGCTGATCAGAGAAATAACTAAAACAACAAAGAAACTAATTTTTAAAAAATTTAAAAGAAAAATAAAAATAATAATAAAATATAAAAAACACAACGAATAAAAATCACAAATAATAAAAGTAAAAACACAAAAATAAACACAAGCAAAACATTAATTCATATCATCTCGCTCCTGATCTGATGATTCAGAAGCTAGGTCTGCCCAAGAGATTTTTTGCTTTGCATTATTTGCCCTTATTACAATTTGCTTAGCTTTATCCTTTTCCTTTTTAGGAAGGGTTTTTAAGTTCGGGCACTAATTTTTCATATGTCCAGGTTTCCTACATCCAAGGCAAATAACATCAGAAGAAATATTAATATTTTTTCCTTTTTTTACCTTTGTTCCACTTTTGTTGATGTTGATGCTTGTGCTTTGAGTCGCTTTCCTCAATATCTTCAGCTTTCAGTACTATAGTTTCACGTGCATCCAAAAGCTTTTGACCCAAACCTTGCTCGTAGGCAATGAGTGAGCCAATCAAATTATCAATAGAATATTCGTTCAACTTTTTTATTCACAAATAGCAACAACTTTGACATCAAACTTATCAAGTAGGCAACGTAGAATTTTATTAATCTGTTTAAAGTTTGAAAATTCTTTACCTAAAGCATGTAATGATGTCATAATTTGAGTAAACCTAGTATACATGTCTAAGATCGTCTCATAAGATTTCATGCTAAAAAGTTCATAATCATGCATTAGAATATTCAACTTAGATTGCTTAACTTCACTAGTTCCTTTGTATGTAATGCATAATTTATCCCAAATTTATTTGCAAGTAGTACATGTAAATATTATCATGCAATCATTAGAATTTCAAGCACAAAAAAAAATAATTCAAACATTTAGCATTTAATTGAGTATTGATCTGATCTACTCTACTCCATTCAAAAAAAGGAATATCAGTTTTGATTCCATCTATAATATGTGATAGTATAGAATAACTGGTTTGAATCATATGCCACATGCGATAATCTATTGATTTCAAGAAAGTATATATGTGAATTTTCTAAAAATCAAAAGTAATATTTTCAAATAAAGGTGGTCTGGAAATGGAATAACCTTCAGCGATGTTTCTATTTCCAAAGTTTGCCATGGATCAAATTTAAAAGTTTTTCAAAATTAGATTTTATGAATCCCTCTCTGATACCACTTGAAAGTTCGATAGGGATGTTAAGCCCTTATGAACTAGTCCCGAGGCTAACCAAGAGGGGAGGTGAATTGGATATTTAAAAACTTTTTTAGATAAAAAGAAATATCTTTTTAAATCTTGCAGCAAAAATGAATTAAAATAATAATAAAAAGACCAATCACAGATTTCACCCAAGCAGTTAATCAGAGTAAAATAAAATACAGAAAATAATCAGAAAGAACACACCAGATTTATAGTGGTTCGGTCCAACCTGACTTATGTCCACTCCCCGAAGGCACCCTCTGAGTATTACACTAAACCTTTAGTGACTCTCCTTTAGCCCCCATAGCTAGGCGGAGAAGCCCTTACAAAATCACTTCCACCTTCCCCGGTGCGGCGGAGTAGCCGGGTCCTTCGACACCAAAGAGATCTTTTTACCCTTGAATCCGATGGTACTTAGGTACAAGCTTGCCGGAGTAACCGTGTGAACCCCCTCACACTCCCTTAAAAATCACCCTTCCAAAGCTCTTCTCCCTCTCAAACTCTACCCTTTCCTCTCTCCCTTTCAAGCTCTCTCTCCAAGTTTTCTTCAGAAGAAATGAAGGCTCAATAGGTGCCAAAGACACCTATCATGTGCCTTGAGAAAGCTTAAAAAGAAAGCTCCAAAAACCCTTCCAAATCAATTCTGGCGGAAAATATCATCCAGGACGATCGCAAGATCATCTAGGATGATGTGCTCCAAAAGACGGCTTCAGAAAACCCTAAAAACTTAATTCTACTGCCAAAAATCATCAAGGATAATGTGCAGAATTTGATCTTATAGTCCAGGATGATCACCTGGACGATCACCTGGATGATATATTTAAATTTGCACTAATCATCCAGGACGATTATAAGATCATCCACAATGATTAGAATATCAAATTAAGCAGATTTAATTGACTAATCATAAGATTAATTTAGGCAACATTATCATAGATCATCCAGTACGATATGGATCATCCTGGACAATTAGACCAAAAATAGAACTTAAAATCTTTCCTAAATTATTATGGCAGCTTGGGTTTTGAGATCATATTGGATCGTCCAGGATGATTAGTTCAATGAACATATCATCCTGGATGATCTAAAATCATCCAGCATGATTTATTCAAAATTTGAACTCTGGTTTTGACAGATCTCACTCCCCCTGAGAATGTGTGTACATGATCATAAGTAAGCATACACTTTTACAGGACTTAACTCAAAAATTCAAAAAGTACATCAAATGAGAATTACAAGAATCACACATCATAACCTATTCTACCCATTCTTGAGCCTTGATTCTTTGTTGGATGGTTCATGATGTTTCCTGAAATATTAGTATATACACAAATAAATATACATTCCAAATATTAGGAGATGTGAGCCATAATATTTGTTATCATCAAAATAAGAACTCGTGAGCCCGAGTCATAACAGGACTCTGTCGGGGCTCTCTCAACCAAGTAAGCAAGCAAACTAACTATCGATCTGATCGTTGTGGATCAGTGGGGTAGAAGGTGAAATGATCCCGTCTCTTCTTGATCCTTTCAGAATAGTGGATAGGGGTGACCCAATACTTTACCTGACTTCAGTAAAGTAAATAAGTCACAAAATATGATGCCTGCTTAGTCTTTGATAGGAAAATCAGGGTAAAAAGGGTGGTGAGGAATGCCCTCCCAGGGACTCTATTGGGGCTCTCTTAACCAGGTAAATTTTGATGTCTGCTTGATCAGAGCAAGACTATCTGAAGAAAAGGAGTGGTGAGGTATGCCTCTCAAGGACTCTATCGGGCTCTCTCTCAACTAGGTAAAGTCTGATGCCTGCTGGAAATAGCAAGACGAACAGGGTAAAGGTCTAATGTCTACTCGAAATAGTAAGATGATCAGGGAAAAAGAGTGGTGAGATATGCCTCCCAGGGGCTCTGTCAGGCATTCTCAACCAAGTAAAGTCTGATATCTGCTGTAAGCAGCAAGACGATTAGGGAAAAGGTTTGATGTCTGCTGGAAATAGCAAGATGATCAGGGTAAAAGAGTGGTGAGATATGCCTCCTAAGGGCTCTATAAGGCATTCTCAACCAAGTAAAGTCCTATGTTTGCTGGAAATAGCAAGACGATCAGGGAAACGTCATCTCAACCATACCCTGACACACATATGTATAGGGATGTGAGGAAAAGGAGAAAGGTATATTGAAGAATTTCAAAGGAAAGAGTCGACTAAGAAGTCCCAAGCTAGCATTTTGGTTACCTCATGGTAGAGGACAAATCGTCATGGCCACGAGTATCCAAATGCTGGCGGAACTTCCTAGGCAATATCAAGATCATACAAAGTTGTAAGCATCAGACTGATGCTTCGAGGGATAACAGGGAAAGATACACCCTCAGCAGAGTACGAGAGGAGTAATCTCCTTCCCAGTGAGTAATAATTGAAGTAGCAAGGGGGGACACACTCGCTACAGAGAACAGAACTACATCAAGGAGAAATAATCATAAAAGACTACAGTGGTACATCCACACCAACTGGTGGGATCCTGTGGGAGGAGGAAGCAACATAGACATATTCAAAAGACCGCTCTGCAGCCAAGAGTCAGGTCACATTGGGAAAGTATGTTACTATAAGGGAAGGGAGATAATTTTTTGCTAGAAAATCAAAGCTCACTAAGAGGTGATGCTAACATCAGAGACTTGATGTACTACATCATGATCAGGAAAAATAAAGTGGAGTAGTGAGGGGACACACTCGCCACTGAGGATGGTAACATCAAACAGGATCAATAATCATGAAGAGCTTACAGTGGTAGCACCCACACAAACAGGTGGGACCCTGTGGGAAGTGAAAATAACATCAATGTATTCGTAAAATTGCTCTAGCAGCCAAGAGTAGAGTACAGATGAGAGAGTGGGTCTGTAAAGGAAGGAAAGAGCTAAACTCCTACTAGGAGATCAGAGCTTTCAAGGCAGTGATGCTAACACCTGAGACCAAGTGTACTACAATACTACTGGGAAAATAATTCAAGATAGCAAGGGGACACACTCACCACTGAGGATAATAACTTACGAATAAGATCAATAAACATCAATCATCAATGTAGTAACACCCACCCTGACTGGTGGGACCCTGTGAGAGGTGAAAGCAATACTACTACATCCGTAGAACTATTCTATTAGCCGAGACCATGGTAGGGATGAAAGAGTATTCCTAAAAGAAACTAGAGAGCTGATCTGCTAGAAAATCAAAACTCTCAGAGGCGTGATGTTAACATCTAGAATAAGGTGTGTCACATCACCAATAAAGACTATCATGATTCATAAATGATCATAACAACATGAGTGTAAGCTCATCCTTGAAGTGATTACTTAAATCCTTCGAAGGAGAAGGAAAGAAAAGCTTGGAGAATTTGAGCTCTTAGAGAGTGTTGTCAGGTTCCACCAGTGACAAGGGTAACCGGTTTTGCTCTGCTAAGAGCTTCCCTCTTTTTATTTCATCAAT
Source organism: Dendrobium chrysotoxum (assembly GCA_019925795.1). Lineage (NCBI taxonomy): Eukaryota > Viridiplantae > Streptophyta > Magnoliopsida > Asparagales > Orchidaceae > Dendrobium > Dendrobium chrysotoxum. The sequence continues at coordinate 79,265,308 of CM034305.1, read as the reverse complement.
GTATATATTTTTATTTTGTATTTTTTTATTCGTAATCATAGACTAAGTATATCCCATACTGTTGAAGGTAACACGCGGTAGAGGGAATATTTACCATATCCGTGAGTTACCCCTAATATGAGATATCCTCTAATGATTAGAACATAAAGAGAGGGAGGTAGGATTGGCTTTGATAACCCATGCCATATTCACCACATGAATGAAACTGGGGACTGAGAGGGGGACTCCCAAACAACCAAGTAAAATCAACAGCTTAAATGGGATAGTGGCTCCCAAACAAGGAATGGTGGCATATAAGATCTCAAAAGAATAAATGCACACCAAATGATGACTTTAGATCAATAAATTATAATGAATTCTTGTAATCATATTCCCAAAACAACCATGCCTCAAAATGACTAGAACTAAAAAAGAGGAATGTACAATCAAGGCAAGACTCATATCAGTCCTTAAGAATAGGATATAATTAAATGTTGGGGTCAAAACATTTTCATGCATGAATTTTCAAAAGAACAAGGTAAGTATTTAAACAAACTCAATAGTGGGGACACTAAGAGACGTTAAGCACTTACCAATTAATTGAGATAAGTCTGATTCACATATTTCTTAAAGAGTGAAAATTTTATCAAAGACTTGAAGGATTATTTTTAAAATTAAAAAATTTACCTCTTGATCATCTTGAACCTATGAAAGATGGAAATAGATTCAAAAGTTTAGTAATGTAGGTTGACTCTATCTAAACCCAAAAAGGTTAGGGATTTAAACTTTGTTAACCCAGCTTAAGCTCCCTACAAGCTAAACTGGGCTCTCTTCCTTATATATGTGTATTTTGAACTAAAATCTAATCCAAAAGGATTTAAATTAGAGAAACAAAATTTCATCTTTTCAGTCTTCTTGCATCAAAATATTTTTTTTTATATCTAATAAAATATCATTACATAATGATGAATCTAAAATCATGATTTTCAGACCCAAGTATCATAAATATTAAAGGACACAAGATTGTTTGATTAAAAAAAATATAGTTTTGAAAATGTTTAATTTTCTTTGGGAAAGTTAAATTTCTGGAATTTAAATTTTATAATCGAACACTTATTATGAATGATATATCGCCTCGAAAAGCGAACATATCGTTCTCTAACAGGTTCAGATTACAAATCTTGATTTAACCTGATTATCGTAATCAAACTCTAGGAGAAACAACATATGATCCCGAAGAATCAGAATGATGTTTAATCCATTTGTTTAACTATAATAATTCAGATAAGAGATCATTAATTTCATAATTAAAATTACGATTGTAATTGATATATCTATCCGGAGAAAGAAGATATCAATCACTATCGATAGTTTAAATATGACGATAATGATCATTAGGTTTGAATTTCCCAAAGATAATTAATTAAGGGTTTTGAAAAAGCTTGATTTTGAAATCAGGTCTGGGTTTCTAAATCTCCTACGAGCGCAAGCCCTCGTAGTTAATTACATCATAGGAAAATATAAATTTTCCTACGAATACTCTCGATTAAAATAGCGATACGAATTTTATTTAAGAATTCAAAGATTGATATCAAAGAAGGTTAAGGACTGGGATTTTCAATAGGGAATGGTTCGAGATTGAACAGTTATTTCTGGAGTCAAAGGAAGAAGAGTAGGAGGTGTTTTGAGATTCTGAATTACTTCAGAAACACCCCAACCTATCCTAAGTGTTGGGCTTGAATTTTGATAGAAAGATATTTTAATTTGAATGATCAATTTTATTAGAAAGTGGGAGTCAGATTCCCAGAAGATTGAGGTCTTAAGTTTGAAGACATGCCTCAGAACCTAAGTTTAAAATTGGGTACTGAAAATCAGTGACCCGAGTCCTAGCTAATGCAATGCAATCTGGACTTACCCCGGCCTGGATTGGGGAGCCAGCTAAACCACCTAAACGCTTTTAAAACCATGAGTCAAAGTCTTTAAATGTAGAATGGTTAAGGACATTGATTAAGATTGGTTTAAAGAATTGGGGTCGACATCTAGAGCGGATCCTAATTGACCCCTTAACATATGTTGGGTTAAATGTCTAAATAAAATGCAATTAAGATTTAGACTCGATTTTTAATTTGTAACTAATGCAATGCATGCCAATTGACTCGATGAAATGTTTAAATCAAAATGTAGCAGTTTTAAAACAGGCTTAAAAAAATAGATTTTATCCTAAAGATTGCACAACATCCCCTTGGACAGAACTGCACCCTAATAGGTCAGGTGGTCTGCCAGAACCCGCAGGCGGGGAGGTGCCTAACACGGATGAGAAAAGTCAATATGTATGCATGAAAAACTCCCGGCGAGTCCGGGCTTACTTCTTAAGAACGTTAGAGTTTCTATCTGAGCTTAAAAATTTTAAGTTTTGTTCAAGTAGAAGAAGTTAATGACCGTACCCTCACGAGCCTCCGATCGGGTTCCAGGCTAAATCAAAATCGACATGCAATAGCGCCAAATAAACTACTAAAAATATGTGGGTCCTTAATCGCAATCAACATCAAGTAATCAAATCAACATTTAATTAAATTAATTAAATAAATACTCAAACTGAAAGTCCATAGGCAAGTGCCCTTAATAATACAACCCAGGGTCTGCAGTAAAGTAAAGTGGCCGGGTACCACTGACTACAACCCGGATTCTACTCCTAAGACTCAAGTGACTTTGAGATTTGAGATTCTTCTCGTTCTTCACTTCTTCGTCTCCTTAGAACTCCTTGGATCGTCGGGTCTAGATATCCAAATGAAAAGAAACTCCCCCTGAATAGGGGTGTTATCTTTTCTCTTTGGATACTTGAACTTCATCCTAATTTGGATCTCCAAATGGATAGGAACTCTCCCCTAAGGGATGTTCCTTCCTCTTTGGATTCCAAATTGGATTTTAAATGTCTCAATCTCAAAGTACTTTAAATAGTTTATAACTCAATTTGAATCAAATTACATCAATTGAAATTAAAATTCTAGACTCAACAACCTGCAGGGTTATCCTAATAATCAACAGTTATATTTACATCCCAAGCAGTTAATATATTTGAAATTTAAATGCTCAAACCAGCCACACTTGGCCATGCTCTTTTTGATTTAAAGGGGGACTTAAGCATGCTTAGCACCTGTGCAATTTAATAATCATGATTTTTTGCCCCCTTTAATTTATGCCCTGTATGAGCATGGCCACCTGCATAAGATTGAATTAGTACAAATCATTCCTAGCCTAGGGGTAGATCTAATCGTACAATCAATCACATCACAGAGTGCATTAAATAAATAAACAATCACATCAATTCTAATACTAGCAAACAGCATGCAGTAAAAGCTCGAAAATCCGGCACACAGCAGAAAAGTAAACACCGGCCTAGCCTAAGACTAGAGTTGGTTGTCCTAGCAAACCATCTAAAGTGTGTGAGGTAGGCTGTGTGGCTTTGATGTGTCCTAAATAGGATGATTTGATTGAAGTTGTTTAAAGTTCTAGTTGGTTGAAGGCTTAAGGGAAGATTTAATTTGAATTTAAATATTAATGACTTGAAATTGATTTTAAATTTGATTTTAATTGTTTGTTGGATATCACCTTTGTTTCACACCGAGGCCGTGAAGTTTATTTCACCTTCCTTGGGGCTAATTTAATAGCCTCGTAGGCCTGGGTTACCCAGTGGTACCCGATATAATTAAATGATTTGAGTTTGATTAAGGTTTAAAGGTTGATTAAATTTTAATTAGAATTAGTTGGTTGCTGGTTTTAATGTTGATTTGATGTTTTCTGGAATTTTTAATGATTTATTGAATTTTGATATTTTTGGATTATTTTAATCATTTAATTAAAGGGTCAAAATTTGACTTTTTGATTTAAAGTGTTTTATGGAAATTCAATATTTTATTAAAATACTAGACCTTAATACGATCAGTTAGATAGTAAGTACACTGAAATTGGATTTTTCTACATTTTATTATGAAGGTTTGAAGTTTTGACTTGAATTTGAACTAAGTTTGACCAAAAGTTGACTTTTTCAAATTTGTTTGATTTCTGGAAACTTTACATTTTTAATAAATATTAGACCTTAAGATGAGTTGTATGCCTTTAAGTTTGCTCAATTTGGAGTTTATTTGAATTAGTTATGAATTTTTGAAATTTTGAGTATTTAATGAATTATTTAATTGTTTAATTAGAGACCGTTTTTATGATTTGAATCCAAATGACCTCCAAACTCCTTGAAATCAACTCCAAAGGTCAGAAATGACCTAAGGAGTGATCTCCAAGTGTTTGGAAATTTTTTGGAATTTTTAATTATTTTTAATTAATTAAATTAATTAAATATTGAATTTCAATTAAAATTAAATTAAACTTAATTTTGAAGTCCAGTCAAGGGGCTTTTATTTTTCATTGGTTAAGGATTCAATTCTGGTCAGTTTGAGGGGTTGATTGTATTTTTTGGATTTAAATTTGATTTATTAGAGTTTCTGGAAGGTTTAAGGGCTTAATCAAGGTTCAATCTTAATTAGGTTAATTGAAGGGCTTAATGATTTCAAAATCCAGTGGAAATTT